>VWZG01011311.1:256869-325210 GCA_013396735.1 Grallaria varia | reverse complement strand
GAGCTTTCTGAATTGTTAATACTGGTGTTTTTTTTATATATACTGGAAAAACACAGACATTTCAAGGGTTAGAATCAAGCTAGTAGCATGACAGTTTTGTTTAAGTTAAAGGACAGGCATCTCACAGTGTGATCTCTGGCAAAATCATGTATAAATAGATACAGGACTCTATTTATATAGACTTAAAGGACAGTAATATAATTAAAGCACAAAATTTGGTAAGAAAAGGCTTTTTAGCCAGACAGAAAAGACCAAAAGGAAAAACAAAAGGCTAAAAGTCAAGAGAGAGAATTTTGAGAATGTTATTCTGTGTATATATTAAATGTTGTGGATAATTAAAAAAGGAGCAGTTTACAAAGAGTTCTGTATTTTTTCATCACTAGAAAACAGTAAAGTCTAAATTGGTAATATTTCTGAAAGAAAATGTCTTGCTCACTCCCAACTGTTGGACTGTGAAGCTGGAATTAATGCATGAACATCAGCTAGTGTTAAACAGAAGGCTAGAGTACACAGTTAAAATAGGCTTTTCTAGACTTAAAAGGCTGTAATGTGTGAAAGAGAAGCATTGCAGTACCTAGCTGTGAACACAGTGAATCAATTCCCTTTGTAGTCTTTATATAGTAAGCAACAGTTCTGGCTTCAGCCTCATATTAAATTATTTTCATGACAATTCTTTTATGTTGGAGTGAGTTATATGGTGAAAGTCTGTGTTTGAAGAGGATACTCAAAATGTGTCTATGTTAAAAAAAACCCAAAACGTAGCCTTGAGGTCTTTGACTTTTTATGTTTAATTTGCAGTGGGAATTCAGCTTTTTATTATAGTTGGTCCTAAACCAGTGATTTTGTAGTAAGCTGAGCTGAATTCCATTACATAAAAAATTGCAATTTCAGATTTGGACTGCAGAATTATTATTTGTAATCGTGCAAGGGTACAATGGACCCAGGCTGGCTTTCAGATCTTGGGTTTTCTGTATGCTAGAGATGACATTTCAAAATTTGTTTTGCGAGCCCATTGGATTTGATGTAGAGTCACTGCGGGGAGAACAAAACACAGAGCCCTATGAAGTAATTTCTTGCACAGTGCTTTTCTTACTTGAAACACACTTTAAAGCTTTGTTGTGCTGTTGAAGCACCACTGCTGTTCAAATGATGCCAAGATGTTTCCTGTTAGAGCAATAGTCAAAGGTAAAAAGATGCCAGTGTCTCCAGCATGCGCTTAGATGTTCTTCAGTCTTGGCAGTGCTGAGCACTCAGAGCCTTTCTCATCCCTAAACCTTGCTGGGTGTCACAAACCAGGCACATCAGTACCCACCTCAGCCTTAGAAAACACTTGATGAAATCCATTGGAAAGGCTCTGCCTGGAACACGTAGGGATTAAAGCATTTCTGCTGCATGTGGGAGACCCAGCTTGATGTCCCTTGGGCAAAGTGGATTGTAGCCCTTATCTCCAGCCACCCCAGCGAGTGCCTTCCCTCTGGCAGCACAAGCACAGGATGTGCTGGTTGCCTCTCGGTCTCAAATGACTGTTTGTACCTATTAGTGGGTATGAGTCTCTCTGTCTTTACTTATGGGCTAAGACAAGGCAATTTCCGTTCCCAGATTTAGGAAAAAGGAAGAAACTTTCCATGAATAGATGTCCTTAAGCCCTAAAGCTGATTTATGTCCTACACAGCATTGATCAACAGCACGAACCGGGCTGCAGTTGACAATTTGGGGACATTCTTGCACAGCTGCTGAGGTATGTTTTGCATTATCGCACTTAGCTCGAACCCCTAACTTTATTCTTTGTTCTGGATTCCAGTTAGTGTAGGGTCAATCCCAGCAAATGAGTCCTGCCGTGAAACTGGCATTTTTGCCCGTGTGTGCTTTCGTCTGATCATCTGTTATGGGTTGTGACCTGTCATATAAATTCACAGTGGACTATTTTTGGATAAATGTCATAAGATATGCATTAGAACCCAGCAGACCATAGCTGTTGCATATAAAACATTATAGCATGTCATGAAAACATTTACAACTAATTAGTTTAAAGCAATAGACTACCATAATTATTATCTACTAAATAATTAGTATTAATTACTTAAAGGATTAATTAGTTTGCTTCTGAAGCACTTTGAAGATGGAAAGAAAAGAATAACTGCCATGTACCATGACCTGTGTTCCCTTACAACTTAATACTACGTATTGTCTAAAATGTGTCTTCCTGTTTATGCAAAATTGTATTTCATTAGGTCAGTATGTGGCAGCATTATTGACTGGATCTGACAGAATTTTGTTGCTATGAAACCCATTCAGAAGAGTGCTCCTTTCTCCAATCTAAATGAGTGATTGGAGCTCTCCTATTGGGAGATCTAAGACTTTGAGGAGAATGCAATTAAGATTCATCATGCATAGGGAGTGAAATTCATCCCTGTACATTGATCTGTAATATATTTTTATATGCACACTAGTGTTAAGAATCTAATTACTACATACTGAGAGCAAAATTTGCCCCTGGAAGAATTAACTATAACTAGTTCAAAGGTGCTGTTCAGGAATCCCTGTAGCACTTGTGCATCACAAAAACTCCACATTAATGTTCCTGATCTTCTATAGTACCAAATGCCAAGATCTCCTAATGATCTTAGTGGGAGTAGTGGCTGCTTTTCAAACCTCTGAATCCAACATTCTTTGCATAGGCTCTGAATTTATTTAGTATGAAATAGAAATCTGGGTATGTGAGAGATCTGTTGCCTTGTTGGTGCTTCTTAGCAGGTATGCAAGACTGTGCAGAACAAAAAAAAACAGTTTAATGGTGATTTTCTTTTCTATTCCATATGTGTAAGAAAACAGAATGGTGGGTAGTGCTGAATGTTAGACACCTGTAAAGGTTTGTATGTTGACCTCTAATCTAAATGCTGTACTTTACTGAAAACCAAAAATAATCTGATTTTTCCCTTCCACAAATGGAAAAAAAATCTAGTAATTAAACCTCATTGTACATGATGGCAAATACTGCATGAATATTAAAGGATGATTAATGGAGTTATAAATCTCTAAAACAAGGAATGATAAGGAAAATCCTGTGGTAAATCCCTAATTTCAGCAGCACTGACAGTCATTTATATCTAGATATTGCAACAGTCTTCATCAGTTAATTGTCAAGAGACATAAACCAATATCAGGATAGTCTTAGACACAAAGAGTCAGCAAGTGACCTTCAGCTCCTTTAAATATTTTTAGAACAATTATGTTAATACTTGCTCTTAAGCACCAAAGCACTGTATGATAGTTTCATTTATCCTTTCTAGAATTATGTCAAAGTGCACCAAAAGTATATTAACTACAGACAAGTGACAAGCTATTTAGCAGGATCTTAAACCTTGGTGAAGAAGAGGTTTAATAATCTGAATATGATGTTGGTATTATTATGCCCAAAGTCCTTAAATATTTCCTTCAATTGCCTTCATTTTGGGGTGGATTAGATTAAAAGCACAAAGACCCAATATTAACATAGGATGTTTCTAACTTCACTGAGTTTACATCATCAGTTGCAACTGTGTTTATTTTTCTGAGTAAAAACATGCTGTTCATTCTCTGGGAATTCTGATTTTACTTATGGGCTTTTTATAATTCTGAGGAATGCATTAAACATTTTTGTAACCCTCTGAAATTCCATGTGATCTACCATATATAATTATTAAGTAGTAATTGTATTGTTTGCTCTTTCCTAAATTTAAAGAAAGGCTGATTATTTATTCTAGAATTTTACAAAGACTGTAAACTCAAATGATAATGCATAGGCCAGTAGTTGGACCTGGTGATCCTGATGGGTCCCTTCCAACTCAACATATTCTATGATAACACAGTTATCAAAGAATAAATGCTTAATATCTGTGAGCAGTCACAGTCTATGTAGTTGAACCACGTACCACATACTTTTAAAGTAATTATTATTTCTATGTTGGAAGGGACCTTTAAAGGTCAGCTAGTTACAACCCATCTACAATGAGCAAGGCATCTTTAGCTAGATTAGGTTCCTCAAATTGGTGGAACATCAGGTTTGGTTTGCAATTTTCTCCTTAGTGTAAGCATTTACGGTGCCTTTGTTTGAACAAGATGTCAAAAGCATTACGGGGTGTGAAAAATGGACAATTCTGCTATCTGTTTTCCCGGGATCAGCCCAGCTGGTCAAGAGTTTTCTTCCCCTTCTACTCAAACAGCCTTGGGTCTGGAAGGTCTTGGTCCCAGGTGAGGAGTAACAGGGAAAAAATCCTTGTCAGCAACTAGTTCTTACATATCTGCCTCATTTTCCCATATCTCTGCAATCATGTCATAGTTAGGCTTGGGGAAATTCCCACTCTGACTCAGGATGTAGGACTCTCCTCTTTATCTTGCTTCCTACCACTCCCCACCTACTCTGATTCAAATCTGGACGTTGCCAGATAATTTTTAAAGAGCATCAGGTCCCAGCTGAAAGCGCTTTTACATTCACTTTAGGCTCTCACATGGTGTTTTGGGCACATTTTCCATTTTCTTTCAAATAATAGACACTGAACCAGTTCTGCAGCCTCTGTTCCAATGGCAGCATCATCTACAGAATTAGGCTTTCTCCAATTAACATGTTTGTTGGCAGTTTGTATACTGAGATCCAGAACTGAATAGGGCTGAGGATGAATACATTCCATTCCTTTCACAAGACCTGTTTCTGGCCAAGACTTATTTGCTGTAGGGGGAAAGAAAGTTGGTCCAGGTTCTGCCTCTGATGTGACAATCTCCTGAACGAAATAAATAATGTGTCTTCAAAACTCTCTATTTCATGTCATCAGTAAGCATTTCATTTGCTTTTATAACAGGTCATAAAGAAGGAGACTATTTCTCATATTAGCATGTTCCCTGCTATCTGAAGCATTACAGGTTTTACAGGGAAAGTGATAACAAAGAAACCTGGTGGACAGTGGTGTTTTGGAGACTGCCTGTGGCTTCTGCCGAGGAGGCAACAATAGTGTATATCGTATCTTCGAGTCACATAACTGCTGTGTGTAAATCAGCATTACTACCTCATTCATCAGCATGATGTCTTTAATTGTGAAGCGGGAAGATTAATTTACAGTCTGGAAAACAGCCCAATTTTCAGGAGAGGTGTTTGTATTAAATGATCATTGCAACAGTGAAAAATTGATTGTGCATAACCCGTGAATCTTTTTTTGATCCAAGAAGAAAAACAAATGCTATAGCCATGAACAGCAACCGTTTTTATTCCTTAGGATCCTGGATATACTAAGATTGTGATGTTATTTAAGTGTTACATCACTGTACCTGATGTCAAGTTCATGAATTATTTCTTTTTCTTACTGAAAGAAAAGGTCTGTGTATTAAATATTAAGCTGTGTTAAGAGCTGGACAGTATGATTTTATTTCTTGCTTAAAGTCTTACAAACCTACAAATTTTGCTCTTAATTACTTAACTGTTACTGAAATGCCTCTATTCCTTTTTTGAATCCCCAACAGAAACAGGACAAACTCTGAAAATTGATCAATATTACATATATTTTCTTCTGGGAATTAGTTGCAATAATCCTTCTGTCTGGTCCTGCCTACAACTACATCTCCAGAATGTAGTTTTTACTGTGATTAACGCATATAAAAATTTTACCTGCATCCACATATGCCAAGACATGAGCATGGAAATAAGGAATATAAGGAATAAAAATAAGGAAATTATTTCATTCTTTCTTTTTTTCCCTTTTATAAAGCAGAACAGATATCAGGATTCACCTGGGAGGCTCTTTCATATCACTGTTTCTTTAGTCATCCAAGGACACATTGCATATTAAGCGTATTGTTTCAGGAGGTCTGCAGTGTAAAGAAACAGCAGCTGAAATGGAGCTCAGATCATTCTTCTAATTATGCTGTCCCCCCACCCAGGCCGTTTCCCAGTGTGCGGTTCAGGTGTGATTACCCTGATTTGGGCAGTAAGGCAGTTCAGCTGCACAGACATGAACTGGACTGTAGTGGGTTACCCAGAGCCAGGATGAAATCCCTCCCCTTTCCCTAAACTAGATCAGATACAGCCTGGATGTATTCATCTAACATCAAATGGGGAATATATTGATTTGAAAGAGTTGAGAAGGTGTGAGGGGCACACCTAGCAAACTTTTGTCTTTGCACACTGTAAGTAATTGCAGCTTAAACGCGTGTTCTTGAGTGTTTGCATACTCTCTGGATTTGCATTTTTACCTCGATAAAATCTATCACTTAGACCCAGCAAACATTTGTTTTGCTTTGCATCACCTATAAACTGCATTGACATATTATAACTGTTCTCCACTGTAGCTGGTACAATTTTACACAAAAATCAGGATGGAACTTGTCTTTATGTCTGTCTACAGCCGTAATATTTCCTACTTGATTATCACCTACAATACAATTATTTCACCCAGGGCTTCTGTAGATTTCCTTCTCTTAGGCTCTCAAACATGTGTACTGTGCAGTGGAAGGTGTATGATGTACATGAATCTTTCCCCCAAACTGTTCAGAAAAGCGCTGGTGATGATTAATATGCATCATCCAGAGTATTTTTATTTTCATGACATCCTCTGCCATTTTGTTGTTTACTTTTTAACTTTCAGCCACCCTGCCCTGCATTTATCTGTTTTTTTCCAGTTCTACCAGATTATACAGAGCAAAAGTGGATCAATGATACCTGGGAAACTATGTAAAAATCTTATATATTTGTTTGAGGAAGATGAATTCCTTTGTCCCATTTGCCATCTTTGCATCCTATAAGAAACCAAAAATCCTGCATGTTTTATTGAAACACTTCAGCTGTCAGGTGTGCAATTCTAAATTGTAGGTCCACTCCTAGTAATGTTAAATGGAAACCATCCCTTAACCATTTGTAAGGGTAGATCCAGGTTCTCTGTGTGCTCTACCCATGAAGATCCAGAGCTGACATGTTGTGAACCACTGTGGGTGAATCATGGGGTGAACACAGACTTTTTATGGTGTTTTCTCTTGGGTTTTGCAAGGAGGTTATTGAAACAGTCTTTTGCAGTTATGTTTTCTTGTTGCTGCAATTGTCACAGCCACCAATAAAAACTTTTAATGTTGCCTGCCATTAAGCAGCAATACATGATGTTTCAAAAGGCTTTCTAGAACGCCTGCTTAGGATGCAAACAATTCTTTTTATTTCGACAGTTATGGAGCTGTAACAACATCACCTTTTTACAGTTTATGCAAGTAAGTTTTCTAAATTCAGATTGAAACTAGCAAGGGAATGTAATATGTGGACTAACAAGACTTCATGCTGTTGCCCTCATGAAATATTTTTGGTAAATCACAGTCTTTGTGCTGTCCTTGGATCTTCTGCAATCTCAGCTGCCACTGCAGTATAATGTACATTGATTTCTATTTGGTATTCAGACAGAGAGAAAGCTGTTTAATCATTCGGTTTCTGACTTGTTAATAAAAAAACTGTCTTCTTTAATAAGTTTATTTTAGATAAAACTACAGTCTCTGCCACAGTTTGACATACTTTCTTATGTTTTTTAAAGTAACAAATGATGCTGAGGAGGAGACAATATCACTGTAATTTCTTCTTACCAAGTGAATGCCTTTGTGATTTGCAGTGCTGTTCAACACACAGAGAATGAAAGCTATTTAATCATTCTCCATATGAATTGTAAATAAAGTTTTACAGTTGTCCCACATTGAGGGAAATGAAAGAAAAAGAAAAGGAGAGACCTGTTTTCATTGTAAGAGAGTCCTTTCTAATAGCGCCGAGTGGCATGTCTGTACCCAAATGTGAACATCTTTTATATCACTAACAGTTTTCCACCCCATCACATCTCATTGATATTCTGCTTCATTAAAGTCTCATGATAGAAAAGTTATTAATATGCAGAGGTAATTTTATATCAGATTGGGGAAAAAAACCCCAAGTCTAATAATATAATTACTGATGTTATATGATGGGAAATCACTAATATGATTAGAAGTGCCTGACAAATTATAGTAAGAGATTTGATAAAGTCCACCTGGGTTTGGAGAAGTCAATTGATCCAAGTCCTGGCTACTGCAGAGAACGGGGAGTGGAGGAAGTAGCAGGGTTGGACTGCATTCAGAAGAGCATAAAACAGTTTCTTTTAATGGGTCTGCAGCTGGTTTGCTCTTTGTAGCTGGACTGTTCTCTGCGTTAAAGATCTTTGTCCACTTTTGCACTTGGTCCCATAAAAATGATTATGATCTATAAGAATAGATAAGCCTTTTTCAATAAGATAATGAATTGTATTTTGAAGTACACCAAGTTAAAGTTTTCAGCAACATCTACCATTTCACGTTTCATTGCCTATAGGAGAAATAGAAGAAATCCATAGAGTCAGATAAATCCCTTTTGCACATCTACTGGGGTAAAGCTGGAAGATCTACGATGAAATTGCAGGACAGTAGCTGAGCCACAAGGAGTTTCAGACAAAAGGTATTTTAATGGTTTGTTCAGTATGAAGGCAGAAGAATTTCTTTGTTTTAGATGTTCAGCATGCATCAGCTCAGTGAAGCAGAATTCTTCAGACATGTATAACAATAATGTTTAGACAAAGCAGCTCAGAGTGTTTGAGCTAAAAGCTTCCCAGAGGTACTTTGTGCACAGCTTGACTGAAAATGCAGAATTTTCTAGAATCTGTGAAATTTTACAGGGAGTGAATTTCTTCTGTTAGTGTGGTGAAGGTGAAAAAATGGGTACTCAGGAATATTGTAACGTGTATTTACAGCTTATTATTTATACTATTGACACTCTACAAACATTTTGTGTTTCTCAGATGGAAAATTATAACACAGTATGCTTGGCATTGTGGTAAGTTTGTCATATATGTGTAATGAAGTTGTTTTAGAAATAAATTAAAGGAGAACCAAGTTTATGGTTTCCATTTATAACAGAACAGAGAGTAAAGGAAAAATTTGAACAGGAGAAAAGTCAAAACTGAATATCAGAATAATATAGCAAGGGAAGAAGTTAAATATTGTTCTCTGTAAAAGCGATAACTGGATAACTGAATAAGAGTATTTTCTTTATATGATCAGAGCAGATTAAGAGTAACAACTCTCAAATAATTGAAATTATATTAACATAGTTCAGTTCAAAATAAGATAGTATGATCTTTGACCCTTTCAGCCTATACCCCCCAGATCAGGGAGAAGTTCACAGGCCTATTCCTGATACTGTAGACCATGATATTTAGGAATGTTTTTCTCAGGAGAGGTTAAGAAAGTTATGTATGTTACTTTTGTTATTGTGCCTTTATGCATTTAACCTCATCAGCTGCTTCTTTGTGATAAACACAATAGTGCCAAGGCATGGTCTTGGACTATTCTCACAGTTGCTACGTTATAAACACAGTTCTTGGCATGGTCTTGTTTTGTGACAATGAGGAATCTCCCAGACGATTCCCAGACTCAGTGTGAAGATGGACATCAGTTACCGAGTGTCTGCAGTGGGTGTTTTAGCTGCAACCTTTCTGTTTTGAAACGTGAAATAAATTAACTATACAGACATGAGACATACTATGCCACATCAGGTCTTGTCTGTTCTATTTACTTACATAGGTGAGGCAACAGCAACTACGAGATTGTAAAGACGTGTACAACAGAGCAGCTTCCAAGGGTCATGATTGAAAAACCATTGTCATCTTTGAATATAAACTAACAAACAATCCAACTGGCTTTTTGAAAGCAAAAACTAGCCTTTTGCTTTATAATTGTTTGTGAGGGGTTTTTCCCTCCTCACCTTTTTGTAAATATCCAGTACTGCATTGATGCAATTATGGACTTATATTAATTATGGAATAGGTATCAATGATGGAATAATTTGCACGTAGCATGCAGAAAGAATAGTATTATACAGATAAATCATCCACAGCTGTGTTTTGGTATCTGTTGAAGAGATGCTTGCCTTTGATAGAACACTTTCCTCTGCAGAGTGTGAATGTGCTCTTCCATTTAAGCCCCATTTGGACTTCCTGTCTACAAAGAAGAGTGGATTTCAGACATCTGTATTTCATTTCAGAATTCAGAAATCTAAAAGATACAACATGTATTATGATCCTTTATTTAATAATTTCCTTCACCCAGTTTGTCTGGTTGCAGTTGTGGATGGCAAGTAAAAAACACTGGACTCTTTTAACTTCTCTCCCCTTTTGCTATCATATAACTGTTGTTAAATTCCAAATAATCATGGAATCATAGAATGCTTTGGTTTGGAGGGGTCCTTTAAGATCGTCTAGTTCCAAACCCCCTGCCATGGGCAGGAGCACCTTCCATGAGACCAGGTTTCTCTGAGCCCTGTCCAACCTGGCCTTGAACACTTCCAGGGATGTGGCACAGCTTCTCTGAGCCTTGTTCCAGGGCCTCGCCACCCTCACAGTAAAGAATTTCTTCCTTATATCCAATATAAACTGGCACTCTTTCAGTTTGAAGCCAACTCCCCTTGTCCTATCACTACATGCCCTTGTCCCAAGTCCCTCTCCAGCTCTCACGTAGCACCTTTGGGTACTGGAAGGTGCCAAAAGGCCTCCAGGTGTAATGAGAAGTCTCTGCTTGTGTTTTCCTTCTGCTGATGCTGATTCCACTGTGACTTGATCTCAGATAAATGGTTCTTTGGACTTAGTGGTCACAGAGTCTCTGAGCTTTGAAGTTATTCTGCTTTTTTCTCAAACATTACAGTTTTTATCTTACCCCTCTCAGCTTGGTGGCTAGCAAAGGAAATGCCCCTTCACATCTGGAAAACAGTGTAACATGAGCAAGCAAAGACCCAAACCTGAAAGTGAAACCAATAATTTGCATGCTAATCCTGGAGACCTCAAAGCTTATTTCCTTCCAAAACAGAAACAGTTATAAGGAATCAGACTACTTAGGTAAACATCTGCTCTCCTGAGAAAGTGCGTTGATGAATGATTCCTGAAACATGACTTTGCAAATATTATGCTGCAGAAATACAACATGACTATGTAGAGCAATTATTTCACTAAGAATTGTAGTTTATACCTCTAAGAGATATATGCAATAACTGTGGGTCATATCCTCCTCTAAACTGCGTTGGAGATTAGGGGACAAAAAAGAAAAATGGTGATTCAGACAAATTTGAAAAATTTCTTCATCTTTCAGCCTGTTGGAGTTCTGTCAGGAATCCCTTGAGTACAGCATTTTTAAATGCAAGACAGATTGTAAAGACATGCAAAGGTTTCTTACCCATTCAATAAAACCCAAGGATTAATTCCTTTCATGTTTCCTGCAGGAACATGTATTATAGAATTAATATCAGCAGAGGCAGATATCTGTTTCCTTTCATCCACTTCAGACAGCCTGGCTCTGTCTTCATGAGGACCTCTTCACAAGTATTTGAAAGCTGCTGTTCAGTCATCCAGAAGTTGGCTCTTCTCCAGGCTTCTTCTCTGGGTCCTCCTGCATGGCAGCACTGCCCACTCTGCCATCGAGAGTCTCAGCTGGTCCCTCATTTAGAGTTATCTGCTAATTTGCTGAGCTCCATCATCTATGGAGGAGGCGAGTGAACAGATATCAAACAGGAGAGGTCACAATACAGTTCCTAGGGTGCCACTTTGGCATATGGACCCCTGCCAGGTGGGTGACTCTCTCCATGTAGAGAATGACCATGAACTGCGATGCTCTGACCCCCTCCATCCAGCCGGGGGTTTTTACTCATCTCATTGTTCACCTATACAGATCATAATGTCCTAACTGGGCTACAAGAGCATAGTGGAAGACAGTGTCAAAACTCTTGCTAAAGCCAAGAGTAATGACACTGGTAAGGTAAATGACAACCACATCGCTCCCCTTGTTGGCAAATCTAGATGTTTTATCACAGAGGGCAACCAGGTTGGTCAGGCATTATTTACCCATGCTAAATCCATGCTGACTGTTCCTGATCACCTTCTCTCCCTTGATGTGCCCAAAACTGTGCTCCAAAGGGCTTGTTCCATGATACACTGCCAGTGTTCAACACCATCAGGTCAGAAATTCTTCATTGCAAGCAAAAATTAGTGAGGTGCTTAAAAGGTCTAAGTGTCATGTGTCTTACAGTGTTTTATAGAAAGAAATATAGATCTATTATCGTCACTTCTTTTTGATGCTTCCATAATGCAGGTGCTTCATGTATGATATTTTCTGGCCCAGTAGCCAGCAATAATGAAAGCTAGGTAATTGAAGCAGGTATAATATGCCACTTGTCACTATCAAAGCCTTACAATTTTGATATCTGGTAGCCTCATATATGGGCTCTCCTTATCAATTCAGCAGATGCCTTCCTGCTGGAGACAGGGTCAGAGTTTGCATTGCACTCCTAAGGGTGGATATGGGTGTCCTACTCAGTGCCAGCTGGCATCTGAATGATATTTACCTAAGCATTCTGCTTTATTGATATTTTCCAGACAGCAAACATAACTGAAAATTCTATCCCTGTGACTCCAAGATACTGTGGATGAATGTCAGTCTGATTCAGAAATTGTCTGTGCTTCACTGCTTCACAGTTTTTGAAGTACAAGAAAATCCTGTGGTCTTCGGGGCATGTAATTTCATTCTCCTCTTTTTGAAATTAATTTCTGCCATTGGAAGACAAAAAAAAAGCAGTAATTTCTGTATTGTCTTCCCTGATATGTATTAAAACACTGTGTATGCCATTAAGGCTGTGATCAAGTATCCCTAAAAGTCCAAATAATAAAATCTAGTAATGTTTCTTGTGATAAGTCAACCAGAGAGTAAATCCAGGTGGTAACTTTGCCCAGTTCCAGGGATATTGTAAGTTACAGCGGCTGGAACAGTTCTTTGATGCGAAGGACTGGCCCTTTTCATGGCATGTTCCTTCACTGCAGTTTCCTTTTCCAAATGTGATCTTTTTCCCCCGACATGGGACACAGCTCTAGTATATGGATTTTCTGCTGTTTTCTCTTGTTCAAAGGGCAACCATGAACCACCACAAGGCTCCACAAGGAATCCAGCCTTTATTGGCAGAGATTTAGTCTTCAGTATTTCCTTCTGCAGTGCTACTGATCGTGAATGAGTGGTCTAAAATACACTTCTGGAGCAAGGCACACAGGCTCAATGCTTTTTTCCCCCTAAATTACATACAGATATTTTGCCATGTTTCCATCCATATGTTGTTTGAAATGAGGTGAGGAAATGTGCTGAATGCAGATGATTTGGCAGTTTTGTTTTGACAAGACATACACTTCACGGAGCTGTGTCTAACTCAATGGCTTTTTAAATGTAAGTTAAAAATAAAACCTGTGTTTCTCAGATTTACATGTACCTATTTTCTGTAGAACATAATCTACTGGTATGTCCTGCCAGAATAATGAAGATACTCCACTTTTGCCTCTTCCAATGGCCTAAATTAATGTCTGCCATATATCCTTCACAAATATTAATTGGTTTTACTCCAAGGATGAATTTGGCTGCTTAGTACTGAAACAAGCCAGTTGCTCATCTGGATGCATGTGCTTCCTTGAGCACTGGCCAATGCCTGATGGCTGAAAGGCAAATGAAACTTTTCCTCATAAAGCTGTTAAGTGGTATCATAGGTTTGGGCGGGGGGGAGAAATAACAAATTTTCCTATGCCTGTTAGTGATGCTGCTGATTTTTTTCAGATGCAAAATAGAAGCATAAATTTTCAAAGCAAAATACAAGGTGAGAGAAACGGTTTTGCGTTAAACCCTTGCTGAGAGAAAGCCTAGGAGGAACTGGAGGCAGCACTTGTGGACGCAGTGGTGAAAGGCAGCCACTTGGCCAGGCCCATAAAGATCAGTCAGGCTTAGGTAAAAAGACTTTAGAAGTCAAAGTGCAGCCTCAAAGACCTCCAGGACTTGCTATGCACCCACAGAATAACCCGTCTTTACATGTGCTAAACTCAGGAGACCACGGTCATGCCCTCTCAAAACAAAACCACCTCCAAATCTGTGGATGCAGTGGAATCCAGCTAGAAAGAGGTGGGACTGTGATTCCTGAGCTCTGGCTCTAGCCCCAGTCTCAGCACTAATCACAGCTGTAGCTTGATACTGGCACTAGTCAGAGTCCGGGTCGTTCTTCCTAACTGTATAAGCATGTTGAAACTAACCAAAGTCTTACTTCTAAGATCTGTTCTGTTTTCCAAACCTTAATCCTGACCAGAATTACAGCTCAGTGCAATTCTCTGAGGAATAGGAAAAAGCCAAGCATTATTTATTATCCCTAAAAGTTTGTGTCTTGAAGAAGCCAAACATAAACTTGACTTTTGAGCATTTATCTCCCTATAACTTATTATACCCGCATGAAACAATAGTATTAGGAACTGCTAACTGTTGAGATCACCCTTTTCATAGCTGTGTGGTTAAACTGATTCCAGTCATGAAGAGGACTTCTGACATTTTGCTTTTTCAAATTCTAATTGTTATCCCGACCTCAGTTTTCACCTGAAATATCACCAGGCTATCGTTCTTTAGGTTAAAATAGAAAATAAGATATTGGAGCCTTTTGACTCCAATAGTCTAACTCTACTGAGTTTACAGGATCCATCTATTATTTAGTTTGACTTTCAGCTTCCACTGTCCATAACACTATTCATTATTTTAACTTCAGACAGCGAGCCAATACCTAAGCTAAAATAGATGGTTTAATATCCAGAGAAAAATAAGAGAAAAAAAAAAATTGCAATGTGTTAGCACCAGAGCTCTTCCAAATTTATTAACTGTGTACAGGATAAAAGTTTTATCTTTTCCAATCTCCTCCTTCTATCCCTGCTTTCACCCTTTACCCTCACCAAACAGAAATTCCAATGTTAAAATGGCCAGGGAAGTACAGGGGAAAACAATTGAATCTATTAACATAATTAATTTTCCTAATTTTGTGACACATGTAGAATCTAAACGCTACCTCAGCTGCTGAAGTTGTAGTTAGCTTCCTCTAACCTCAAATAATACAAGCTGATAATACATCTCTGCAAAGAAACCCCCACAGCTCAATTAAGTTGCCAGTATATTGGAGTTTATATATAGAAATAAAGGAGTTAATTTATTGTTTTTGTGTTTTTTTTCATAATGTCTTGCTTCTGACTGGCTATATGACCATTACTGGATTGACTCCAAGCAAGGACCATCCTAGGACAAAGACACTAAGTGGCTGATTTTCTGGATCACATATGCCTGGAGATGTTTTAGTTGGTCTGACCAGTTGCCATATTCCAGTGGCTTCCTGGAGGAAAGATCCACACTGACCCAAGCTCAGTGTGAACTCAGGACCACCTCCCACTACCCTCCTCGTGTCTGGATTTTTTTTGTTCAGAATTTTGATGCAATCAAAGGCACATCCCACATGTAGATAATTACATTTGGTTTTCTATAGTGTGGGACTGGTGGCTGTTTCTCAGCTGAGAACGATTTAAGAATAATCCTATTTCCAGACTTGTAAAAAAATTAGATTTACAATAAACCAAATGAAAAACACCTGAGGAGCATGAGCTCTCAAGCGAGGAGCTACTGCCTACCCGAGTTGATCCCAATGCCAGTCGCAGTCTCTGCTATGAACCTCCCTTTTCATTCCAGCAGGAATTCAAAGAGGTGAGCTGAAGTCAATGCCCTGTAACCACTGGAAGCTTTAGGAGAGTTTTCTGGTTGCTGTGATGTGTTTAGCTGTGGTTACTGTGGGTCAGGACTACTGATGTTACAGCAAATCTCTCTGTTTGAGTAGTTTGCCTGTAAGCTTCAAGCAGCAATAATAGACCCTTAAAGTGCATTGTTATCATACCATTGTGTATTCCAGGAGAATTTAGCAGTGTTGTGTGCTGAGAGCATGGAGGGATATGGAGGGATGGATTTCTTCCAGCTCTGTGGTTTCCCAATGCATTTCTGGGGCAAAGGGTTTGCAGAAAAGGCCACAAACAAGTGTGATGTTCTGTGGAAGAAGCTGTAAAGGAAAAGTTTATCAGAAGTTCTGTTGGTCTCTCTCTCCGTTTGTGTTGGGGTAACAGCTGGTATTCTGCTTTTCGTAGCAGTAATTGGACAGGTCATCTCTGAAAATTAGAAATGGGAGTTGTTACAACTACTCTAGCTGAGGCTGTGGCACATTTTTTCTATCTTTGGTATAGAGAAAAGTCAGTAAAGTGTTACTTAGTTAGGGCTGGAATGGGTTTGTGTTCCTAAAATGTTTGAGACTAGGAAGATGCTAAGAATTAGGATCTGATGAAGGACAGACATCCTGTCCTTTCTGTCTATCTATGTCGACTTATGTGTGTCTGTTATTTGCATCATGGGATTGCCTGTGTATCCCAGCTATTAAGGGCTCTGTACCACAGAACAGATCCAAAGGCAGTGTCTGCCTCAAACAGCCTAAAAATCAAATCATGCAATGATGGGATGAATTCTTTTGCAGGTTGCAATGTATTTTTCTCTTATTAGGTTCCTATTTCAAGTGAACAAACTACTTGCTTTAAAACACTCTTGTTTATGAAGTTCCCTGTTGTAGCTGAAGATTCATTTAAGTGCTAGCATGCAGTAAATAAGAAAATTCTTCAGTTCAAACTACAATTTGACTATTTTTGCTGTGTAAAGCCTATTATCAGGCCCTTGATGAGTCACAGAACAAATTAGGATAGTGAAATGGCCCTCCATTTAGGCAGACTACAAAGATCCTCCTCTTTGAGGTATTGTCCTTTTTGATGCATAAAATGCATGCAAAATTATTTGAAAAATGCAAGTTGATTAGCAAAAGGAAATTTGCAGTAATTGTAGTGAGATGAAAAAAGAAAACAAGGCAAGAGCATTGGAAAGAATATGTTTAATTGCATGTAATTACTTGATGTGGATTTGCATCAGGGAAAGAAAGGGAAAGGAGCATGCTAAATAATGTTGGTGTGACAATTAGTCTATGGGGATTTTCTCAAATGGCTGAACTTTGTATGGGTTTTTTATTTAAAAAACCCAAAAAACAGAAAAACCACAGAAACTATTTTCCTTCATCGCATGCGTTTGTATGAGTAGACAAAATGAACTTTCTTTCCTGGTAATGCTGTGTGA
This sequence comes from Grallaria varia, assembly GCA_013396735.1. NCBI lineage: Eukaryota > Metazoa > Chordata > Aves > Passeriformes > Formicariidae > Grallaria > Grallaria varia. The sequence continues at coordinate 308,176 of VWZG01011311.1, read as the reverse complement.
ACATGTTAGGCAGGATACAAGTTTAACAACTTCAACTATCGGTGTGTGGGTAAAATATTGTATATTGTTACATGACTGTGCAAACATGTCAAGACTGAGCTTCTCAGCTGAACAAGTTTTTGACACACCAGGTTTGCTGACAAACAAATTTGAACAAATTGTAGTCTTGTTAGAAATAAAAATACAGGCATGTCAGAGGAAAAAACAGAAACCCAACAGAGGTGAGGCAAGGTTCCTAGCATTAATTAAAATGTTTTTGCTTCTAAACAAGTAATCAAGCTATGTTAAAAAATTAATAAATTTAAGATCACCTCCCATCTGTGATTTGTAATCTGTATTCCCCATAGGTGATAAAGTTCAAGGGTGAAATGCCTTATTACATTACCCTTTTTTATTACTGAAGAAAGTCATATGAATGTCTTCCATTTGGGATTTAGGGCAGATGCAGGGCCATAATTCTACCAGAAAATATATGGACTTTATGATCTCAAGGGTTTCTTCCAACGGAAGGAATTCTTTTATTTGGAGGGGCATGGGAATGCACCTTCTGAGTAATGGGGGAATTTTTTTTTTCTTTCTGATACCATTCAATAAGCACATTATACTTTTTTCAGATGGTAAAGAAAGTGCACGGTGCTATGACATGGAGGAGATGGAATCTAAATGTAGCTTGGTGGACAGATGCCAGTATGGACTGCTTGTGTGCAATCAGGAGACTTTGCTGGGGAACACTCCAGGAGAGCAGAGCACCCACCTCAGAAGGCAGCATCTCCCAAGGATACCCACAGTGGGTCAGTGAAAGAGGGTCCCCACAGAGAAAATGAACCCCAGCCCCAAAGAAGGAGGTACCGTGTGAGGGATGGGGCAAGAGAGTGAGGCTGCTGGTGGTGGATCTTTTTCATCTCTAAAAGGATGAAATATCTCAGTGATACAACCCAAAAAAAGAGTTGGTTGTTGTGCTTGCTTTGATTGGGAACTGTGTGGACAAGGATGTCAGTGTCACACGTATGTTCATACAGTACCCATGTGGGTTTGTCCTGTAGCATGACGTGTAGCTTATGCAAACCTCAGAGTGTCCCAGTGACCACCTTCTGCTCCAGGTCACGTCTTTGGCTGTAGCTAAAGAGCTGAAAGTGGGTCACGAGCAGCATCACATGGGACAACACGCTCGCTGATGGGACCCTGCACTGCTGGGCTGTGCTCCTTCCTGCATGGGGCAAGACAGGCTCCACATGGGGCTTTAAGTGTGAAAATCCCGTGTAAAACCCATTCATCAGCCTTCAGTGATAAATAGGATTTTGGAATGGACATCTGGCCAAGGTGATTTTTCACCCTCTAGTTGTGCCGTTTCATAAAAATTGATCTGTTTGTGTTTTTACAAGCAAAGGGTTGATTTCAGAAACTGAGCCACTTTTCTCAAACTCCCCAGTGAAATTGGCTTTGCCTGGCAGTAACAGGCTTGAGGTCCAAGATTTTATTAAAATAATACATAAGTAAGAGTTAAATGTCAATCATGCTAAATTACTGCACCCTCACAAGAGGTTGTGATTAAGAGCAGATCAAGTCAACTTCCTACCACAGAAATCAAAATTATTACTGTAAAATGCACTATATGAAATTTGGCAAAAATGTCTTATTTCAGTGTGAAAACTCAGTTCTTTCTTAACCCTGCGTAAACATGTAGAAGAAACAGGGTTTTTCCTTTTAATCAGGACTCTTATTTATAATCCACCAAAAAACGTGATATCAGCCCTGCACTCCAAATAAACAAATGGGTCGTTATTGGGGATTGATGGTTAACTTATTTATTTAATGATATAAGGGAGTTAAATTATTTTTTCAATTTACCAGATCGTACTTTCTTCTTAAGTAACACTAATTAAAAAACAAAAGCTATTGTTTTTGCTTATCTTTTAATATGTAAGTGTCAAGATTACAAAGATTTAATAGATCAGTGATTCTAATATTATAACAGCTGCTGATAATGCCTCATCTTCACTCCAGAGGCTTCCAATAAGGAAAGGACAAATGTGGCAGTCCGAGACTTTCCTTCTAAAAAGCTGAAAATAATAATGGGAAAAAACTAGGAAAGGACAGAGAAAACTGATCCTATCCTTTTGAGAAAAGAATTTAACTTATAAATGAACTTAGGACTGTTCCTCAGCATCTTTTAGAAACCTATCAATGCACCCATGATTGAGAATGGCTGTGATTGCTGTGCTGGGCAAGAAAATTAGGAGGGAATTTGAGATGGCAAGTATTGAGGAACCACTCCAAGACTTTTAACATAGGAATACAGGATTAAATATGCTTCTCTATCAGAATAGATTCCTTGACTACAATACTATTAAAGTTTTTGCAGTTATACTAATGTAAGTTTATTTCAGGGTGAAGGATTACTTGAGCTCTAGTTGTGTTTTGTTCAGGAAAAAATTCTCCCTTCTATACCTGCATCAGAAAAGGTTCATTGGCAGAATTTACTTCTGCAGATGTCATGTGTTTTCGGGTCTTAATCTGGTGTGTTTCTGTTATTGTGGCAAGTTTTAACAGAGAGGCGTGTAAACTGATAGCATCTGAGTACATTCCTAGAAAAAAATTGGAGGATTAATTAAAAAAACAAAGTAAAGCAAACTTAGATTCTCAAAATAAAAAATAATTATCGTCTGTGCTGCATCTCTGTAGCCTTTTATTTCACTGTGATGGAGCACTACACAACTGGGTAGGGCAATACTCTCTAGTTCAGACTATAATTGAGTAGAATCTGACTTATTTTGGGTTGAACATGGAAGTGAGTATAAATCCAGGAATTAACAAGACCAAGAGGACAGACTACTTCCCAGATCCCAGAGTGCCAGTGCTGGAAAGTTTATTGTAATGGAATTTCCAGCCAGAATTTACAGGCTCAGGAGGTTCAGTTATTTTGGATACAGTTCAGATCAGCAGAGGCTGCTTGGCATGCTGTCTGCTCCTGTGGCAGCATTTAGTTTTATGACAGTGTTTTATACAAGAAGCGAGATGGCCTATAGCAGAAAACCTTGGCAGCTTTATTTTAGGAGTAGCATTTTCAAGAGGAAGATCCACAACTATTATTCCTTATATCTGTGGCTCAGTGTCTGCGCTAAAAATGGTTTAAAAGGATGTACAAACTAGGGGCCTGTTTTCCATGGGCTGTAGGTGTCAGCACAGCTGCTAGTCACTTTTAATACGTGTCGTGTTCCAAACAGCATCTCATAGAGCCCTGGGGAAGGAATGCTATTAGTGGAAGTTCAGCAACTATAGTTTACCATGAGATGTGGAGTGGTTTCTTTGTGGGGCTTGTCTTAGCAAGGTGCTCATTAGGGGATCCACATATTCTTACTGAGGTGCTTCTGAGGGGAGTATTTGCTTGCTGGGCCAAAAACCCCGCAGGGTAACTGCGTGTGAGCACAGCTCCTGAACAGGCAGTATGATCTGTTATAATTACATTTCCTCTTGTCTATAATCAGCAGAATCCATCTGCTAGAGTGTTTCTTTCCCAGTATTTTGGGTGAGCAGATCCACTCTACTGAAGGATCCTGCTCCTTTTCGTATCTCTGCTAGGGTTCATCCAGCACTGAGTGCTTAAGTCATTCTCACAGCAATACAGTGCTGTTGTGAGAGGTACTGTGAAACCTCTGAACTCTTGCCTTCCTACTCCCTCCCCATTTCCCCAATCCATAAAAGTGTTTAGCCATGACAGTGCTTCTATTCACTTCATGTCCTGAGAAGTGTTATGTGAGCTGCACAATGGTGGTGCTGAAGATGTTGGCTGTGCCAGTATTAGGTGACCCCTGGCATTCATCAACCAGCCGAGAAGCTGGAGACCATGAATTCCCCATATGTCCTGAAATCACTTTCAGAAATTACTGCATAGCCTCCCAAACACTCCGTTACTTAAAAGAAGAGATGAAAATTTAGGTAGCGGTGACTGACTTCCAGCTGAGATAATTTTGCAGGGCTACCGTGAGGGAAGAGGCAAGAGTTCAACCCCCTGACTGGATTGAAAGCAGCCTTACTGTGAGCAGCTATTGAACCTGGAGAGAACATCTAAGTGCTTGTTAAGCTGCTGAAAGGTGGATCTGACAGCTGCTCCTCACACACATAAAAACATGGGAAGCACAGAGTCTTGAGAAACAGAGAGTTGGAGGTTAATTGGTTCTAAGTAACTTCTGGTGCCAAGGTTGCTCGAGATGGGATGATGCTGGGGATATAAATAGCAGGAGAGAATTAATTGCATATTGTGAATGAGGAAGGACTATGATGTTCGAAAAAGGAGGTTTCTTGGTAGTTTGTTTGTTTTATTTCTAGGGGTTTTTCTCTTAATTTTTCTACTTCTAATTCTCAGGTTTATTTTGGGGTGGTGATGCCACTTATATAGTTTTTGAAGCCTGAAACCAGTACTATGGCTATCTGTGGCCAATCTTCTGGGTCTCTTTCTAGGTTAGTTTTAACATATATCCTAAACCTCGGTCTTTTATTGAGCGGGTGGTTCTACTAAGCAAATGAAAATCAATCTCATACTATGTTCTTTCTTTTTATTAATTTTTTTAAATGTTATATGAAAAATATTGCCTTTCTGTTTCTTTTAGTCCTTCAGTAGCATAAGGGAGAAAAATCTTTAAATAGATCTGGGCTGAGCCTCTAATGCCTGTCCTTTTTCTGCTGGACTTAATTGTGTTAATACTTATTTTTACAATATTTTCATGAAGAGGCACTGAAGTCATAAAATGTGTCCCTTCTTCTAAGATTCTCATCAGTGAGGAATTATAATAAAGTAATGAGGCAAAAATTAGCTGGAATTCAGGAGTTATAAAAGGGAAATGGCCAAAAATGAGGTGTTCTCTAAGCACAAGTATCTCAATACAGTGTTCATATAATAGCAATAAAATATGATTTAGTGATGATGAATCTGCAGAAGAAAATGTTATTTGGACGTATTTCCCATTTTCTTACTGTGATAGAGGAAATGTCAGGAAATTCATCGCTGTCATCACGAAATGATTCTTTCTGTTTATGATTGCTCTTCTTAGTATCACTAAAAATTAAAATTGGTTTACTGAAAATGGCTGCTATGAACTAGTCACAGCTCACTCATCTCCAAAATAGCGCTATTACATATCCTGAATCGTGGCAATGTGTGTGGGAAGGTGAGGGGGAGGGTAAAGCAGTTCAGGGAGAATATCTGCTCTGTGTCCTCTCCACCTCCCCATTTCCACATGGAATAATATAAGGTAGTATTCCTTTCTCTTTCTTTTGCAAATGAATCCAACAATCACAGTGATATCAACAGAACATCAAAGCAAATGGTCTTCATAACAACTGGCTCTGCGGATATTTGAAATGTGTGAGTCAGGTCTGTGTCTTTAGAGAGGAAGCAGAGAGGGGTTGTTTATCCAGCCATTCTTGCTCTTGTTCCTCTTCTATTGCTGAAAAAAGAGCTTGATGAATAGCTCAAAAATCAGCTACTAAAATCCCTGTTTTGCAAACGAAATGGTCATATTTCTACCTCCCTTGTGTTATAGATAACAGATGTTTGCCTTGATGCATATTGAAGACACAAATGCTCATTAAAGTAGGTTTAAAGCCTTCATCATTAATATTTATTAATATTACATTTTATTATGTGAATGTTTTATGGAAATAACTGTGAATCTTCCATTAATGAAACAAAAACATAACTGTGTGGTTTATCTGCCCAATTGCAGTTGTCCAACAAAGGAAGAAGGGTGTATGTTTAAGCACCAGTCCAAACTGGAAAAGATTAAAATTGAAGGAAACTCCAAATTTTGTCCTTGCAAGAATATCCAAATTACACTTTTCTGCAGCCATCAGCTACAAACTGTATGCATTCTGTGATTATAGCTCTGGTTCTCAGATGTGCACCTACCCATACTGCAAGATGTGACTTGCAGCTCTCACTGTGCCATCTAGTTTTCCTTGGAATTAAACATGGGTGCCTGGGGAGGGAGCGATCCTCAGTGAAGCCTTAGAGATATCTTCATCAAGATGATTAAGAGATGATGCCCACAGCCTGCATCTGCAGGGTACCTCAAGAGTGAACCTGTATTATCAATGTTTGCAACTACAGGGCAATTTCTTCTTTATTCTTGCATGGTATGAATCAAGCTCCAAATGGATCAAATAAAGAAGTTCAGTCATTTGCATCTACGTGGAGATGGAGGAATTAATAATTCTTGGGTTTTAACTGACTGAAGAGCTATTGGAATGCAAAATGAACAAGAGGACTGAAAGGAGTTAAACTACCTATTTCTGATCCTACTTTTCCTGTAACATATGTGGCTAAATTAGGGTGTCTGAGTTAATGCAAAGCTTCAAATCTGTGTGCAGTGCATTGCCCACCTAGCAAGCTTAACAAAAACTCTGCACACCGTTTCCCAAAAGCTTATAATTCAGTCAAATCAAGGCCTGTTGTTTCCCAAAATGCTATGCCTGTGCCTCAGTAGGAGTTATCATGGGGACAAAATTAGAACTCTTTAAAATTTCAGTTCTTTAGGTTAAAATGTTGCCCCCAAAAAACCTCTGCTTTTTCTCTTATGGTGTGCAAAGTATTACTATTTTATTCTCACCACAACAAAAATGAGTGAAGAATTGCTCAGTTTGGCCCTGCTGAGTCCTGTTGACCCCGTCTGGAGACACTCTGGTCCCAGGTGAAGGACCTGGAGGGGAAGCTGTACAAGGAACTAATGAGGTCACTTGGCTTGTTCAGTCTGGAGAAGAGGAGGCTGAAGGGAGACCTCATTGTGGTTTTCCATCCTCATCAGGGGACACAGAGGGGCAGGTACCAATCGCTTCAATCTCGTGACCTGTGATTCTAGGAAATGGCCTGAAGCTGAGTCAGGAGTGGTTTAGGTTGGATATCAGGAAAAGGTTCTTCACCCAGAGGCTGGTTGGGGCGCTGGAACAGGGAAGTGATCCAGCACCAACCCTGACAGAGTTCAAGAAGCATTTGGATGATGCTTCAGGCACATGGTGGGACTCTTGGGGTGTCCTGCACAGGGACAGGAGTTGGATTTGATGCTCCTGATGTCTCCCTTCCAACTCAGGATATTCTGTGATTCTTTGCTTTTATTATTTATATCAGACACTCTGCAAGGGGGCAAGAGGGACAAGGGCCAGTGGCTTAAAACTGAAAGAGAATCGTTTATACTGGATACTAGGAAGAAATCCTTCCCTGTGAGGGTGGTGAGACACTGGCACAGGTTGCCCAGAGAATTTGTGGATGTCCCAACCCTGGAAGTGTTCAAAGCCAGGGTGGATGTGACTTTGAGCAAACTGGTCTAGTGGAAGATGTCCCTCCTGTGAGAGACCGAATTAATATCTCACTGGATTGTTTAATTGTTGGCTTGAATCAAACAGCTTGTGTGTGTGTTGCGAGGGCAGAGGCCATGGCTCCAGGTCAGAATGCACATGGGCTGCCATGGAGGCCACCAAAAAGGGCACTCCTGGTAGCCCACGCACACCATGTCCCCTGGAGCCTCTGACTGGCCACAGCACCCCTCAGTCTGGCCTGGAAGGCACTGGGTGGTCAGTTGAGCTGGATGTCCCACCTGAGAGGGGTGGCCACGGTAGCCAAAGCACATAAATAGGGGAGCACAGGGGCTCCATTCTGCCTTTTCTCCTGGGACCTGCCATCTCCACGTGAAGTTCTGGATTTCCATAGGACCCCTTGGTGCAATTCTCTTATTCGAGCCTTTTTTCTTTACTACTTTTTTCTTCTTCTCTCTCTTTACTCCTGTTTCTTCTCTTAATCTCTCCTTCCTTTACTCTTTCCTTAATATCTTGTGGGTAGCTTAAAACCGATGGGTTGTATTTTGCCAGGTTGTGGACTGGTGTTTGCTGGATGCTTTGTGGAATCTTCTCCTTGGTTGCATGTTACCACTGTGAACTTTTTGCCAAAATGCTTATTTTTCTCACTAAATTAAAAGAAATGTCTTGGGAAGCACATGCAGCGTATTCTCTTTATGCAGCTTCAAGGTATTAAAGACCTAAAAGTCTTTGCAATAGTTTGTTGGGCAAATCTTGGATTTACTTAAATATAAGTGAAATGCCTGGACGGTTCATGGCTTTGACCTGGGGCTTTACACCTGCCCATGGCAACGGGTTTGGAACTAGCATCTTTAAGGTCACTTCTAACCCAAACTGTTCTACGATTCTATCAACTATAAAATAGAAACCATTCTTGGACAGAGACAGGAAATAGAGGATTTTTGAATCAGACGTGACTAGCTGTAAAAAATAATTTTGGCAATCTCAGTTACAGTAACTACTGTCATCAAAAATGTATGGAATGTATCTTTTTATACCCGCTTATAATGCTAGACCTAAGCAGGGCTACTGGTTAAACAACAAGAATCTTACAGAGAAAATGATGGATGTGTTTGGAACAGGGCTGCATTTCTGATTCCACCCAAATACTGCATATTTTATTTCATACTTCCCAATTGTTTTGTTAAAATACAGTGTATTACAGCATGAGAGTACCAGTGCCACATCCTAATTATTTTGACTCATCTTGAACTTAGCTCGCTTCTTTTGCTCACATTAAATTCTGTTTCGTTGCTCTAGAATTTTTATTTCCAATGCCCTTGAAGTGCAGTGTAGTTCTCTGCACTAATCATTGAGTCTGTCTCTGAGAGTGCAGCTGTTGTCTTGTGTGTTGTGGGTTTTTTAAAGCACTTTAGTCCCAGTGTGGGTTTATGTAAATGTGTACACGTTCACCTGTGCCTGGACCCTTGCAGAGAATATGCATATGTGTAGGTGAGTGTATGTATGCACATTACTTAAATGCTGTGGAAAATATTTTCATTGCTTTAATATGCATCAGTCTACATGAACTTGAATACATAGTGGCAGTATATGTGAATCTACAGCAGATGTATTTATTCCTATACATATGTGATGCACGGCTCTCTTAAAAAGAAAGAGTTGTTCTGAGGTCCAAATGTCACACTACTCAAAGAAATGCATTCTCAGTCGCGCTATTTGCACTGCCATGCTTGATATCCTTTTTGATAACTTAAAGTGGAAAAAGCTAAGCCTTGTGCGTTGCCACGCGATGCAGCCATGCCTGCCTCAGGGAGGGAGTCTGTGAAGTGAAATACTGGGGTAAGAAGCATCCTCTGTGCCCTGAAGGGGCAAGGAGGAGGAAGGGCTGAGCACCTGCTTCTCTTGGCCCCCTGACTGTTCTTGGAAGCTGGAGCAAGGGACACGTAACTGGAAGATGTTCTCTTCCCTAAGGCATCCTCCTTGAACGTCCATGAGTGTGCTGCAGGCGTGAGTTAGGTCAGAGCTGAGCTGAGATCTTGAAGAATCTCATGTGAAGACCTAGGAATGACTTGTCTGGGGAAGATGCTGCTGAACACAGTCTAGCTGTGCACTTGTTTATCGCTTCACCACTGCTTAAAAAGTACATTTTAAGTAAAATCTTGCCTTGTCCAAAATCTAATTCTGGTTAGTTTGGGAAATAAAACACATTCTTGTGATAACCAACTCTTGCAGCTTCACAGTGGACCATGCTTTCAGACCTTACAACCCTACTGTTAACATGGTTCATTTCTGTGTATCGACATTTGACTTCCAGATTCATAACACAGTAAAATAAGTATGTTCTTGTAATCAGTAGTGGATAAGAAATTCCCTTGGCAAGCAGCAAGGTAGTGCAGAGGGCACTTGAAAACAAATGTGGGCCTGAAACAGCTTGTAGTAATAGGGATATTTGTACCTTTACAAATACCAGTGGTTATTGAAGAACACAAGCAAGCAATCTGCAGGTAGAAATATTACAACTTTGCAGGATTTTACTTTACCTGAATAAGCATAATTGCAAAATACATTTGGCTATGCATATATAGATTAATTTTAAGACTAAAATAATTTCTGAATGCAAAAAGGAAAGTGACACTTCTATTATACTGACTGACATTTCATTATTTAAATGCCTAATGTGCATTTTGCTTTTGGATAATTAGTTGTCAGTCTGCAAAAGCAATTACATTTTAAATGTTACCAGAGTTTTTCCAAGGGATAACTTGGACTTTTTATCTGGTGGCTGAATTGGTGTTCAGATCTAGGTAAAGAATTTCACAAAATACCTTTTCCTCAGAGGGCAAACAATGGTAACACAAGGGCGGGATGCATGTGTCTCCGAAAAAGATAATTAAGGATTTATAATCAAGTTAGCACATGCTACCATGCTGAGTTCTTAATCTGATTAATCCCATACTACATGAACACATCACTCCTTACATACCTGCAGATTTTGCCTCATATTATATGGATTCAAATTGTTTTGCTGAGGTTCTTGCATGGTGGGGGTTTTTTTCCACGAGATTTGAATGTTTCCCCCCTTTCCTTAAGTTGTTCTTTTCCTCTGTCTTTCATTCTTAGGGAAGGTTATTCTTTAACAGTTCAGCTGAAACATATAAGCATAAATGAGGGAAGTAAAAGCTCTCGCAGTAGCATTTAGAAAACAATAAGCATTTTTGCTCGATAGGACACCTTGTAAGTATGGTATGTGGGCTGTGAGCTAAATCAACACACAGCAGAACTGTGGGCCCAGTTATAAGTGTAGGAAACTCCCTGAGAATTTCTCATTCATAATAGTCTTGGAAAGGCACGGAGGTGAAGTAGCACCACAAGCTGTTTGTGGAAATGCTGTCCCATTATGGAGAAGTAACTACATCTTGATTCCTCCCCGAGGGGGGCTCAGTGTGTTGCCAGGGGAGCGCTCAGGGCTCAAACACACACGGCCACAAAACATGGGGAAAGATGCCAAGTCACAGCAGCAGAACCTGCCAATGCAGCTTTCAGTCCAGCACCTGACACAGTTTGTACAGGAACTGTTGTCCACACCTGGCATCTTTTCCCTGAGATTTCCAAAGTGATTCTGTACCGCAGCAGGATAAACCCAGGTCTTTTCAAAGCTTTCTGTCAGAAACAAGATGGAAAGAGTATCCAGTGGTAAACACATCCACCTGTGGTGTCAGGTCTCAAAGTCACAGTCAGGTTGTACTTGAATTTGGCATTTTTTGATGCCAAGATGTTTTTGTTTATCCTGGAGCTTTTCCACTTACTGCAAATTGATATTCCTTGAGACAGCCTAAGTGAGACTGATAACAACACTTACGGGAGAAGTCTGATACAAATGTGCAGTTCCTTCTGTCTTCTAGGTATAGAAGATTTTGGGACTGTCTTAATAATTGTATGGATATTTAGTATTTCAAAACAGCATTGGTTAAATATGAAGGGTGTCTATCACACTCTTTTTGCATACCACTGAAGTTGAAGCCAGTAGCTTTTAAACATCCCATGGTGCTTCAGACCAGAAGGTGGAAGTTTACCTATTAAGAACTGCTTGGATTTGGCAATGCTGAGGCCAGGCTGGGACGGGCTGTTGTATTACTGGGCAAAGTGTAGTGACCTTCTTAATGGCCAGGTTTGGGAGGACTTTGTGGTCCTTTCTCAGTGGAAAGGTGACATCATGAGTGCTGTGTACACAGTTGGCAGTGTTGAAAGATGAGTAGCTGTTGTGTCGCTCCTAAAGTTTTCTTGGAAACTTATTCCCTGAGGATCTGGTTATGCAGCCAAACCTTACTGGGCAGATGTCTGAGATTCCAGGAGAGATGTAAGCCTGAAATCTTAAATGTAACTTCATACTTGGATTTTGTTCCAGGATTTGGGGTTCTCTCCTTCTGTTTCTTTATGACATCTGTAAGGGAAGATCATAGGAAAACAGGCAAACATCCAAACTGTTCTTAATTACTATTTATACTGGCTCTGCAAGTGATGATCTTAGCTGTATTCCCACTTTATAAATGACTTATGTAATTGGGTTAAACAGACTCACACACAATGTTTGTTGGTCAATTACCTTTTGAATTATGTACATTTCTGTAATTAGAAAATGCAATTTTGCTTCTATGCATAAAGCTTTTTATTTTTCCTAAATATGTACTCAGTATACCTGGAATGATGACTTGTATTTGTACACAGAGGTTAAATTGAAAAGAGTTTTCCTATTAAAAGGGTATGAATCTGTAATCAGCAAGACAACTTTATTTCTGTGTGTACAAGTTGAACTACTGGCTGAGGAGTCAATGGATGTACAATTTCTAGACAGGGAAATCCTGAAAGCCAAATGGGTTCTCTCAACCAACAAAGAAATCTTTATTTATTTAAAGAGCAGAGAATAGATGTTATAAAGTCAATTACTTGTGAATTTACTACAATTCCAGTAAGAATGTTGAATTGCCAAGGAAAAGGCATAACATGAAATCTCATTTTACAAAAAATAATTGAACTTTGCCATGAAAACATTAACTAAAGTTGTAAATATTTTTGATTTGTTTTCCCAACAAGACAAGGTGAAAATTAACCTGACAACAATGTGCGTGATGTGTGTGATCACTGTCATCTCCGTGATCTTATCTTTGGAGATGTCCTTGAAAAACTCACAGAGTGAAGGTTTGGCTTCTCAGATTGCGTAAAAGCTGAAGTTTCTCTCTTAGTACTGATGTGTTTATACTGACTTTTACCTGGTAGTTTATTATTATATTCTTATTGTGAACAGCGCTGAAACAAATGATAAATTCATCCCTACTGTGAACAGCATTTAAACATGTGCTTAACCTCTTACACATTTAAATGTTCTGTTCCGAATTCACATTCAGACTTGAATCAGAACAAACAGCAGTAAAAAGTAACAAATAATATTTTTGCTCCTTAAGCATTAATATTTTCCCCATAATAATATTTTTATGATTGTATTTGGACTGGGAACTTTGATATCTAAACCAGTTGTTTAAAACTCAGTTTTACCCAGTTACTGTGCAGTTCCATTATCCCACTATCCTTCCTCTCTAGCTTATCAGGTTTTTATGGGGAGAAAAGAGAGAATGCAGTGAATTAGTCTAGTGGTCAATCTCTACTTAAGTGCAAATTAAAACTTATTTCATTTTAGTGCTGCAGGCACATCTTGTGTCCCTAAATCTCAACTTCTTAATCCAGGAGATGGACAGCCCTACAGAGGGGATGTGATGTGGGACCTGAGGGTCCAACAGGAGCTGATTGGTGACATCCAGATTGGAGGCAGCCTGGGCTACAGTGATCATGCCCTGCTGGAGTTTGCAGCCCTGAGGGATATAGATCAGGACCCTGAAGTTTAACAAAGCAAACTTCTAGTTGTTCAAGGAATTAGTCAATAGGACCCTGCTGAGAAACTGCCCTCAGAGCAATAATACAGGCTGGAGTGTGAAGGGATTCAGAGCTTCCCTGCTGAGAAGGATATGGGGGTACTGGTGGATGAAAAGCTCAACATGACATGGCATGTTGAATGTTATGAGGAATGTTCTGTACCTGTTTACTTTTGTACTGATAGAACTACATTTAAGCAAGTAAAAATATTACCCCTCAGCCACAATTTTTATTGACTAACCAGATCAGTCTATTTAGGTTCTGCTCCAATTTAGGCATTCAAATCCCTCAAAATCTAAGCAGGACCTTATGCTTGTTTTGGTTCAGTTTATCTATTTTTAAAACAGTACCCTAGGTGAAATTTCATCATTGTTTGAGCTGTACTAATATTTCTAATTCTGTTGTAAAATATCTTTACTGTAGCAGTATCAGTTATATAAAAGTAGTAAGTAGGGCATACTTTTCTAAATGGGCAGTACTTTGTGTCCAGTCTTTACAACCACTTTTGCATTTCTTGGTAATTTTTGATTATTTAAATCATTCACTTCTTTGGTCATTTGATGAATGCTGAGCTTATAAAAATCTTCTGGTTATTGCTCAGAGGTAGATCTTGTACATCATATGTTTGAACTTAACTTCTATTTCAGGGTTTTGCAGCATGATATATTTATTGTCTTGAAGATTGGCAATACCTATTAGCTGCTTATTGTCTGGATGTTCTTTCAGGACACCTGTGCTTTTTGTTTCAAGGATCAAGAATTCAAATTTACAATTTTACAAAGGTCTTAATTTGCAGACAAATATTCCCCTTTCAGCTCTAGCAGCTGTATTTCCTTGTGTATATTTTTAGTTCTAATCCATACCATGTCCAACCTTGTGTGACACTGTAAAATAGTGATCTGTACAAATATAGTGTCATTAGTCTGACCTCAGCATAATGCAAGGATTTAGGAGATCTTGCAGGAAAAGGTAATGAAAGCAGTTACAGTCTTGTTATAATTGCTGTGGGTGAAGGATATGCACCAGACAAGTTGTAATTAAAGAAACAGAGATAAAGAAAAAAGGGTAGAAAATGAACCAAGGGTTTGCCAAGATAGATTGTGTCTGAATAATCAAACAGCTTTAAGTGTGCTAACTGATTTTCTAAGAAATGCAGTAGATTAAATCTATCTGGACTTCACAAGTCTTGTGACTTCTCTGTCTAGAAAATCAATTGTCATTTTTGAAGTCTGCTGCCATGAAAACCACAAAGCAATGAAGTTAAAGCTACTTTCTGCTTCTACCCTGGCTCTGGAGTGTGGGAAGAAGGAAATTACTCTAATTGCCTGCCTCCTTCTGGAGAGGAAGGTTATGCCACTTGTCACTGCCACTTTGGTTGTGTACAGTGCCCAGAATCGGTTAGTTCTGCTTATGAGTGGACTTTTTCTATTACAGGGGAACTACTGTGAACATTTTTGGGTAACTGATATCAGATGACTTGAAGAAGTAACTCAGCAAGTAATTTGTTGGTGCAAGGCATATTCATAACAGGATCTGCTTTGTTCTGGATAAAAACCCAGACAACTTCTGTGCACCTATAGGCAATTCATCCTTAGTTCTGTGTTAGTTCTCTTTGCTTCCGTGAACAGAAGAGTTACATAGCCAATGTCCCAAGCCCACCTTCAATGACGAACCTCATTTTAGAAGTTCACATTACTGAATCATAATCAAATAAAAAGGGTCTGAGAGAGGACTTGCAGGAAGCTGTGTAGTCTTTAGTCAGCTCCTCATTGCACTGTGCATTTCTAGTAAGGTTTTTCAACACTTTTGGTGGTAGAATCCATCTGCCTTCTCAGTGAAATATTTATATTTTTATCTGTGTTTATGGTTAGGAGAACTATTTTAATGTGTCATCCAAGTGTCTTCATCAGTTCTTGTCCGTGGATTTTTGGCCTTGTTCAGCTAAATATGTGTATAACAGTTTATTCCCTTCCTCTTTGTGGCAACCTTTTAATAGTTGGAGCTGTCTCCTCAGTAGTCTAGACTAGGCTGAGAGGTTTTCTGTTTTTCCTTGTGGATGTTCCATCTCTTCTAGAATTTTTATTATTTTTTTAGTGCTTTTCCATGGATGTTCTTAAATAGTCCCAAATCATTCAAGGTGAGGGGTCCCAGTCTCCAGGTGAGGTCTTACCGTATCGTGTAGAGTAGAAGGGCTACTTTGACTTTATTTATTTCTAATACTACTTTTGCGCCATGTCAGAAGAATTATGCTTTTCTTGAGCACAACACTACTGAAAATAAAAAGGTAAAATACAGCTTGCTTACGATGGGACTTGTTACCAAGCTTTCACAGAGATTTACAAATACCACACTAGCAAAAATGACTAACATGAAATTGCATCACTCGAGTCCTTTAGATTTACCAAGTACCCCAAACCCTGTTAACAAATGCTGTTTACACAGTCCCAGCAATTTATTGCTGACAGGTTACCCATGACATAAACATAGAGAGACATAATGTAGTGTCCGACCATACTAGACTAAAGTAAGATTAGTTGGCTCCTGCCACTTTCTTGATCATCATAACTCTCAATAATTCTGTTTACTGGCATTCAAATGCAAAAAAAGGCATCCACAAGGTATCACAACTATATAACATAACTTCCTGATAGCAAATGCAATTAAAGAATGTTATGAAAACAAAAGAACAAAGCCAGTAGAGAAGGTGCTGTGGGAAAGTGAAATGCAGAGCGTTACAGGACCTAACTAAATATCTGTACCATGTTCACCCCCATTCAGCAGGATGTGTTCCTGTTGTGATGACCGAAGATGTAATAAGTTGAAGCTGTCTTCATGCATTGTGTATAAACAGAAACAAAGTGGGGAAAACAAGCCGTTTAAGAAAAGTCGGGGCAGTGGGGGGGAAGAGGTGAGTAATTGCTCCAAAGGCTTTGAAAATCTTGTACTTTTTCTCCCATATGTCAAACTCAACAATTTCTTTAGGAGCTGTTGTAAATTTTCCTTGTACTGTCAGGTGGTGCACTGGCCTCCGAGGACAGTTTCTCCCAGTCCAGGTTATAATTTAACAAACGCTGCAGTTGGACTAGCCACAGAATGCTTGAAGTTTAGGATTTCTTCCTTCCTGTTTTATCCTTTCACAAGTTCTCCACGAACTCTGAGGTGCATTGCAGCTTGTACAGCTCTCTGGCTCTTTTGTTGACAATCCCCATCTTCGCTCCGAGAAGCTGTGTTAGATTTCCAGCTGAAGCCAGTGAAAGTGGTTAAGTCAAGGACTGTCAAGTGCAGTGACAGATAAGTTTCTGCTCACAAATTTTCCCCTGGGAGCTGGAGTGAATAGTTTGAACAAGAAGAAAGCAGGCTGGAGGCTCTGCAGCAGGCAAGCATCTCCCTCTAGGACTCATCTGTTAAGCTCTTGGGGCTTGTTAATTTTATGGCCCTAGCAGACACAGTGTTGTTCATGTGGAGGAACTTAAGAGAGTTGCCGAGAAATGGTGTCTAGATGGTTCACCAAAATGTCTGAGTAACCCTTGTGACTTTTCCAAAGAGTTCCCCATCTGCAAATTTCCCATTTAAGCAGCCAGAACCCTTGACACAGGGGACTTTGCAGGATCGTTTAACTCTGATGTCTCTCCCCCACCGTAATTCCCTGGAACCTCAAGTGGCACTAGAGTCAGAAGTTCTTTTTCAGAGAAGAAAAAGTTAATTTTTAACCTCATTCTCTGAGATTAACTGCATCACACAGAGAAAATCTGACTTCCATGGGCTCAGTGTGCTGCACTTGATCAGGGAATGATGTCAGCTACTTTTTGGACTATTGGAGTAATGAGACTACAGTTTTTAAATGAACTACTACACCAAACCACCCTTAAATAGTTACAAACAGAACAAATATTTTAAGTTGTGTTTCAGTATGAACCAGACTTGGATATATAGATACAGAAATGCAAAATTTCATGTAAAACTTCCCTAACATATAAGAATTATTAAAATATGTTTGTCTCTTGAAAGCAGGCATCAGGCTGCTTGTATATATGTGCATTTCACTGAGAGTTTCTTCCCGCTTCTTACTGATGTTCTTTGTAGATTGCCGTATTTTTCTTATTTCAAGAGCATTGATTTAAAGGGTCTCCTTTGCCAGCTATGCCCTGAGGATGGAGGGAGAGGAATGTGAGATGAAGATCTGGTGCTTTCTTCAGGAACGCTGTGTGAAGAATCTGGTTGCTTTCCTGTTTGAAACACCTACCCCAGGGGTGCAAAGGGGATGTGCCAACGCTGACCATGCAGTCCCTGAGTTCTGCTTTCCAACTAGGTTTTTAATCATCTTTGAGCAAGGAAAATTACAGTCTGCCTGTGAGTGAACCTACTAAGTCTGTTCTCTAATAAGGTTGTGCTGAAAAATGACAGGTGCAGTTTACAAGGTGCTGAGCCCACTCCTCCAGTAGTTTATGGCTTTCTGTTCCCACTGTAATCAAACCTGAATATATTGATGTATTCATCAGCATTACACAGAAGAGCTGGGCTCCACTGAAGTGCAGTTTCAATCTCAACTCGCTTCTGATGGATTGGTTTTGTTTGTGAATAATTCTGTTTATGATCCCAAGTCCTTAATAAACACTGCATCTTCATTCATGGCCTCTTAATCTTCCATGAGATTGCATCCTGATGTGATTCTTCAGCCTTGTCCCTTATTATGTTTTATTATATCTGCTGGATTGTATGTGTACTGGAAATAAAGCAAACTCGGTGAGCAAGTTTCAGATAATCCTTTGCTATCCAGTCTCAAAGTTTGGGTGGTAGCTTGAAATATATGAGATCTTACAGTTTTCAGTTCAGTTCTCATAGCTGAGCTAAGGTAAATCCTTAAAGTGTAAATAAAATGCAGAAAATTACTGCCAGACAGATAGAATAATATAAGCCCAGAAATCAGAATTTGTTTCTGAGTTCACTGTCTAGCAGTTGCAAGAATTTCTCATATGGAAAAAGCATTTATTCTGTGTTACATTAATAACTTGGAAGATCCTCTGCAGGGTGTTCATAAACTTACTTCATATTGGAATTCTCAAAACCTGGCTGGATAGTAATATATAGTAATTCTCCCCCCAAAATAGTTTAAGTAAATAAGACATATATTTCTTCAGCAAAGTATAATGTTGGCAGTCTTGCTAGTTTTATCTGTATTAGTGCAATCTGTCCTTGCTGTGTAATGCTGATGAATAAATCACTAAATGTGTAATAGCATCTATTTACTATGAATGGCAACATTTTAGTCCAAACAGGAATTGACTATTCATGTGGGCTTTTTTTTTTATTCTTTCCACTCCCCCCCCCTTTCTCCTACTGTCTGAAAACAAATTAATTGTATTGTCTGTTGCTATTATAGCAACATATAAAATTATGCCTCACAATAAAGTAGTGGTATGTTTTCCAGTCTCCATGTGACAGTATTTAACTTCTAGTTTGCAAGTAAATTGCTTTTCTCACGTCTGTTGCACGATGCCAATATTGTAACAGTTTTGTCAAAACAAGACCTTTAATTACTGCACCTTTGTGATGATAGGTTATTAATGTCCACAAAACTCTTGACGGATTACATGAGCAATTCAATAGAATAAAAAGTTTGGTCATCACTAAAAAGTGAATGAATTGAATTCCAAATCTGATGGACCTGTCATAGGCAAAAAGTTATTAACTTGATTTTTATAGCTTTTGCTGGTCCTTCTGTTCTCTACTGTACCAGTGACAAATGTATCTGGTGTACTGACTACTATTCCACAGGAATACAAACTGGAAAAGAAGGTCTATCTTACACTGCTTGTAAGTATATTGAATTTACAGCAGTTCAGTGAATTCAGCCAGTCCACAGCAAGTCATCTTCTGGCAACTCTGTGCGAGTTTCTATTGAATATGGCTGGTTTAATTCCTTACAATGAAGCACAACCATTCTTAGTTTTAAAATAAGGATGCTAAACAGCAGATGATGCCAAATATTAAATTAATAACAATGGTAATGAATTTCCCTTTTTTTCCTCTGATTATGAATTGGCCAGAAAGAGAGATGGCAGTGTAAGGTTTGTGGTTGTAGTCAATGATCTTAAAGGTATTTTCCAATCTAGATTAAGAACTTACAGTTCTATGATTTCATTATATGCAATTAGTGCTAACAATATTTTGATAATTCTTGAACTGTGTAAAGATGGTTTTTTATGAATATTTGTTACTTGCTTTTTGGTTGTGATATAGAGTTAAATTTTGATCACAGACTTGTATAAGTGTTGGATTCTGTGAATGACTAAGTTTACAATTTTTAATTTCCTGTGATTATAAACATCAGTTCCATAATGCACTAAAATACCCCTCAATTTGCTGTTTTTTTGTAAACAACTTGAAATACTGTTCTTGCTTTTATGGAAGGGCCATTCTGGTTTAATAGCACCTGTAAGAAAGTATAAGATACTTTTTCGCCCTCTCTTTCACTCATCATGTAGTTTTTGTTTATAGTAAAAGGGCTGAAAAGGGAGAAAACTAGCAATTCATACTAAGTAAATTGTCCATGTTGAAATTCTGGTTACAATATATCAACTTCTTTTTTCCTTGCCATTGGTTCTTGTAAAACTTTTCACCAGAAAATGGTGGTTGTCCATGAGTGGGTGGGGATTGTCCACGTTTTTTTCTTCTCTGCTTTGAAGCACCAATTCTTCCTTTGTTTTCAGGCTGTATGTCAAACAGAAGACAGAATTATGGTGAAAACTTGTGAGGCAAAGCTTGCCGTGCCAGTGATGTATACAGAGGAAATTTTTAGGACTGTGAGGACGGAACAGATTATTAGAAGGGAGAAGTGTCTAATGGGTTGCAGAAATGGACCCACCAGCTGCTTTGACTGACTGACCAGGACTCCTGCTCCATGAAAAATTTACCAGCATTGTCTTTCTGTACTACAGAAAAACCGGGAGAACTTTGATGAAATGCTGAACTAAGCAGAGGGTTATCAATATCTGGACTACCACTACCCCTTCTCCTTGCAAAGGCAGCTCAAGTTTCCCCTGAAAGGTTGGGAGAGCGTGGCTAACAACTGAAGTCTGGATGTTTTACTGCCAATGGCTACCTTAATTTATCTTCACTTGAATTTTATTCATGCCTCAAGGTTCTAGGAGGTTTGTAGACCTTCTAGAAAAGAGACTGCTGGTACCTGGTGGCCGAAGCTGTTAGAATGATGCTGAACTGATGAATCCAGTAAAACATAAACTCTGACAAGGTAGGTATAAATAAAAGCAAGTGCATCCATGCAGTTCATTCACAAATTACAGGTTATTTGCAGATAGTCATGCTTGTAAGATGGATGACTCCATAATTACTGATAATGGTAAGGCTAATACTCTGAAACCAGCTATGTTGATTTTCTTTATTTCTCCTGACACTTGTAAGATGGTTTTGAACACTTGACAGGTTGAGGAGTAGAGTTTAGCAGGGGCACTTGGCAGAGAAGGAGAAGCAGGCAGCAGGAATGTATTATATGCCTTTAACTGGAACTGGAACTGCTTGCAGGGATATAAGGAACTCCGTAATGATTAATGCATTTCATATAAACCAGGAAATTCCCCTCTCTTCAGCTCATAGCTTCCTAAACAGTGGGTGGTGCCACACTCATGCCTATGAATTCTGGGGCCAGGCCAGGATGAAGGCGTTTCCAGGGATTGTAGCAGGACTTGCTCTGCAGGGTGTTTCTGTTTACATCAACTGGAGAAGGACAAGTGTCACCCACTCTTAAGGTTTCTTTCTCACTGTGTCTCTTGGTCAGAATCACAGTAAAAGGTCTTTCAGAGTCATTTGGGTCTGGACAATGTTCAGGAGTTGACCTCTGCCTTCCAACTGTCTGAATTTCCATTTCTTAGCGCCTTCTTAGTGTTCCCAATTTTGCCATGCTACTTCTGAAGTATATGCTCTGCTCCTGGCATCCGAATGGGATGTCCTGGATCATTGATTGTGCCAAAATAACTTTGGGATGGTACGTATTATTTCTTTTCCATTTAAGATGGGGTCCTGGGAATGTTAATTCCATGCATTTATAAGGATCCTTGACTTCTTTTTGACTATTTAGTAACACACGAGACTCAAAACTTAGGTTAGAAGCGAGCAGACAATCCGGAGTAGGCAGATGATGATTGATGATGATGACCAGGCAAAACACTGATTAGTGTAACATAAAATAACTGAAAAGTGTAGGGAATAGAGAGGAAAGGTGAATAAGTAAGTGGTAGTATGTGAAGGGTAAAGAATCTGTGGGAACACCATGGGAAGACTTGTTGTGTTTCTCTGGAATAATTCAATGCAACAAAATTTCACATACTGGTCCTTTGTGAGTGTTCTACTTACGACAAAAGCATCCATTTTATTGAAAAGAGCACTGACTGATCCAAGTAGGACTGTTCACATGAGCAAGATTTATCCACCAATCTTCTTCTTTCTTTGAATAGTAATATTATGCAGTCTTAAGCCTGAGTAAATGTCAACTGATGATACTTTTGTGGCTCCTCTAGATAAATACTGCATGATGTATTCTTGGAGGCTTCAGGTGGTTTTCATTTTGTCTTGTTGCTGCTAGGTTCTCTTTTTTAAGCTATGTTCAAAGAAAATAGTAATTAATTAAGAAAATTACCTATACAAACAGACTTTTATGGCAGTAGTTGTGAAAATAGTGACATTCACAGGAAGAAACACTTTGCAAGTTGACAGACCATTTCAGTAAAACTCACTTAGCATCTCAGAGAAGAAAATTACAGGGTTCATTTTTTTCCTGTATTTGCAGTGCTCAGGCATGTAGACTACCTAATTTGAACCTTTAGATAATTAAAAGTAGCCTTATATAATTAATGATTATATGCATGTTTAAGTGCTGCTTTCTCTTTTGAAACTATTGGCCATCTTTATTTAATACAGGTACAGCAGAGAGCACTTGGCTGACATTTGACTAATCCAGGTGGAGCTGCAGTGATATTCCAGGTAAACTACATCTTTCAAGGCTATGGAGTTTGTAAAGGACATAGTAGCACTTGGTAACAATTGATGCCCCAGTTTTGATCTCCAGCATCGAAATGACAGGGATTTGGGAAACGGGATTGCTCTTTTTGGTAATAGAGTTGGGGAATTAAAATATTAAAAATATTAAAATAAATGCTTTTCTTCTGTGAATTAGCAGCAATTAAGTGCAGCCTTTTGGTGTCGGTAACCAGGCAACTCAAAATGGTATTTTTGATTTGTAGTTCTGTTAATTGGTCTGTGCTCAAGTTTTGGTATTTCATCTGTATCTCAGCCAGAGATGTTTTTAAGGAATATATTGTATAAATAGAAGCACGGTTTTATTTGGGAAATGTTTAGTCCCTATCTATTGCTTTACTTTGTCCAGGTTAAGAAGTTGAGAAATAAGTGTTCAAGTAACTGTTAGTTTAGTCTTCCTTATAAAACTTTGCCTTAAACTTCCTTAATTGCGACCAATCTCTTGGGTTTTCTACCTCTCTCTGCTTGTTGAAGACCAGCAGAAAAATCCGGCCTTCCATTCTTCCCATTTTTTTTCCCAGAGGCATAACTGAAATTAAGTGGACTCAGCTCAGGTGAAACCAGTGGAATTACTGCCACAACTCTTGTTAATGGGTTGTGTCTGTGTTGTGTACCTCATTCCACAGACTCACCTTCCTGAGTAATTCTATGCTGTGCAATACATCTCTGGTGTTTTACACTACCAGTTTCCTACTAACTTCCAATTTAAGAGCGACTCACACTTGGAGAACTTATCCTTTCCTCTATAACATAATTATACATAAAGCACTTAGTGCAGAAGGGAACTTTTATTTTTTTTTCATCTGCAGCTGAGGTGCTGAGACTACTGGACTGTTGCTTGTAGGGATTTATGCTTAAAAAGCAAAATCAAAGTAAGCTAAGGCATTTTTCAAGATTTATTGTCTTTAAATTAAAAATAAGCAACCTAATGCTTAATTTAGCATTATGTTTATGATTAAATTAGTTGTTGTCTTTGACTTCTAGATTTATGTCCCTAGTAAGCATGACTAAGCCAAATTCTATTAGCTGAACACTAGTGGCTCCGAATAATTTTACGCTTTTGTAGCTTTGTCTAGTTGTAGTTTAAAGCTAGACTATTTAAAGAAACATCAGGGAATTTAAAATTTAAGTCCTTCGTTTTGTCCCCTTTTAAGTCTCTCATGCTTTAAACATTTGCCTTAAAACAAGAACATGTGTGTACGACGCCTGAAATTAGTAGCCACAAGTAAGTAGAAATTAAGTTTGTGATGGTATCTGGTTCACTGAGCAATTGTTTCATTGCAAAGGTACAAGTGTTAATCTTCCACTATCTGAGCAGTGCATATCATTAACTGTTAGAGCAGTGATGGGTGTTGCTCACTATCCCTCTTG
This sequence comes from Grallaria varia, assembly GCA_013396735.1. Lineage (NCBI taxonomy): Eukaryota > Metazoa > Chordata > Aves > Passeriformes > Formicariidae > Grallaria > Grallaria varia. The sequence goes on along the minus strand of VWZG01011311.1, from coordinate 284,524 downwards.
AGAAAAGAAAAAGCTGTTATCTAACTACCACTCCTGCTTTCCTTTCCTGTTAAACTCCTCCCCCTCCCTACAGTGAAGGGAAAAGGAACTGGGCTGCTCTGCCTGATAAATACCTTTACTGCTGCCTCTTGGCCTTTGAACTGGCAAGGGCCAGTCGTGTCCTTCCAGAGATGTTCAGTGGTTGGGGTCAGATGGGGCATGGTGACCGAAGGGTCACTTAGAACAGCAGCTGCTCCTGCCTGTTTGTAACCCATGGCTTTGAAATGAGGTCTGCAAACCCTGTGCTCCTGTTACACTTCTACAAAATCAATAACTGCAGAAAAATGAGTAAAACAAATTAATTTGCCAACTGAAACACAGGGCAGGTCTATACTAATATTTAGGGTTAAACAGGAGGTCACTCTCAAGGTTCCTATGCCAGGTACTGCGGCATTCCCAAGCGGATTTTGACTTTGGAGCAAAGCCATTAGTCCTGTGATGGCCAGGCAAGGCCAGGCTATGCTGGCATTGCTGCTCTCCTCTTTAGACCTATGCTGGGTTGGAAGATGGAAGCAGGAAACTGGGATCATTCTGTACCAGTCCTGGGTGTGAGATGCACAATGTGAGCATGATTCAGAGAAGGATGGGAGAGGGAAGACGCTGTTTCAAAGCTTGACCTCCTGTCTAAAAATTAAATAGAATTTTACAGCCTTAGGGTAAAACTTGGGGATTTATAGTATTACAGGAAGGCACATAGGAGCTGCATAAAGGTCCTTAATGAAACTTAAGGTCAGCATAGTCCAGTGCTGATCCCTCCTTACAAGTGTCCAATCACATATTTGCTTCTCCTTTCCGTATTGTCTATTTTTGGCTCCACAACAAACCCTGTGAAAGATATAGCTGCTATAGGTCTTCTGGACGAGCAACATTGAAATACAAAGGTAGATTTTTCTAAAAAAAAAAAATAGAAAAAAAAATCTCTGATTACTGTGTTCCTCTGAACCACTTCAGTGAAAACCAGTGATGTGCAAATTCCACATTTAATCATTTAGAAGAATAATCGATAAATGTCAATTAAATAGAGTTTTGGCAGAGGTTTTTGTCCATGTGTTTTGAATAATCACATCCACATTCATAAATGTAGTAATATGCTCATAACAATAAAGTTCAGTGGATTTTGATTGCTTTAATTGTCCTTCTATTATTCAGGAATCTTAGATTCTTCCCTTCTGTTAAATTCTCTTCACTAATTTGGTCCTGGACTAATGTTGTAAGGTACTTAAGTTTGTTAATTAAAGATACAAGCTAAGCATGGTGCTAAAGGATGATGCTGCCCATGGCATTCCCTATTCTAAAGAACCAGACCAAGGCTTTAACCAACTGTGCTCCAAATTCTGTGGCCAATCACAAGGTTCTGAGCTGTAACAGAGCAGGAGACACAGCCCTTGCCTGCATATCTGGACAGCAGCCATACATATAAAGCCATATTGAGAAGAGAGCTTGCCTGTTAGAATCAAAACTCTTGTCTAAGCAGGGTGGATTATATTTTGCCCTGTCTATTACTTCTTTGTAATCCTCTCGAATTAGATGTCACTCAACTCCTAAAATAATTTTCCCTATCTGTGTGGATACTTCCGCCTTCAAATTGCTTCACTGACTTCTTTTGGGTAAGTCCTTCTTGATAGTAGACTCACTGCCAGGTTCAATTCCTTATCCCTCTGTGTGAAGGCCCAGGACAGCTTGATCAGTTTTCACCTTGAAGCTTTTCCATCCTTTATTCCTTTGCTCTGTATGCCTTACACCTGGAAGTGGTTTGCTGTCTTACTGCACTGGTCTCTTGATGTACATCTCATTTAATCTCCTCCAGACTCAGTTGTGCCAGCTGCCCCAGAGCAGACCCAGGCGTAATCTTCTATTCAGGGTACTGACAGTAATGTGATCTCATTTTGTGTTTTTACACATTCAAGAAAAATTAGGTTTCAGTTTTGACTGGCGCCTTTGGACATCACAGAACACAAAACACACAGTACGTGAGAGGATGGATATTTCTGCTTTTTATCCCTAATAACTCTTGCACTTCTGTCAGAGCAGGATCATAAGCTAATGAGAAACACTAGATTACAAAATCCAAAATTGATTTTTTTTCCCAATAAAAAAGGGATGCTGCTTTTATGAAAGCTCTATAAATTACCTTTAGATCCTAGTACTTTTAATTTATAAGGGAGCTATAAATGGCCCACTACACTGCCTATGCATAGAGCAGTGTGCAATACAAAATATCTCTGACCTTATTAAACACTACATATGGCTAAAAATGAATGTTGCATCACAGGATGTTATTTGAGAATGAAAAGAAAACAATTTACTCTGCACTGTAGCATATTCCAGTGGTTTCTTTCCGGAGTAAATTTTTTGGCAAACAGGAATTAATTTCAGTACAAAGTATAATAGATATTTTTGCAAAATTGGGGCTTAACAGCCTTTTTGGTTGGTTTTTTTTGGTTGGTTGATGTTTTTTGTTGTTTTGTTTGGGGTTTTTGTGCTTTTGGTTTTTGTGTGTGTGTGTTTGGTTTGGGTTGTTTGGTTTTGGTTTTTTTTTTGAGGGAGGGATTAGTGGGGTGTGGTTTGGATTTTTTTAGCTAAACCCTTCCTGTTCTACTCCTTTAGCCTTGCTAAAGTTCTCATAATTCCTTGTGCTTGATTGCTTTTTATTTTTCCCAAGTTCCATAGGCATCCCGTAACAGCCTTCTGGGGTGATTGCTCTGCTTGCTAAAACAAGCCACCTACTGTCTGTGGACTGAAATATTCACAAGGGAGACTCCTGAATCCTTACAAGAGTTGAGTTCTATAATAAAACAAAAGCTACGGGATAAAAGCAGCTGTCATGCATCTTTCAATGGGTCAGCTGTTCTCTGTTCATTAATGTATCTCTGCTGGTCACTTCTGAAACACTGGAAGCCTCTAAGGTGCTTCAAACAGCTCACACATCAGCCTTCCAGCTTTTAATGTTTCCTCCTTTTTCCCCACAAATGAAAAATTCCCCTTAATTCTCTAAATTTTTTCTAAAATTGCATTTTTCTATGCGGGCCAGTATAAGATTGTTTTCAGTATAAGGTAAACTGAAGTTCTTCTGTGGATCTTTATTGAGGAAATCGTGCAATTTGAATCTGATTTGGCTTTCAGAAGGGAGATGGTGCTTGAAAACAGTATGTGCATATCACACAGACAAATAGATGCTCATTGGCTTGAGTAGTGAGCTCTGTAAATGCTCGTGGGCTGCCAAATCAAGATTTTGTGACACTTTGAAAGATAGTGCATGAAAGTCAGGAGTTGTGGGTTTTTTGGTTTTGGGGTTTTTTTGAGGTTTGGGGTTTTTTTTGGGGGGAGGGGGGGGAGTTGGGTTGTTCATTTCTTTATTTATGGCAGGACGTATAATCAGTTAACAAATTGATTTAATAAGAAGTTTTAATATATCCTCAAAATAATGATCTCACCTGAGATGGAGTTAGTGTTGCTTGAGGAAATTCCTGGTTATCCTCACCATGTGAAGAAACAGAAGCTCTTAGAAACATCCTACCTCCTAAGAGCAAAAAAGAATAAAAACACCCACTAAGACCATCAGATCACCACTCTGAAGTTCCAGTTTATGGGAGTTAGAAATTAGGTCCTTGTGCCACAGAATAAGAAGGCAGAGTGCCATTTAGGGACAAAAACCTCCTCAGCTCTATCAGCACATGCCCACAGATGCTGATGGGGCTGAGAGCTGCTGTTTACAGAAACATTCTGGTTTAACCCTGATTGCAGGTACCTGGCAGATGTCTAGGTTTCTATTTAAACTGTGTGTATTGCCTAAAAAAAAGGAGCCTGCCAAGGTATAAGACTATTTCAATTGACTACTGGCATGTCTGAGTCAAGTGGCAATTTAAACAACAGCAATATGATTACCTACAATATTCAAACCAGGCTACAGGTTGTTTGGTTGTGGGGATGTCACTTTGGGCTTTTTGTTCTTGAGAGTGTGGTTTATATCTCTCCCAAAGTTTCTATTTATTTACTAGATTCTGTTCTGGAGATACAGAGACAGCGCCAAATAACGGTTCAGTTTTAATAGTAATGATAATAGAGTTTCTTTTTATATAAAAGAAGAGCATTGTAACACATTTCTATACCATTTGGTGATTTGTGTATGTCAGTCACGCATCCCATTGCAAACTATACAATCTATTTGCACTCTACTGCAAACAGTTTCAGGTATTAGCCAGTATAGGATCCAGGCTGTATTTATTTTGTCCCACAGACAAATTCCATATTGCTTTGTATAGCACTCTTCTAGTGAAAAATAATGGCTTTTTTTTTTTTAATTAATCCAGCTGTAAAAGAGAAGTACATCCCATTTTTGTTGACCAATATTTTCTGCCTTGATCTGTTTCATTGTATTTGGTCCTTTCCCCTTTTGATTTGCATAAACACCTGTTTTGTTAAACTCCTGCAGTCTCCAAGATTCTTGGCATTTGATATGGCTGATTATAACATTCTATTGGATAAATTAGCCTCCTGGGGTTTGATGGTTCAGCTGTGAAAGGGATCCCTGCCTGTGCAAATCTAATATATTGAAGAGAAAATAGAATAGTTACATAAGGGACTTTTCCCTTTATGTTCTTTTAAAATAGCAGAACTGGTGAAACTGCTTCATGTCACTTTGTTCAGCATTTCTGCATTTGTATAGTTTTTTTATCTTAATTTTATGCTGTGATATGCATCTGTTTGTTAATTGCACAAATGCCCATTGGCTGATAGTTCTATGAACAGAAAGGGACAAGATGGAAATATCCATTAAAACAAGTCAAGAAATTCCCTGTTTATTTCTTCTCGTCTAGAAATGCAGTTATTTTGGAATTGGGACTGTTTGCTGTTGCTTAAAAATGCTGAAGCTGAAAGATCTGGAGACTGAAATTCTCTCCCCATGAAATCAGTAAGATCATTGTCAGCAGTGCTCATTTTGCTCATGTTGTTCTGCTAATACACCTTAATCTGTCCCGGGGGACCTGAACTAATCGCAGCTTTTCTGGCAGGGCTGTCAGCGCGGATTTTGGTTGCTGCAACTGCTCTCCTGCTTACCCGATTTGGTCGCTTAGTCTTGCTATAATAAAGTCATTAAAAAGACAATACTCATTAAGTTCCTTCATAAATACTTACTATTCTAGACCTAGAGATGCCATGGTGAAGCTAATCTGTATTTTGCTCCGTGTTGCAAGGTGCTGGTGGCAGGAGACACTTTGAGTTACAGGATTCAGTGGGTTTTAGGGCTTCTCTATTTTATGCTGTCATTCCAAGCCTCAGCCTCTTGAGAATGTGCAGAAGCTTTAGAGGACATAACTTTTTTTCTGCAAAAGCTGTGCTCATTCTTTCCCATTATATCACCTCTATCCACTGTTTAATAAATATATTTTTACTTATTACCTTCTGTTCCTCTGAAACTGAAGATCATTTAAGTGATGACTTAAACACCACAGGTTGTTGCTTGGGAGTTTCATGTTTGGATTCCTAAGATTAAGACCATGTAGTGGTTCAGGGGATTTTTTTAATTGTTAATTTGTTGATTTGATCTTAAACTGTTTCCACTGGTAGTTCCTGTTTAAGACAGCTCTTTCACTAAAGTGTCTTTGAAGTCTGTGATAGAGGAGTCTCACTGACACCTTTAGTGAACACCAGTGCAATAAAATAATTCAGATTTTCTACTTTTACATTATATTTGAGTTCTCCTTTTATGAGTTGATCTTTGAATTGCCCCACTTGGGAGACTTCCTTTTTCTGAAGTGTTGTGGTGAAAGAAGGTGGGTATGAAGTAAAGAGGATGCAGCTGTTTTGGCTTTGTACCATCTTGTGCTTTGCTGCTTAAAATATTTTTCGGTCTGACACATGTGGTTCCATTTTTAATTATTCAGTTACATTTTTCTGTTTTTTTCACCTTAGCATTACTTATTTTTAATTATTAAAATACTTTTTAATTTTCCAGTATAAGTGTTTTATCTCACTTTTGGTCTTGTTTTACTCATTTCTGTAAGCTTATGTAACCCCATAACCAACTTCCTGCTGCTGTATGATATCCTTTTAGCTATTTATTTTATTTTATTGTAACTATCTCTTGTTTACATTGCTCATCTTTTTAAAGCTAGCCCTTAGTTCTGAGAGTAGATTTTTTTCTCCTTTAAAAAAATTCATATTCATTATGGTAGAATTCCTTTTGTAAGTCTAAACCTACCAGAAGCTTCTGTGTACATGGTACTGACTGTATGTTTTTTATCAGGGATTGCTCTTCTTCCTGCAGATTCTCTGCCTAGTAGAATAATTTTAAAAAAGCAATAAATGTTGAAGAAAATACGTACTTGTTGTGTAAAAATAGTATTTTACACATTAATATCTGAAAGGCCATTTATGTAGTTCACCTGGAGATGTATTTACTGCCTTCATAGCCTTTCAAACGTTCCTGTGCATTTGGTTTTTTCTATCCCATTCTGACTCTTTTCTGATTTGGGCACTAATTGGCAATCCTCACATGTGTACTGTATTTTGATACATTCACTTATTTACATTACTTGACAATAGACTATAATAATTTTAAACTTTTCTTTGTCTTCCCCCTCTTGTCAGTATGACCTGTGCTTTCAATTGTACTTTTTTTTCCTGCTGCTATAGCCCTTTTTGTTATAGTCCTTCCACTAAATTATTGGTGTATTTTTCCATTTTAGACTCCAAACATTTGTGTTAGATATGCTTAGTTTTGGCTTAGCTCCATATTTTTGCATGTCTTACTTAATTACAATTACTTAAGAAGTGTTCTTCATTATTTTCTACGTTTGTTGGTTTAGTCTATTTCTTTGTTTTCTGAGAAGTTTTTTTTTTATCACTTCATTACCAGAAAAATACCTCATCTCAGCCTGTATGCTCCACCTACCAACTCTTCCAGTCTCTCCCATCTTCCATCTATAAAAAAGCAAAAGAACAAACAAAAAAAATCCTCTCTAATCTTCTAAATTGTAGTGCTGGTTTTGGCAGCCTGCTCCTTTTGTTTTGTTCTTTTCCTGTTGCATGGTTTTATATATTTGATCTGTTAGTATTGGAGTGAGAAGGTACCACATTTAATAAAACTTAGCTGATAAAACTTAATCTCTGGTTTTTAAGGATTTGTGGTGGGGTTGATTATTTCCATGTACAGCATCATGTAGCAAGTTAATCTCACAAAGAATAGGCTAAATCCTTATATGTTAAGGCTGTAACTTCATTTTACTGCTGGGAATCAGGAATTAGTATACTTTAATATTGGGCCTGATGGTGACTCTGAGTGTGAATAATTCATCTTTTCAGATCTAGATCACTAATAATAATGGCCTTGCTAGCCAGTGCGTTGGGACAGTCTGTACCCTGAGTCATTTTCCTCTGCAGCTGGATGAAATACAGCTTCACACCAAACAAGAGAGAGACTGATTTACAGCAGGCAGAAGTGTAGCTATATATTTCAAATATATTTTGAATACTGAGGCTTTCATAACTGAATGCCTATATTTTTTCCAGGCCTCCTTGAATGTGCAGAGTCTATAAAAATTCAGGATCATACAGATTGCAGTACCAGAGGAAAATTGTCCCAGCTGCCTGCTCATTCATTCATCCAGCTTAGTCATCCAAAACACGCAAGGATGACTGTATAGGTGCATTAAGGATCCTTATTTTTCAAGGCTACATCCTGTCTGATCTTTCACAGATGTTTTGTGACAGTTGCTTGCGCCGTCCATAAATTTTAGAAACCAGTAGCTCCTGGTTCCTGTTCTTGGCCTTTGTGGGAGTGTGTGTGCATCGCTGCCCCTGGAAGAATGGCCACCTCTCCTTTGGCTCATTACAAGGATGTCTCATCAAGGAATTATGCGGACACCTGAAAAGAAAATAAAATAAGAGAGAATATTCTCTGGTGTGTGGTGTACCTACTATCTGCCTCAACTTTGTGCTACAATGAGCCAGCTAGCTTAGAAACTGAGACAGCGATAGGGAAAAAATCAGAGGGAGAGGAGGAATGAAAGGAAACAATATAAGCCAGAACCAGTGCAGAAGTAAACCAAAAAAAAACAAACCCAAAAAAGGGAAAAAATAAGGAGAAAATACATGTCATAAAGAAGGGTCAGACAGGACTTGTATATCTGTCACTTTGGTAGCTGAATTTCCCATAAACATCCATTGAGATCCGATTAGCTCTGCAGGGAACGATATAAGTGGGAAAGCATTAGATATAACCGAACTTGTGATAAATCCTCCTGCAGCCAAGCATTAGTCAGACATATACTGATCTAATAACTGGTCATGATTGCAGTTTAATCCTGACTGGGGCTTTCGGGGTTACGGATAAAATTGATCGTTTCGTGGTGACTTTTACAATTCCCCAAGGTAGCAGCGTGGGGTTCTCATTAACTAAAGGAATTATTCAATTTGAGGCTGCAGCCGTATAACTGCATGCTTTCGACACAACTGGGATCATTAGTATTGTCACAGAGGTGTAGCTGAGTGACTTCCAAGTCAGGTCCTAGTCCCATCCCACATAGTAACTTCCTAAATGCCTTACTGAGCATTTTAACATCTGTGATATCAAGTTTTAAAACTTCAGCTGGCTTTCTGATTTTCAGCTTGGAAGAATCCTTCTTGCCCCACCCTTCCGGATGTGATCGGCATTGCTCACAGGCTTCATTCCTCTGGTGCCTGAAAGGAGACATGCAATATAATGAATCTCTGGGGTTCTTCATGATGTTGGGTGTTATGAATAAGAGAAAGTAATAATTTATATTTATGGTTATTATTGCGCCTTAAAAAATGTGCCTCTGGTCATTAGAGATGAGATTGTGTCTTTTCCTGTCTTGCATGTGGGATCCAGGCTACATCTCTGTGATTCACTGGGCTTAGGACCTGTCATTTTTCATGGCTCAGCAAAAGAGAAAGTTAGGGAGCCCATTCTCTTGAAAATGGAGATTTAATTGCTCAGTTGAATCAAAATTTTCACAGAAAACTCATTTTTCATTTTTTTTAATCAAAAATTGAGCACTTTGGGGAAGATGCAGGAGATAAACCAATACTTCTTGAGTGACTTCACATACTTTTAAACCGTTTTTAGGATTTAACTGAGTGTATCTTGTACTATAAACAGACATTCTTGTTGAACACTTCCTGTGCATATGTGTTTGATTTCTTCAGGGATCACGTGCAGTGTAAGATTGTAAAGACACTTAGCATTAATGTTGTTAGTAGGAAAATTAACCTGACACTGACACCTGTTTGGTAGAATCACAGAAAATGGTGCTTGCTTAGTACCTTCTTAGTGATATGTCTTCAGTGGTTTAGAACTGGGATCATTACAGATATACATATTTCTTTTTCCAAAGCCTAATGTGTTTTCTTTGTCATCCTGATAATTCCTAAGTAATTTTCATGATAATACAAAATCTTACATCCGTAATGATTATCTTTCAGAATCTCATGCGGATATAAGCAAAAGTTTACAGACTTGTTCACTAGTGGGATATGAAAATAAAACACATAATTGGTAGTTCTAAAGCCAGATGCTGTTTCACAGATACTTTTGTGTTTCAGATTTCTAAAGTTCTCTACCTAGAATAGTTTTCACATTGAAAATATCCTGATATATTCCGTGTATTTTTTTTTTTTTTTAATGTTCCCTAAAATATCTTTTGATTTTCCTGAAGACATAGAATCATAGAATGGTTTGGTTTGAAAGGGACCTTAAAGATCATCTTGTTCCAATCCCCTGCCATGGTCTTGAACACTGCCATGGATGTGACATCCACAACTTTTCTGGGCAACCTCTTCCAGGGCCTCTCCACCCTCATAGTAAATTTCTTCCTAATATCTAATCTAAATCTACCCTCTTTTAGTTTGAATCCATTCCCCCTTGTCCTGTCACTATAAGCTCTTGTAAAAAGTCTCTCTTCATCTTTCTTGTAGGCTCCCTTTAAGTACAGGAAGGCTGCAATGACATCACCCCAAAGCCTTCTCTTCTTCAGGCTGAGCAATTTCAATTCTCTCAGCCTTTCCTCATAGCATAGGCTCCATCCCTCTAATCATCTTGGTGCCTCCTCTGGACTCACTCCAAGAGGTCCATGTCCTTCCCATTTTGGGGACCCCAGAGCTTGTGGTGCAGCACTTGGAAGCAGCACTCAAGGTACTCTCTCAGTATCTCAGAAATTATGGGTTATAATGAGGTGGATGTCTGATTGAACTTTTAAAATGCAATGATTTCTGGGACAAAGAGGTGAAGAAATCTATATTCAGCTAATAATTCTCATTAGTTTCAGAAGAAAAAGCACCAACATGGAAAAGAAGTGGACTTAGGGGACTAGCTGATGGATGGAGTTCTCTCTGCAGCTCTGTTTTGGGTTAAGGAAGAGCTCTTTTTTGGGGAAAGAGACCAGAAGTGATGAATCCAAGGTGTAAAAGATGAAGTAGAAAGAGGAATCTGATCTGGTGTGGGCGCTGAAATTGCAGACAGAAAAGCCCTGAACAGTCTGTTAGTTCAAGTTTGGTACTTGGCTATTGTTATGTAAGTGCAATAAAAATGTCTTCCCAACTCACTCCTGCAAAAGCACAAACATCCTACAGACCTGTTTGGTACCGTAAGAACCTCATGTGAGATCCTGATGTAGGGCTGGGTGCACATTACTGGGGTGGGTGTCCAGCCATGGTGGTGCATGAGCCGTCTGGTATCCGCAAACCTTCCCAACCTGGGAGGAGACTCCTGAGGTCACCTGTCTGGGTGGCTTGGTCACCTGGAGGATGAGAGCTGGGGGAGGTCTGTGGCTTATTCATCCGTGGCAACAGAGAGGGCTGGACTTGAAGATGCAGTTGTGTCTCTCCAGCTTTGCCCTGGGGAAATGACTGCTGAAGATCTGCTCTGGGGAAGAGGAGGACTTGGGGACATCTTCACCCAGGATGCCCCCATAGATTAACTGAGTCCTCTGCTCCTACTTGGCACCTGGGAGATAACTGACATGAACACATGGCATCTGGTCCATGGGATCCAGACCAGTTGAGAAATCAGCTGAACTGCTCCTTCATCTCACTTTGTCAGCAGAATTACACTGGCTTTAGTGAAGTAAATGCTAATTTAAAATTGTAGTAACTGCAAACTGGACTGCGCCCACTGCTGGGATGAATATAAGTGGGTATTTTTCCATACTGGCATAAAAATGGTCATTTATTTATGTATTTATGATAGTAAGTGTATAAAATATTGCTTATAATAGAATCTTATTTAATTTCTGAGTGGTGGCAGTGGCTTTCCTGCTGTCACATAAGGTAGTCTGTTTTCTGCATAAACGTTTAATAACAGAATGTTTAAAATAAGTATACATAACAACCTGTTATTCCAGCTTCCATGCTTTTTTGTTAAATTCTTTTTTTTTTCAAGATGTGCATGGCAACAACTGTGATGCTGCAAATCTGAAAGCATAAACCAATTTTTTTAAGGTATATGTTTGTCTGAAAATCTCTTTAGTGAATAAAAGCAAAGCAAAAGGACCTTGAGCCTCCCACATATTGAGGTGATCCGTATGTTATACCTCATGAGGCATTTGTCACTGTCTGATGAAATGACCCTATATATTGAAGAAAAGATTTATTTTCAGGCATTTTTTTACACCCATAGATCTGAAAGATGAAGAAAAATATGAAGTGCTGAAAATTATAACATGTTAGCCTAACTGCTAGATGAAATTATTTAATTTATTCTAGTGTGAATTAACCAGGATTCTGATTTTGGGTAATGCTTTACATTTGACTGTAATGTGGCTTGACTGTAATGTTGCAAAATTGCTGTAATAAGAGTTGCAAATATCTGTCAGGGAGAAGAGAGTAATTAAGAAATAAAAGCCTATTTAGGAAAATCCAATGCACTGCATAAATATGTAGATCCTAGAGTCCTGATAAGCTGCACCTAAAGAGCCTCTCCTGAATGATCTACCAGGTTCAGGGGCTCAATTAAAGGGCAGAAGATGATATCGTATTTCTGGGAAGCCAGTTGTGCCATAGCATTACTCAGGGGAACCCATTTAAGTGTGAAGGTATCATAAACATTACTCCAGCAGTGGACTCCCAGTGATATAATTTCTTCTTTAGTAAGCAAGGCTAATCTTCCTTTTAAAGAAAAGCTCTGATGGCAGACATTTCTTTTAGCAAGAAGATAAATACTAATTATGTGGGCTTTGTCTGAACTTCATCTTTCCACTGAAGCAGTGGCTTATCCTATAGCTTTTTTTGGACTCCTCCAGAACTATTTTAAGGAATGTTTCAGTAGGAAACAATTTTGTTATTTTCTTATAAACAGAATTATTTTAGGCATCCAAGGTTATTTTTTAGTGAATGACTTGCTGTAAGAACAGATATGCTCCTGTTAATTCCCTATGCACTTCCAGGAATCACCTATCATAGGGAGGATTTGACTTGTCATCTGGAGCAAGTTGCCTTGCTGGATATTCCTATCTATAGATAGAGCACAAAGAAATGATAATAATTTAGATTAGACATGTGACTTTTAGACAGCTAAAGCTGAGCCTAACTTCTAATTGTTGTTTTAAAAGAGTCTTTCTTGTTGTTCAGAACCCTTGATTGCTTTCAATTGCATGTGATAGAAATCTATTTAAATCAACCTCTTTTCATGTTCTTGTTTCAGCAGCTGAAGAGCTGCTATTTGTCAATCCCTTTCACCAGCAGTGTCAGTATAAATTCTTTTATGCCTCTATTGATGCTGTCAGAGGGAGGTGACTGGCAAACCCGTCGGTTTGGGGATGCTAAAACCTCATGAGGGATCAAGAGGAAGTGAGAGAGTTCGGGGAAAGAGAAATCCACTGAGGGTTTCTATGTATGGCAGAGGTGATCTGTTGGTCTGGAAACAGTGAAAGTACTTGGTGGGATTGCCTTGTTCTGAAATCCTTCCCTTGCATCCTCTTTTGGCACTGGGTACCGACAGGATCCTGGGGCAGAGTGTCCTTTGCTATGTAGCACTGTGCCTATATGGATGTTTTTAAAGACATTTGACCATGTGAACATATGAATTAATGGTTCAGTAAAGACAACAAAATTAATGCCTGGATTTTTTTACCTGAGATAATTATTTCCAGAGCATATGGAATTCTTAGTAGATTCCTGGGGAAATAAGTCGCCAGGAAAATAAATCAGCAGGGCAATATTTGTTGCTCCTGGATAGGCTGCAAGCACCACTCAAGCCGTCTGTTCATAAACTGCCTTCTGAGGAATGTGCATCGTGGTTCTCCCTCCTGCAGCCTGAGTGTGTTCCCTTTTCATAGGGCTGACCTCACCGGGGCATTTATGGGGGGCACAGAACTGTGTGTGGGGAATTCCTGGGCTGGCAAAGGGTTTGATTCCCCTTTGCTCAGAACCACTGATCAAAGGCTCCTGTCATTTTCACAGACAAAAATATTTTTCTAGTGCATCCATCCAATGAAGTCAAGTTGGTGCAGACACACACGGAGTGCACACACAAGTGCAGATGTACCCCTGTATCCATGACACAGGCATGGATTTTATTCTCTCCTGTTGTTTTCTCTGAAGAGTTTTGAGGCTGAAATTATACAGAGGTGTTTGTCTTTCTTGTTATAGATAGATGCTAAAGCTTGTAATGGAACCCTGTGTTTTGTTGACTCATTTTTAATACACTGTTGAGAAGAAAATCATATTGTAGAAATGACAGAGTTTCAAGCCCTGGTTTTATTCTATGTGTCTGCAGTTTGCGGCATAAAATAGAAACAACTTAAACAAATATGAATTTATTTCAGCTGCGAACATTAATGGTTTTAAATGTTTTTGATGACTCAATATCCAAATATACAGGGTTCTTAAATCCATCAATCTCCTTTAAAAAACCTTGCTGTCATAATACCTATCACTAAAAAGTAGTGACTACATCCCTGAAACCAATTTAAAAGATTCATGGGGTTTTGGTGTTTACTTAGAGGTTATTAATGCACTGCCTTTAAGTTTCTGATTTTTCTGGCTCCCACCAGTTCAGCAGATGGGCTTTCATTACCTCTTCTGAAGGAGACTCTTCAGTTCAGGTGTTCAGGGTGACGTGGTTTGGTGTGTTGCACACAAGGTGAAAGTGTAGGCAAGGCATTAGTGTGCCTCTCAGAGAGAAGTCAACAACAGTGAAGGACCAGAGGAAGATATGAGAGGAACGGGTGGTGCTCTCAACCTGCCACCATCTCCTCAATTTGAAATTGTCACTGAGGGACACCTTTAGCAGGGTTTTTGCAGGCAAATATCTACTTAAAAGGTTTGCTTAGGTGCCTTAAGGTGAAAAGAAAAAGATGGACAAATGCATGGAGACCTGTTTCTGGTTATCCAATATGCTGGAGAAACAAGCACGTGTTGTACTCAAAACTACTCTTAGAATTCATAGCTTGTAGTACTTGAAGTACTTGAAGCATCCAACAGTGGTGCTCACTGCACTGCAATTTCTGGTGCTGGTGTTTTTTAAGGTCACTTATAAAGTTATGTGTTTTTGCTTCTACAACAGTTGTCCTAAGTGGCGTTTAGAGTTTGCATTATCATCCTGGCCATCACCAAACACGAAGCTGAATTCAGGGGGGTTTTTTTCCAAAGAAAAAGGTGTTGGCTGCTGTCAACTGATGCACACTATTCCAGTATTAAATATGTCTTGTCTTGTCCACAACAGAGAATATTCATCCCAAACCCTTTCCTATCAGCCAGTTTCCCTGGTAACAAAGCCAATGGTACAAGTCTCTGTGACGAATTAGACCAGGGTAAGTATGGAGCCATATTGCTGACTTAATTGGAGGCTAAATTCTGATGATGCACCTGGAAACAGAACTGGCATTAGTAGCACTACATGATCTCTTATTGAAATCGTTTTTCACTGCAGGTAATTAATCCATGACCAGTGAGCCAAATAAAGCCCCAACGCACACCATGCCTCCTTCCGTCTTCAGACCCCTGGCTCTCTCCTCTCTCAAATGTTTAAAATGCAAGGCATGTCCAGTGATATGAAAATATTTGTCTTTGTTCCTGGATCATTGCCATATCTCCCCAGGATTTTTATCATGTCTAGAAGAGGGGGTGTGTCTCTTCTTCTGACTAGGATACATTAGGTGAGGACTTCTCTCAAAGGTGTCCTAATTCCCTTCCAGGTTTTTTTCTAGGGAGCCAATCCACACATAATCCTATTAAAATTAGAGTTATATTACACTAAAGTTAAATTAAGGCATATCTACCAATGATCCTTAACAAAGTCTCAGGGAGGATTATAGCACCAAAATTTGAGAGACCTGCAAATCACATCCCCCTGTCTTGTTACCACCTGGATGCTTACCCAGGCTTCAGGCACGCCTTGCAACTGCCCTTGCCAGGTGTCCATATAATGCCTGTATTTAATTGCCTGTCCCTTACACGTGTAGCAGGTGGTCCTTCATTTCTTACCCTCCGCGCTCTCGGCTCTGAATTGGATGAACATTGGTTCAGTTCTTCATTTTATGACTCTTTACTTGCTTTTCCCCGTCCTTTTTGTGAGCAGTGGAATACTATTTGGCTTCATGTCAGCAGTTGCTGAATTGAAGTTGCTCTATTCAATCCAGGATGCTCAAGAAAGAATTGCCAAATAATGCAGCAGCACATGATCTGTGTTCAGCAACTGAGGTTGCTCACTTCAGCTTGTCATCCGTAGCTGCTGTCTCATGATGCTGCTGATTCAAACATCAGCACTGCTTGCACATAATTTCATGTAGGTTTTGATAGGCCAACTATTTAGAGTTTATAATAATATTTAAGTAAATTTTGTTACAGAAATATTCAAGTTCTATCTTGACTCAACGCTGCAGTCGATAGAATCCAAAATTAGAAATACTTGCAATTAAAATACCATCATTGCCATCTAAATGGCTGCCCATCTGAGTCAGGCTGAAGTGCACAATGTGTCAGTACACAGACTGTGCAAGTTCATAAATTTCTACGTATTTCTTTATCATACACTCACTTGATTGCTCAAAGTTTGCTTCACTACCCTATAACAGCTGGAGACTTGCTTTGCTTTAAAGAACATACAACAGCTGGGAGAAGTATCCAGGCCTGACACACACACATGAAATTCTGCCATGGTCTCAAGGCATCGAGCCAGCACCAGAACGGCTGCCACAGCATCTCATGCCCTACCTCTTCCCCTGCTTGCCAAAATTAGGCTTGCATGAGTGCCAACATCTGGTGCAAGCCATACTGTACCTTGGATCCATGCCTTGCCACTACCTGGAAGAAAGACTATAAATTAAAGCCTGGAACTGAAAGGCATTTGATTTTGTGAGCTGCAGGGAACATAACATTTCTGTTTGTGTCTGCTGCTCTGGGTATTTCACATTAGACAATAAACTGAGAGGACTGCATGTATCTAAATCTAAACTAGCCACTTAATGATGGAACTTTTCATAAATTAGTCAAGAGCAGCTAGCAGTCCAACCTAATGGCAGCAGATGGACTTCATGGTGCCTATTCCAAACCCTCTGCTAGCTTGCTACTCCCTCCAAATTCCACTCTGGTTGCGACCTCTTTGTTTTAAATTCAGGCACGGTTGTCTTTTTTCCCCTAAAATTTCCTGGGTTGCTTTACCCAGAGGGTTCCATTGCATGGGATTGCAGAGGCTTAGTGTGCTGCTGGACCACTGTATCCTCTCTGCCTTCGTTGTCCTTCCAGCCTACTGGCTTTTCAGCAAGCATCCGGCTTCTCCTCTGTATTCTGAAATTTCCTGAAGGATTTTTTTCAGCACTGTGACTGCGTTCCTTCTTTGGGAGGTTTCTCATTTGTCCTCTCTATGTTGCCATAGTGCCCTAGAATGCTAAAAGTGCCCTCACCTTCCCTCTCTGGGAGTCTGGGTCCTTTACAACCGAGTAGGTAATAATAAAAACCAGGTGTTGACGCGCAGTCATTATTTATCCCGCCCGCACGTATGGACCGTGGGCTCCACAGCTTCTGTTCCACCAGCTTCACTGTTTGGTTTTGGGCTTGTTTTGGGCGTTTTGGGGGGATGGTGGTTTTTTTTTGTTTTTTTTTTTTTTAATTGACCACTTGATGGCTAGAATTTTTGTATCTCTGTGCCTTATGACATTTGTTGACAAGACAGTGTTAGCAATAAACACAAAGCATATGGCAGCTGACAGCATTTGAGGTCTAGTTTCTCCTTGCTAAAAGATAGACTAATACCATGTAGTTTCTGTCAAACTGTTCCCTTGGCTTTTTGGGAGCATTTCTGGGTAGTGAAGGAGCTGTACCAAATCTGCTGTTCCTTGCCTCTTCCAGAAGAAATCAGACATATTACTCCAGAATATCTCAAGAAAGCTTTGAAGCCCAATATTAGACTGCAGCTGTGACCATTTTCCTGTGGCACTCTGAACAGCAGGGCATGTCCCTCACCGTCTCAGCGTGCCTCAGGGATGAGAATAGTGCAAATTGAATCATCAAACAGAAAGCCATCCCCTCCCAAGACTCTGCTGTTCTTATTCTGTGGGGAGGCTTCTCTCCCTCATAACCAGCTAATGAGGAGTTCTCTCTCAAGTAGGTCACTTAAGTTCCTGCTGTACCACGGGCAACTCCAAAGTGGATCAGATACTGGGGGAGAGAGAGAGATTTAATTTCTTTAGTAATTCATTTGTGAGGCTCTGAAGTAAACGAGCGCACTAAAACTCGTCCTATAAAAGAGGAAACAAAATACACAGTATTATCACAAAACTGCTTTTGCTAAAATAAATCAAAGCATAACAAAGTTTAGACAGGATTAAGCATGAAAAAGTGCTATGCCATTTTAAAACGATTTGGTACAACACAGCAAAAAATAACACAGATTATTTCTCTTGTTCTTAAAAAAATAGATCGAGTTCTGTGAGCATCAGACTTGAAACATTTCTAGAGTATCAGATCTAATCAAAGGGATGGGAATGCTTTGCTGGCATTTGCAAATATATGTTGTGCTCTCCTCATTTACAAAATCTTCTCAGATGTTGCACTTCAAGCCCTCTCTGGGTATTTGATTCTGTGATCATCTGCTGAACATTCAGATTGATTTCTTCCCCTTCACATACTGCTGAGGAGTTCTTTGATGCCTCTGATGTCTGGTGGGACTTATATTTGAGCACCATCCTGAGCCTCTGTTCCAGCCCAAAGCCATGCTGTGGATTCAGGGTGCATCCAGCATAACCCTGTGCTCAGCAGCAGACCTTAGGAGACCTCGAGGGTCCAAAGGAGGGACATGCCAAGAGCTCTAAGGGAAGGTATTCAGAGCATAGAGGGTCTGGGCAGGTCTGTCCCGGTTTGGTGGCAGCCTTAGATGGTCGATATTGGGCTCCATGATCCATCAACAGAACGCGCTGATGATAAAGCAGTCAAATGCAAGGCATCCTTGTGCCAACAAAGTGGGCAAAACAGGGCTCACCCAAGGGTGTGTGCTGTCCCTTGGCACTCATCCTGTTGGCCTGGGGCATGGCCTGTGCCACTGCTGTGCCACTGGATGCCTGGCTAAATACGATGGCTGGGGAAGCAGCCCACACATGTAGAAAAGGTGGGTTCCTTCAATACCCCCTCAAAGGCATCAGGCACGAGACGTGTTTCCACTGCTTCCTTGCTGACCTCACACGGTCCAGATATTCACAGAATCCTAAGAATTATTTGGGTTGGAAGGGACCTTAAAGATCACCTCATTCCAAGTCCCTGCCATGGACAGGACATCTTTCGCTGGGCCAGGATGCTCTGATTTGGCCTGGCCTTGAACACTTCTAGAGATGAAGCATTCATGATTTAAAACTGGAAAATAATACTTCGTACTTTTCCAAAGTAGTTCTAAAACAAGTTATCTCTGGTTTTTTGGTTGTTTTTTTTGGGTTTGGTGTTTTTTTTAGGCAACCTTTAAGAGAAGGTCTGTTTGACAACCTACCCTGAAGAACTTCTTCAGCCCCATCCAGCTGGTGGGTGATAGTACTGGGTCATGCTGGGTTTGGTTTAAGGTTAGAGCTGAACAGAACCCCATGTAATTTTCCAAGGGACTGGGACAACTCTTAAGTCTGGCTTGTCTCTCTAGAGCAGTCATTTGAAGGTGCCAGTCCAGGTATAAATGTATGTAGAAAATGAGGCAGCTAAAATAATAATATAGCATTTCCATTTTTCTTGTCACAAAGGGAAGAAATTGGATTTTGCACCAAGATGAGCTGAAATGCAGCAAGACCTCAGTGTCAGTGCTGCCCGACTGCTGGAAGGGCTTGCCTGGTACTGGAGATTCCCTGCTCAGGAGATAAGCACAGTTTGGTCTTTGCTTGACCAGGGAGATGCCACCCCTTGGGGGTGGCTGCCTCCTGCACCAAAGGAAATGGTTCATGAGGTTGGAGTTCCTGTGGTGGAACATATGTAGGTCACAGGAGTGCAGGCTGAAAAATTGATTGTACAAAACCAATAAAAACTGGAAATACCTCAGGAAAATTTTTTTCATCCATCTAAATTTCAGTACTAAGTCGTTCCATCAAATTAAAAATGAGTCAGAGATCCAAGGTCCACAAAATTTCACTTTGTAGTTATTTTTATTATTTCATTTGAAAGGAAAAATAACATGTATTTGAAGATGCAAAATTCTTACTCTTAATTTTTTCCTGACTTGGTTGTATTAAATATATGCCAGATTAATAGAAATAATAGCAGACAGATCTACCCTTCTCATCCTTAAATTCTTCACATGAGAGTTTTTTCTCCCCCCAAAAAATTAAAATAAAATTAAAACCATCATTAGAACATTTATTTAATTTCCTTTTGTAAAATAGTAAAAGCTATCATTATTTTTAGGCAAAATATTTTTTTCTTAAATAATCATGATAAAAAAACAGTGATTTGTGTGGTTATTTTGACTGTTGTGGCACTCTGGTGCATGATGAAGCTTTTAGACTTAGACACCTGTATGGCCACACTACTAAAGTGGTTCTGGCAGCTAATGCAGAGCTACAGTTTTAAAGTCCTTTCTTCACTTTTTCCCTATTTTAATTCACAAGAAAGATTTCTCAAATTCTCTAATTAGCTGAAATGTTTGCTAACCAGGTAATAATTTGGAAATTAATTTTATGCTACGTGAAATGTAATAAAAAATGTAAATCAATAAAATGCAATTGTGGCTGGCTATTTTATACTTCAAAACCATCTAACCAGTATTGAATAGAACAGCAATTTTTAATGCATTCAGTATTATTGCAGAAGATCTCAGGCAGGGCACATTAATTTCCACATTAGAGACGGGCTGTTGGAGAAAATGTAACATTTTAGATGTAGCAATGCTTTCTTTCAAGGGAGGGAAAAGTTCAGAATTTTTACTTGACACGATGGTAGGTTACTTTCAAAATTGTTGTTTCTACCAGCATGTTGTAATAAAGGGAAACCTAAGGATAAAATTCTCGAGTTTCTTAGGAAATTTGGAAAGTCGTAAGAAGCTGTTTTGTAGAGGCCTCTGTGGGCTGGAATCCTGAAATTAATGGATGTAATTTAAACACAACAGCCTATTCAGCTGTGGAAACGGGAGGCTGGTTTTTAATTTTAGCAGTGGGACAGAATGCAATAATGTTGTAAGTAAGCGTGGGGGCCAGTTGTGGCAGTGACTCGGCTTTGCAAAGCGGCTCCACAAGTGCGTTTGCTTTGTCTGCTTCATCCGCCTGATTCATAGATCAGACTGGAGGCAGTCAAGTGATTTCTCAGTCCAGGTTAGTCCTGGGGTGCTGGGGCTTTGTGGTTTGAAGTGTTGCACTCTTCACCTGTCTGTGGAAATCTCCTCTTCACGCCCACACGCAGTCAACTTGTACTCTTCTGTTTAAAGCTGTTTTCCATTCCTAAATAGGTATAACTTAAGGTGGATATTCTAGCAAGTCTTTCAGGTGTACCTTCTACAAAATGTCCTTATGTCCTGCATTTTGATGCGAGAACTCAGTGCCTTTATTTGGCCACTCATTTAAAAGCCTGGTTCAGAGCATATTGTCATTGCTTATCTCTTTTTTCATCTTTTAAACTTCAGGCTCTTCTGCTGCACTTCCATGTGCTACTGGTAGCACCTCAAATTCCACTCTTTTAATTGCTTCATTTGTTGACTGTCAGCACTACCTGTTTTTTCTCAGATGTTGACATGTAAGAGCACATGTAAGAGCAAAATAATCAAAAACATACTTCCAAATTCATGGAAGTATTTTCTCTGCAAGCAGCTGCCCACACTGGCAGTTCTGTCTGAAGATTTTTAGTTACTACTTGCAGTCCAGTAGCATCAATGGATCTCAGAGGGAACTCTATTGCATCACAGACTGAATAAATACAAAGACATACTTTTGCTCCCCAAAACACAGTGTAAGGGCAGTCTACATAAAGAAGGTGGGTAGGACTGAGTTGTTGTCTTGATGGGTTTTTCCTGTGAGCTTTCAGTAAGGTGAAGGATGCCTTTTCTGGCTGGACAGCAGTGTGAAACCATCTCCCTACATGCATATTTTGACACAGGTAGCATTCAAAAGAGAGCTCAGAAGCTGATGCTGATGCTGCTCCACTAGTTTGGAAACCCACATCCCGCTATGAATGGAACTGATGGATCTACATTCTCCTTTTTTTTTTTTTTTTCATTTCCAGTCCTGAAAACACCTAATCTTAATATCTTAGAATCACAGGATTTGAGTTGGAAGGGATCATAAACACCCTCTAGTTCAAACTTCACTACCACATGCAGGGATACCTTGCACTATGTCCCATTCCACCTGGCCTTGGAGACTTCCAGGGATGGTGCAGAAGGCTGAGCCATGAGGATTTAATGCATCGTTGTGCCTCAGACTCCGATGACCATTCAAATGGAGAAGTTAGAACAGGATGTGCCTGGAAAGGGGGGTCCATACAAAGGTACGGCAGCACCTTCTTTCTGGAGCCAGCTTTCCTGTCGAGGTCCATGGTGACCACACAACACACGGCTGTGCACTCACAAGAAGCAGGGACAAACAGCATTCCTAGAGGGAGTTATGGTCCACCAAGGACCCCCAAGCACCCCCTTTTTCAGGAATTTTCCATCAGAATACTGTGCAGGCCCCGTAGTGTTGCATCAAACAGAGCTGCAGAATCCCCTCCCTGGGGAGAGATCCAGGCATTCCCGTGCCAACTTGAATGCCCAATGAACTTTTTGCCTCGTGGGGCCCCACCCCAAAGGATCAAAACTGTGACCATCACTCCAATCACAGACACTGAAATTGTGACAATCAAGTCTTATCGCTTGATCCATGGGGGATGATATCTTTCATCTGCACTATCTACTATCATGCTTTCATTTCCTTTCTTTTCCTTAGGTATTTTCTTAATGAATTTTTGTACTTTTATCGAAAATATGCAAAATGGCCACATACCTTCTTTCTGCTGCAATTAAATAGTTTTCAGGTAAGTCTGCCTCATATATAGACCAGTCATTCAGTGCAGTTTCAGTTTAATTCATCCCAAGGGATTTATTAACAGGGACCTTGTCTCAGAGGTGGGTTGTATCCACAGCTTCTCTGAGCAACATGTTCCAGTGCCTTACCACCTTCACAGTAAAGAATTTCTGTCAGATATCTAACCTAAATTTCCCCTCTTTCAGTTTGAGAATATCTCACTAGCTTTATAATAACCTCCAAAACTCTACTACTACCCTTTATTAATAAAAGAGAAAATTCTACTGTTTTTCCTCTGGTATAATTGCTCTTCCCAATGAAGCCTGAATAAAGCCTGAATTCTGAATAATGTTGATATATTGGCTCACTTAGAAAAGCATTGTTAGCAGCTGATTGCTTATATAATCTCCTTGGCAATTTTTTACGTTTAGGTTGTCCTTATTTTGTTACAAGAAAAGAACATGGAGGTTTTTACTTCGATTGGGTCCATTAATTTTCCTAAGTCATTTGGACAGCAAGGTATTTAATCAATCTCCTGTGCGGTTTCGATGAGACACTATTTCTAAAGAACCTAAATTGAGTGCTTTTATTCAAAGGCTTAAGGCATTCATTAGAAACAGGCCACGTTATCCGTGAAAGATTAATACCCGTATGAACAAGAAGGAGTAATGTAATCAGGAATAGTAGTCTTACAACATCATAAAAAATAGGGCTAACTAAAAATCACAGTAAAAGAGAGGCAGAGTTTTAAACCAACCCCCATCGCTGGGTTTTTTATCATTAACAACAAATTAAAACTAATTACCTTTTAATGACAGAACACAGGCTGATGTTCCAGTCATACTTTGTGGTGATTATGAAAGCAGGTGTGGAGCAACGGGAATGCTCAACTAACATGCATGAAAGACATGAATGGCTAGAATTAGTTCTATATGTTGAGCTAATTTTCGTTCAGGTTTTCCATTCTGTATGGAAGTATGAGGATTTAAATGCCTCTTTCTCCCCAAAGATACCTGTTCAGAGAAGTGTATTTTGGTGCTTTGTAGGCACACAGCATTTTAGCCAAGCAACCTGAGGATGTATTCAAGCTGGATACGTTGCCTTGAATTTCTAGGAGAGAGAAGGTAAAGAACAACTCCAAAATTCCAGATGCCCATTCTGCTTTCTTTTGTTAAGTTTTCTAATATTATATCAGAGAATGAAGGAGCCTTTGAAACAGCCAAAGAAGCAAAAAATTGAAATCAAAACTTTGATTACAGTTTTCTGCAAAGTCTCTTTCTAATCAGCGGGCTTTTGATTTTGCTCTTTGTGGTATATAAGATTTTGCTGAATATTTGTTTTTCTTTTTTATCTGTATGAGTGCTGAATGCTCTGGCTGTCATTCATGGACATAATGGAACTCAGTTCTCAATCATATTGGTTAATAATTATCTCAGTTTTGTTTCATGTTTTTTTTTTATTTTTCATTGAGACCAGGAAAGGCCAATTTTGCTGGTCAAGCAATATTTTCTTGACTCCCAAGTGTAAGTAGGGAAAACAGCTCCCAGGGGAAAAAAATACTCCAAAACAGAGATTTTTAAAAAGCCACTTCACTGAACTGATCATTAAATATAGGAAACCAATACAGAAATCAGTAGAAATTATGTTAAAGAAATAGGTAATAGAGGTAATTTTATAAACTTAATGAAATGTGAAAGTTTTTTATGAGGTTGAAACTAGTAGGTGGCAAGCTGAAAGGAGAGTAGTGTGTCATTGCACCTGCAGATGGAACCTCAGCATGGATTTGAGTTCAGTGTCAGAGGAGTCTGCCCCAGGGCAGAGTTGATCTCTGATTAGGTGATAACCAATATAAGGTATTTTATTTCAGCTACAGTAAATGGATGTAATAATGGGTGTGTTTATTTTCTCCTGGTTGTTTCTAGAGGTGGAGATAAAGAATTTATCCTTCTTACAATCCTTTGCTTAGGTTTTCTTTGCATTCTCCATCTCCTGATTTTTCTTTTGGACTTAACTTAAACTAAAATGTTTTACTGACAAATATCTTACTCAACAAACTACAAAAGTGAATTTTCTGTAGTGTTGCCTGAGTATATTTCTAATTTATTTCTAGAATATCAACAATCTTTTGGTTTTAAATTTGCAGAGATTGTAGCACAAGAGAATTGTGGCATATGACTTCTGACGTTTCTCGAGATCCACGCTCTTTTTGTGGAGGTTCTTAACTGATCATCTGACATTTTTAAGTGGGTCAAGCTCTCACTGTAGATCAAAGCATGTTTGTGCTAATCATGTGATGCCAAAGGCTAGAACTGAGCAGGGCTGGATTCTGCCAGGAGCTCTCTGAGGAACGTGCCAGAAGGACTCCTTGGTGTAGGACCTTCTCTCACCTCAGTATAGGACATATGCTGGGGGTGAGTTTAGTTGGCTAAAACCGTATTGTGGTCCATTGGCTCCCCCACAGCATTTCCACAGTCATGATTGGGCTTAGCTGTTAGGCAATTACATACTTAAGTAATTAAAACTACCATCCATTATATTGAAAGTTCTAAAACTTCTCATATAATTGATGTCAGTCTTGTCCAGAGAGAAGGGTTTAGGTCCGGTGGAACAGAATATTATTCCCGGATTGGAAAATTAAGTGCCTGACTTTTACTGCTTCCTCTTCCTCCCTCAGAGGTGATTTTCCACCCCAACAAACAGGTATGCAAATTCTAAACAGCTTGAAAATACATTCTGTGCTTTTAAACAAATGTAGCTTGAAATGTAGCAAAGCATTGTCAGATCCTTCTCTCTGTAATATTATAAAGACCACAATGACACCATTTTCTTGGAAATACTGGCAGTGTTGAACAAGAATTTGCATAAACCAATGAAAGCAACTGGGCTGAATGTCAGAATACAAATGCAAATTTTGAGCAGGAAATCAATTTCTTCTTTGTTTGTATTCATATGAAACTTATGAAAAGTAGAGAAGTGCTCAATACCAGTTGCAAATAGAAAAACACTGATAGCAAATTTAGTCTTATATCTGTAGCAGTGAGACAGTGAGATGCCCCGTTCTGTCACAGGTTTAGAAACGCTGTCTGGGGTTGGAACCTGCATTCATGTTGACTTTTCAGCAGACTTGCACTCAGAAGGTTTTGTTAATTGGTGTTATTAATGTGCCATCTCTCTGTATTCCTTGCCTAAGTGAGCAGATCCACCTGTCTCCGACACACCTTACGTGGCACAGCGCTGGTCTAGTCGGGCTGTGTTTAATCAAGGCATGTGAGAAACACAGAACCCAAAACCAAGTGAACAGTGAAACCCCCAAAGATGTGAAATGCTGCAGAGGACAGCGGAGTTCGTAGGAAACCATCCCTGTCTCCTACACCCTCACTGTCCCTCCAAGCAATGACATTGTGATTGCAGGATCAACAGTGTGGGTGAAAATTTCACGTCCATATTATGAGGAAACCCACTGTGACAGTCCTACCCTCCATGCAAATTTGAATAGCATTAAGTAGGTGTTAATCAAGCAATTACATACCTTCAGTTATTTGCTTTCGTTTCTTTTCTTCAAAAATAAATAAAAATTTAGAAAATTAACAAAACTGTGGAAACTATTTGCTAGTGAGAAGATGGTTATTGAAGATGCAAATAGAATTATTAAGGTTTCCTGTGGCTTTTGATTTCTGCGATGGGAAAAAAACCCAACAAATTAGTTCATTGACATTTCCTCCACTTCTGTATATTAAAACTCAGTAAGAGTTTGGATTTCCATGGGGCTTCATTTCGTGGTTAGTGATATAGCTGAATATTAAGGTGGTGTGTTGAAAGACAAGTGAAGCACACTCCTGCTACACTACCAGCATGGGACAATCATTATTGTTTAATCATTTTTTCACTACATTGTAAATAAGCTTAGCTTTGCTCTTCTCTTCTTAACTTTGTTTAAATTAACATTAACAGTGCAGTATGCAGAGAGCTTGGTATTTCAATTTCTTCTCTTTAAAAAACAGTTAGTTGCAAAATAACCTTGCTGTGTTATGTGGGATATGTGTACCATAAACACATATCCCATTACCTGCTATATATTTATATATTTAAAGCTGCTAATAGCTTGCAATGTGATCATTATGGGTAATGCTCTTTAACAGCCCCCGTCTGATCTTTCATTACCTTTTTCACAAACTACAACAACCACTCAACCGGATATCAGCTCCCGTACACAGAAGGACATGAATGAAACGAAAATTTACATTTTCTAGTAATTTTTTTTTTCCAAGGTGCTTGCTTTCCGATTTTATCTGCTCTGCATTCATTAGAACTGTAGTGGAGTTTAAACAGCCTGTAAGTAGCCCTTACCTCAGAGCCTGAATGGCTGAGTAATCTAACTGGACAGTTAAGGATTTTCCATCAAAGAGGAATGATGTTAATTTTAATAATCCTAGACTTTTTTTTCCCTTAATGTTTCAGAGAGTCATTAGCTTTTTCTGCTTCCATTAGGAATAACTCTGTACACCTGCTGACCCTTATTTTATAAGTTGCCTTGCTTCAAAAAAAAAATATGATGACAGTGGTGCAGATGCAGAGGAATCATTTCACACAAGGACTTTCACTTTTGATGGCATATATTCAGTACTGTATATTCTGTGTCCCAGTTGATCAAAGGTGTTCTTCAGATTCCCAAAGTTAAACAAAAAACACCCCCAAAACCACAAAAGCCAAGAAACAGAAACTACCAAATCATTCATTCTTGTTTATTTGCAACATGAACTTGGAAGCTTTTATAGACTGTTCACTGCTGCAAAACACAAAATCCAGAACCAACATATTCTTAAGGATTAAGAATACATCAATTGTACATTAATTTGTTGTCACTGTAAATTTCTATTCAACTGCCTAAGGAAAGGTGCTTTCATTTATTAAGCCTAAATAACACACAAAAGTATTTCTGACAACATTAATTTGTTATACAATTGATATTCCTTGGGATCTTTTTAGGATGAAATTCACTTTTTTATGTTCCAGAAATTGGCTGAGATTTCATCTCTATACTCACAGACTCTAGAATAATTCAAGTAAAAATTCGTACTCTATTTCCTTGCAGGAAATAGTGTGTTTCTCACTGAGAGCAGTGCAGTTCATCCCAATTCTGTGTTCATAGGCTTCAGGACAGAATTAGGTGCAAATGTCTTGCAGACAATTGCTGAACTGCC
>VWZG01011311.1:166379-256416 GCA_013396735.1 Grallaria varia | reverse complement strand
TGTAGGCTCTGAGTGTGTAAAATTATAAAATGAGTTAACTTGATTTAAGACATGAAGAGAAAAATTCACGCACAAATTGTCATATCCACACACAATAAATTCTTCTCCAAGTTCAACCCAAAATATGTATTTATATATAAATAAATATATATATGGGGATCTGACCTGCATGTAAATATTGCCAACTTTCATCTCACAATATATTATCATTTATGTCATGAGGATCTAAGAGTTTGTGCTTAACAAAATATATCTCTGTGATATTACTTTTTATCATTCATTTTATGTTTCTTTTTTGTTGGTTCCAAGCCTGAAATGATGTTTTTATGGAGATATCCTTAGTAGTTATACAGCAGTGATGAACAGGAGGTACACGTGATCCAGTTGTAGAATTGTGGGATTTAGTTGTGGTCCTAAATATGAGTTACAATAAGTTCTCTCCACTGTATTTTAACCTTGATATTCAGTGAATAGAAATGAGAGTGATGTGTCACATGATTTCCTTCAACCTTGTATCTTTTCCAAACCTAGGGCTGAAATTACAATTTTTTTGGGTATCAATTTGTTCTTCCACAAACGGAACTAATTTGATTGTAATTTTTATTTGCTTTGTAGAAGATGGTTGCACTTCTTAATCATATATAGTAAAAACTCATTAACTGAGAATGAGGTTTTGGCTAAGGATGAATTAGCTAGGAATCCTCTTTATTCGATCATGGAGAGGAACATGTTCTTGGTATCTCTCACACCTGTAAATGTATTTTTTTAATTCCTCATTTCTCTCTAATTACATCTTGTTTGTGGGGTAAATTCTCTAAGCTTCATTGGAAGGAAAAATCATTGTCTTTTTATCCTCCCTGTGGGGAATTCATTCCACTTGTTTACTGATGTGTGTGGCAAACTGAATAAAATGATTCCTAATTAGCATATATGAAATAATCATTGGTCTATCTGGAGCCATAATTAATGCATTAGGAAGAATTTACTGAGTGTCAAGGAGAAAGTCATTAGCATAAATGAGCTTATTTTAGATGGGCTGCAATTGAGACACTACTTTCCAGTAAGAATGTTTATCAAAATTGAGCAATAATAACATATCAATTTACTAAGCACCGTTCGTGTGCACGGTCTGAACTATTCACTTCAGCCCCACTTGGAGCACCTTGATAGCTGGCAGATGTTGTTGGCATCCTGCTGAAGTCACAGCAGCACCGAGGCTGTGGGTTTGAGGAGCAGAGAAGGTCCACGGAGACACAGAGAGGATTTCTGTAATGCGCTCATGGACCTCGGGAAAAAAGCAGACGCTGCAGAATCTTATCCTGCTGCCTGGTAATGCTGAGGCTTTATTGATTAAACCACATCCCTCCTGAGAGTGGAACCTGTAGACAATAATGAAACAAAGATTATCCTTGCACAAAGGTGCTTAAATAACTTTAATTTCTCTACTGATGCTCTGTGGCAAGCTGAGGGACAAACTTCAATTATTTCCACACCTTTTTTCCTCAGTCAGTCACCAGGCATCTGATAGCCTGAGAGTAGACTTTAATTTTTAGAGAACTCTGTACACGGAAGAATGAATGCTCTTCCCAGTCAAGAGGTAAGACTCAGGAGACTTAAAAACAGGCTAGATTTATTAGTACTTAGTTTACAGAACACATATTTAATATCTTTTAACATAATCATAGCTAAAGTTGAAAAGATGTGACTGCACATAGAGCCTGGTGGTGAGTCTGTAAACTATGGGGTTTTGTCTTATTTCAAACATGAATAACTGACTGCAGTTGGTTAAACCTGACCTATCTGACTCCAGTGAGAGTCACTCTAGTCAATCCAGTGTCATCTTAGTAGAAGTGGATTCCAGCACTGCACTTTCTCCAAGAAATGGTAATCCATTGCAGGATGATAAATTTACAGCAAGCCAGCAAAAAAGTCTTTTAAAAACAACCATAACCACTGTCATTAATTGACATGGGGAAAGCAACGGTCGAGTTGATATCTGCATTCCTGTCCCCAGCTTCTGCATCTCTTTCCTTTTGTGTTTCCAGTAAGCTGTTACCTGCTTTAAATCTTCGCAGCACTTTTTGCTTCGTATTCTTTTCTATTGACTTATAAGTGAAAGGCCTCATGTCACCAGTGTATTGGCAAGGCTACTGATGGTGACAAACCCACAAAACACACCTGCTGTGTATATAGAAAGCATAGTCTGTTTACAGCTGAATTGGAAGAGATAAATGTTTTGTTGGTCATAATAATTTAGGTGCCTCATTAAGTGGCATGCAAGATGACTGCCAGAGTGGGAAATGCCTCTTTTAGTTGATGAAGTCTTTGCTGTTATCATCAGAACACCCAGGATATGGATCCACTGTGGTATGGCTTTCCACGGTGAATTGAAAAACAGCATTGGTGAGGGAGACCCAAGGGAGGAAAAGAGTTAAAAATAATGTCCCATTGTTCAGATGAATGCAACCTTTCTGAATATTGAACAAATCAGTATAACATGTAAGGGAAAACAATCAGGAGGGAAACTGTACTGGTAAAGAAAACCTATTTAGACTAATTCGCTGCTGCCTTTATTGCCTTCTTAGACATAATATATTAAGCAATTACAATTTTCCATGACCTTTTTTTCTAATCAAGTTGTGAGACCTTACATTGGGGAAAAGTGATCAGGATATTCCCTTTTGTCCGTGCCCCTTGAGGAGGAGATGCCGTGTCTGGCAGCGCATCAGAAGTTCCATTTCCAGAATTGCATGTGAGCCATTCTAACTAGTGCTGCTACAAAACACCATCTCGGGCGCTGACATTTTGGCACAGCGAAAAACATTGTAGCAAAACAGGACTATTTCCTCCAGGAAGGTCAAAGCCGAGGAAATTGAACACCACAGCACCTGCTTAAGGTGGAAAGTTGGGGTGTTGGAATAAAGATCTGTGTTCATTTTTCTTTTGTCCTTCCATGTAAGAAGATTGTTATTTCATGCTTCCGAAAACTACACTGAGAAGAGACAATGGAAAGAAACCCTTAGGCTTTTTCCTGTTTAAGTCACAGAAACACTGTGGCCTCTATTCCTTCACATCAGCTGGTCTTAGTCCTCTTCTGCAACAGGGCCAACACACTTGATCATTTTCAACATGTGCTCAAGCTGCTTCCTTAAAATATCTCTAAGAGTATCTAGAAGGATTAGAGAGTCATAACTATTAGAAGAAGGGTAGTGGCCCTCCAAAGAGATTAATATGTCCTCCTTCTTCCGTGTCCTCTTCTCATCTTGGCCAAACAGCTCTTCTCTGCCATTGTTCTCACTTCTGATGGATGTGCTGGTAGTGTGCTGTGGGGAGCTCTTTTGCCTCACTTGCCAGCAGAAAAGTTAGAATTCCACCTCTGGTTTTGGTCACCTGGAATTTTTGTTAGCTCCAAGTAATGGTCAGGTTATGAATTTTTAGGCATGGTCTTCCTGATAGGTTGATACAACCAAGCTCCAGATATGGGAGTCAAGATGCCCCCTTATACATTCCTGTTTCACACTGACTTTCTTTTTAATTGTTGCTTTCAGACACTGCGATTGTTGGGCATTTTCTTAATAATGTTTCCTTCCTTTAATGTGTTCTGATGTATTCTTTGACTTTGCTGCCAGAAGCAAGGATGACAGGTGTGGAGAATTATCCTCAGAAAATGTGAGACTTTAAAAAAAAATTAAGCATTTTATTCTGAGTAGTGAAGATGTCACGCCTCACTTGTGGGAGGCTGTTCGGGTTTCTCCATGTGAGATTTTCCTGTCCGAAGAGGAGCTTTAATTCAGAATTAAACCCTTGTGCTCCCTGCACCACTTCTCTGATGATGAGCGGGAGAGAGTCCCCCCTTCTTTCGGCGGTGAAAATATCGCTTTGGTTACTCTGTTCACTCTTCATCTCTGCTCTCTCCTCACCTCACCTGGTCAGAAAGTGTCACACAAAAGGCAGCAAACTTTCAGGAGAGAACTAGGTCAGGGTTTTCTTTAGTCTGTGCATGAAAGAGATGGGGAATGAAGGGTTCTTGGTGATTTAAGGAAGCAGCCGTGCAGGCAGACACAAACCTTTTGCTATCAGACACAAAACAAGTAAATATCTATTCAAACAGTGGCTGAATTTACTACTGTCATTAACTCAACAGATCTGCACCCACTTGCAGCTTTTGGCCTTGGTGGTGGTATCTCTCTTAGAGATGTCTGTAATTCTGCTAATCTGACTTCAGACCCTAGCATTCTCCTCTGGTTTCACATTTGCTGTGTAATTGTGATTTAAGAATGGAAATGCTTTTAATAATATCATTCATAAAGCAGATTATGGCCTTGCATAATTAAAATGGTTAAACAGAAACAGCTCACTGGACTTTGGAATGCATTTCAAATGCATTTCTGACAGCATTTAAGAAATATTTGGACAATGATCTCAGGCACATGGTGTGATTTGTGGGGGATGGTCCTCTGCAGGGCCAGGAGTTAGACTCGATGAACCTGATGGGTTCCTTCTAACTCAGCATATCCCATGATTCTATGCCATGGACAGGGACACCTCCCACTAGACCAGGTTGCTCAAGGTCTTATCCAACCTGGCTTTGAACACTGCCAGGTTGGGCCATCCACAGCCTCCCTGGGCAACCTGTTCCAGTGTCTCACCCCTCTCACAGTAAAGAATTTCTTCCTAATATCTAGCCTAAATTTCCTCTCTTTCAATTTGCACCCATTACTCCTTGTCCTATCACTACAGTTTCTAATGAAGAGTCCCTCTCTGGCTTCCTTGTAGCCCCTTCAGACACCGGAACGTTGCTGTGAGGTCTCCAGGCAACATTCTCTTCTCCAGGGTGAACAGCCCTAGCTATCATCAGTAAGTGCGTCTTCCAGGAGACTGGAAACTTTGGCAATGTTTGATGACAGTGCAACCCGAATTACTCCAGACAGTACATAAAATTAGCAGTAATTGTCACTTGTGACTTGTATCACTGTGTCATCATAAGTGGCATATTAGAGCTGGCAAAAAACCTTTCAGTTTAGAAGCAAATTGTGTTGGTTCTGCTTGTATTGGGTCCCTGGTTCACAACTGCTATTAGTTGTATGCACGAGATCCTGCACTTCCAGGCTGTTTTTCAAAACAAACACCACACTGATTGGACCCAAATACCTTATTTTTAACTAAGACCTAACCATATATGCAAGTGATGTGGGAAAATTTGCACAATTGATCAGAACTTCCTCCAGCTCCTCAAATTCACTTCTCTCCTGCCCAGCTAGAAAGACAGAGCAGACCCAAAGGCTTTGCTGCTGGGACTAATGATCCTGGCTCTGGCCAGGACAGGGTTCAGTTTTGCTGTAACCAGGAGGGGGCACAGCGAGGCCCCTGAGGTTGTTCTATACCCCCTCATGTTGTTTTCCAGGGACAGGGAAAGGGGACCCTTCCCGGCCGTTTAGCGGGGCACGGTTGGGGATTGTCGGGCGTTCTGTGTGATGTCGTCACGAGTCCTCGGGTGTGAATTGGTTGTCTCCTGTTAATATTGTTGCTGCTACTGTTCCTTATCTGCTTTCATTTGCTGTTTCCAGGAAATTGTTCTTATCTGCACCTTTTGTGCCTGCAGTTCTCCTCTCCGTCCCACTGCAGGGGAGGGGTGGTGAGTGGCACGTGGTTTGGAGTGTTTCAGTGGGAACACTAAACTGGGGAATTCTGTTTCTAAGCCACGACACTAATTAATTATGATCCATGTGAAAGACTGGAAACTGAAACCTCACAGCGTACTTACCATGAGCCAGTCAGATCCTCATCTTGAAGTGTCAATCTTTGGAGCATATTTTCAATGTATAGTGCAGCATTAATTGACACAACCACGCAATTAATCACTTAAAGTAATTATTTTTTCCCATTCATGGTACGAAACTGGAGAAGCTGGGGCATTGACTTACTCAAGTTCCCATAAATCAAGATTTGCTGTTTCTCAGCCTGGTGTTCGTCGGATGCTACGTGCCATTCTGCTCCTTCCCCTTCCCAAGAGGATGCCGCACAGGATCTCCTGTAGCTTTGTGCATCACTCTGAGGTTTACCAGCACCAGGGAATGCTGTTATCCATGGTCTGCCATCAGCTCAGGGCTCTCAGTGAGGCTCACCAGCCTGCTCAGGGACTATCAATAGCATGTTCACATCTGCGGGTTTTTCCCAGTCCAGTTTTTACAGGCAGCTGCTTTGGTCTTTTTGGAGACAGGAATATCCACAGAGCAGATGTATTATTAAATCCTGACTAGTGTGATTCTGAACACACAGAATTTTTATTTCCTTTTTTTTTTTTTTTTTTAATTAAGCACATTTTCATGGAAATGAGAGGGTTTGTTCTTGGAAAACAAGAAAGTGGTGTATTCCCTTGCTTCACCTCCACAGTGCGCTGTCACAATTCATGAAAATTCTTCTTTTTCTGTCCCACTCCCAGTTAATGGACTCCAATTTTCAAGCAGATGAGACACACAAATTTCCAGCATAAATGGGTGGATAGTGCCAATAAAGATCCTGCCCTGCTTTCAGTGAAGGCTGTGCACGTCACCTCCCCCCATCATTAATCTTCAAGCACTGAGTGTAAGTAGCATGTGGATGTGTTTATTACTCTGCAGTGGAGTTATGGGCTATTTCTCATTGCTTTTTGCAGTGCTCATCACCACCTCAGTAGCTACAGACTAGCAAAGCTGATCTAAGACCCAAAGAAGCTGATGCCTGAACAATTGTTGATACCAACCAACAAAGTTCCTCTGTTATTAATTCTTCAAGCAGTCAGAGTATTTCAGACCTTAATATGAGGGCTGTATGAACTTCTGCTTCATATTAAGCATTTTTAAGGATTATTCTGTTTCAAACAACGATTGCTGATTATGTTGTAATCACACAGTCTGTACAGGAAGTAGTACAGTTGTATTCCTGGCTACCTGAGGGTTCCAAATGTTTACATAAATGTGATGGAGAAGGTACTGTTGCCTAAGATGTGGGCAAAAACTTTCAAGGGAATTGAATTGAGGTAAAGCAGAGAGGAGTTCTTTACTGAAAAGCTTTTCAAGTTCCAAAAGTATATTGAAATGCACGCAGCATAGGGGGGATTCCTATTTTTATAACACTGCTTAATTATCATAGCTAATGATTACATCCAACCCAGGGACCATCCACCCTCGTACCATCTTGGTGCCACCCTTAGAACTACCCTTGGCTCTGCCCCTTCGTACCCCTTCCTAGAACTGAGTCGGGGGTCTCAGGACCTCTTTACTTCTTCACCATCATCTTCTTTATGTCGCATTCCCCTGGCTGGAAGTTTTCCAAACTTTGTGGGTCTTCTGTCTTGTTTTGACTACAATATGTATTGTTAATTTAGTCCTGGTACATGAGTCCTAAATAAAATGGTCTAGTTGCTGTCTTACCCTTCATTCAGACACTCAGGAATGCAGCACAGAGGTGGAAACTGCTGGTTGCTACTTCAAATATGAGCATCTGTACAGCTACATAAAATTTACAAATATACAAAAATAGAAAAATATATACATATGTACAAATGTATACAGACACAGAAAGTCTTAAGGCATCAGTACTGATCCTAAAAAACAATGCAGTGAGGCATTGTAATCCTCCACTGGTTTCCTGACTGTTTGGTGCATCATCCATGTTCATTTCCAGTGTTATCCACCTCTGAGCCAGCGTGGGTTCTGTGCGGGCCCCGAGAGAACAGCGCTGTAATTGCTGCAGTGCTCCACTGCCATCTGCTAGAGGCTTTTTGTGGCAGAGATCTCTCCACTGGCACTGGCAGAAGAGCCTGACCTGGCTCCATGGCTACCATATGGCAACTGGCTGACACACAGATGCCACTTAGTCCCTGCTGCAATGGGATGTGGACTTCTCTTTCACTCTGCATTAGCACATAGTAAAAATTTGCTTTAAAGCATCACCTCGGAAAGATGCTTTAACCTTGATTTGTGAGGGCTGCTCTTCAGTGGAAACTACTGTCTGGAGAGCCAGGTGCCCACGACTCTGTGATGTGCTGCAGGAAGAGCTTGGCGGTTCATGAGGTATCCGTCTGGATGGCTGCGGGGCAGGTCGTGGAGCGGGTTGTGCCCATGAACAGACCTTGAGCTTTGGCTGGATGCAGCCACTGCTTTCCAAGGTGTTATGTTAAACTGCACCGCCTTGTTAATGATCGTAATGGAAAGAGCTAAGGTGTGCCACTGAGAAATCTGAACAGAAACCTATGCGGCACATTACGTTTCAGGAGAAACTTCCTGCTGTGGCTTTCATTGGGGTTTTATTGGAGTTCGAATTGCTAGTAAAAGAACAATCACGGAATGGAAAGGGAAGTAAGGCATCAGAGCTGGAGCACAGGTCTCACAAATTAATTTTATTGTTAGACATTCAAACAGGACTGATCTGAGAAGTGCCAGAAGATCGTCACATTCACAGATTGTCGATAGCATCTTGGGTTTAGGATCCTTCCTGAATGACCCTTCCACAGCAAATTGCATGGAACTGATTTTACAGCTTGAGAAAGCTACAGGGTAGAGGCAGCCCTGCCAGGACTGGGAGCAGAATGGCGCAGGGCCCAGGTGATGCCAACCTCAGGGCTGTGCCAATAAAGCCACAATGACACTCCTCAGTGCTGCACACCTCCAGCGATCAGCTCCTGGCCTGATGGATTTAGTGGGACAGAATCAGTTTGGTGTTAACAAATGGGATAAGACCCTTTAAAAGAAGTGTATCCCATCTGTGTTTAATTTCAAGGTCTCCTCGTACAGTAGGCAACACTAGGAGTTCATAATTTTATCTATATGATTACATATTCCCATCTAAGGATTCACACAAATGGAAAATTATCACGCTCAGTTGAAACATCTAAAACAAGCAAACAAACAAAAAACAACCAGCCAACCAAACAAAACCCAAAGGAAAAATGCAACTAACATTTGGATAATCTTGTTAGCCAAAGCAAATAATTTACATATATGAGCAAACGCATAGGCATCTTTATAATACGTTCATGAGTGTCTGAAGGAGGGCCATGAGGATGGTGAAGGGTCTGGATGGGGAGGCTTTATGAAGAGCAGCTGAGGGCCCTTGGTGTGTTCAGCTAGAGAAGAGGAGACTCAGGGGAGACCTCACTGCAGTCCCAACTTCCTCAGGAGGAAGCATTTGGATGATGCTTTCAAGCACATGGTACGATTTTTGGGGTGTCCTGCACAGGGCCAGGAGTTGGACCTGGTGACCCTGATGGATTCCTTCCAACTCAGCATATCCTATGGTTCTATAAAAACTTTTTAAAGTGAAAAACAGTATGATTTTACTGTGACTGGCCTGTACAATGTAATTATTATGATTCCAGCAGTTCCGTACTCAGTGTAGTACTCTGATATTTTCTCTCAACACCTGAAATAAACTTAAATAAGGCAATGATTGCCTTAAATATGAAGATGAAAAAAATTATGGGTAACCACTGAACAATTCTGATTTTTGTTGCTGACGTGTACCAGTCACCCAAATGATAGTCAGCTCAGTACGTCTGAAAATTAATCTTCAAGTGTAATTTGTTTTTCATGTGGCATAAGCAAATTTCTGGGATTTCTGGGGAGATGCATCTTGAAAACAAGACACAACAAAGAACAGTAAAGCAACCATCTTTTTGTACCTTCTTGTGACCTAGAAACTGCAAGCTGTTGTACCTGCCTCTGGGACTAAATAATGAAGTTATTTTGCAATTATTTTTTGATAGTCTGAAAACATTAATAGTTGCTTATGACTAACAGGAAAATTATTGATGAGGTCTTGAAGTGCTCAAAAAAAAAAAAAAAACCACTATTTTGTAGCTTTTGGGAACCAAAAATGGAAACGTGTTTGAGTTCTGTCCTGTCCTATCACAGCACCTCTGCTCAAAACTCAAGAAAAGGAAGGCTTGGGACGTTGTTAAATACTCCTGACACCATCCTAAAGTCAGTAATATTGGATATCTTAATGCATGCAATCCTGACCCCCATTCTACCTTCTTATCCTGAGGTCTACCACAATAAAAATGGTCTCCTCACATTTCACAGAATGTCAGGAGAAAGGATGGGAGTGAAAACGTGTCTTCCTCCTCAAAGAATCAGAGAATTAAAGAGGTTAATGAACATGGTGGATGGAAG
Source organism: Grallaria varia (assembly GCA_013396735.1). Taxonomy (NCBI): domain Eukaryota; kingdom Metazoa; phylum Chordata; class Aves; order Passeriformes; family Formicariidae; genus Grallaria; species Grallaria varia. The sequence continues at coordinate 246,262 of VWZG01011311.1, read as the reverse complement.
AACGTCGAGGAGGACAGGCAGTCTAATTAAAAATTAATGATGTGAAACATTGTGATGGTTTTGCACAGAGTTAAGGTTTGTGAGATGAGTGAAGAAAAGTGAGAAAGAGCATGTTTGCAAAGAAATTACCCATATAATCTGAGCAGATATAAATGTTATCTAAAGCAAACCCAAATTTAGAAATTTTCCTCCATTGAATTTGTGTATTTTCTATTTTTAAATGAGCTATTGTTTAAGCTGTCCTCTTTAGAGTTTACTTACTAAATCACTATGTAGTAGTCCAAAATGAAAACATTTATGTCCCATCCTTCTGTGGTTTGGAAAGAATGGAAATGATCCTTCCTTTTCATTCTTTTTTTTAGAAGGTTCACTAAATCTGAGGAGTGAGAGCAAAAGGATCCAAATGCTGTCCTTTAGCATTTCTCCACTTCTTCAGAAACTTACTCTGTTTTGTGCCTTAGTTTTGCCTCTGAGAGGGAATTCAGTGCTTCTGTACTTCATACTGCAGATAGTTTACTAATATTTACTACCACCTTGTGACTGTTAGGTAGAAGGTTGTATTCAGATACAAGATATTGCTTCTCTACGATTAATATTGCCTTGCCAAAACTCTACAACTAAACTTTGCAAAGCCAAGCACAGTGTTGCTGGCCCAGCTTTAGTTGCTATTGCATGCAACTTACAGAAAAAAAAATAATTGTGCTTCTTGTTCTTACCACAGAACTCACGATAAACATTTCAAAAGGCAGTGGCATAATTAACTTTGATTAGTGACTGTGCCAACTTTAAAATAAAAAAAATTTAAAAAAAGAAAAGTGGATGTTGATTGCACTACTAATGTAGTGCTTTCATGCACAGCCGTAATTCTACTCATGAATATACATTAATCTTATGCACCAGTTGTCATCGTTATCTACAATCAAAAGACACTAACTGTGGCAGTTTCATTCTAGTTTATGAAAAGTAAAGGAAGCACAGAAGTGACCACAGTGCAGGATATTTCTGGATGATATCAAATCCTTAAATGGTTTTTGAGCTTTGCTCTTCGAAATAAATGGCTATATTTTTATCTTTTTTCCCACAATCAAAGTGTTTTAGAATAAACTGTTGCAGAGAAGGTAGAAACTAGAATAACATTAGAGAGACTCCTCCCGTGTCCCCACACCTTTCTTCAAGTGTGTCATCTGCTGCCAGCAGCTGCCAGCACCCTTGAAGGACTCACAGTTAAAGAATGACATTTTTAATAAGAACGTGACCAGTTAAGGTTCAGGATTTGCCATTGATAGTATCTGACTGCAAAAATGTGTTCAAAGCAATGTGCCAGTTCAAAGCAATGTACAGACAAGCTCCAATCCCCAATAAAAGTTAGCTCGAGGCAATTATTCAGTGGGCATAAAGTACAGTTCTTACCCGTTAGGGTATGGGCGAGAAGACGGGTTCAGCCCATTGACTGATCCAGGAGTTACAGTGGAGTCTTCCCTGACATCTCCTTATTTCAACTTACTTTTATCCCAATTCTTTACATTTAGGTGGAACTTGAGAGGCTCTGGTGACACATCGTACTCAGCGAGGGGTGGTCATATCCTGCAGGAGGGTCATGTCAGTGTTACACTTGATGGAGATATGTGTCAGCACTTCATCTGAGGGGTGTGATTTCACCACAGCTGCTGATCCAACAGCAAGACCTCCTCTTTTCCCTCTCTTGGTTTTCAGCTGCTGTGCTGCTTATCAGCTAAACATACCAAGGCCAGGCCACAGTGTCTCCACTCTGCTCCACCCTCCTTTTAGTCCCCTTCATCTTGTGGGAAGTTGACCACATTCCATTCAGGGAGTAGCAACTGCATTTCCCCCTACAATTTCCATCCTGTTATAACTTGTCTATAACTTTCCATTTTTCTTTCATTTTAACCCCATTCTTTTCCCCACAGGTGCGTTCCTGTGTAATAAGTGAATGATTAACAGGAAAAAAACACTTCTAGAGTAGTGTGGGGAGGGGAGGGGAAAGTGACCTACAGGTGAAAAGGTGTGACAATAAAATGTTTGGGTTAGTAATTATATAATGTCACATCATTTAGATATATCAATATTATGATATATCATTTATATATATCAATATTACGATGTATCATTTATATAATGATATCCCTACTGTTACCAGCATCTGAACTAATGGTCTAAATTTCTTTTATATTCAATGGAAAGAAAAAGCTACTTATGCAGCATGGTTCATTTCTCCTTGGAGTGAATATGTAAATACAAGCAGATGAGCTGTGATCCAGAAATGCTCATTTTTCTCTACTGGTCCTCATGTGAGTTTATTTGACTAGGAAACATGTGAATGGTTAAAACTGGGGACATCTAAGATAAAATGAATCTTGTGATTAGGGTCCTTCCCGGCCTTAATACTTTTATTGTGGTTGTTCTGAAGTTAAAAAATAGCAATGGAAAGTTGCAAGTAAAATTAGCTGGTCTGAAACAAACCCTTGAGTGACAGCAGGTTCTAGACAGCTTCTGCTCTGTTGCAATTTTGCCATTTTTCACTGCATCCTGACTCAGCAGTGTGTGGGCTGAAATGCTGCGCTTGCCACTGCGTGCACTGGCCCTGCTCGTTTGCAGCTCAGCTCTAATTGCTGCATCTGGTGTGGTGGGGACTCCCAAAGGACACGAGTGCTGTGGGGCTTGGAAACCCAGCAGGGCTCCCACGGTGCGTTTGCTCCTTAGGTTGCTTTTCTCAGCCTCGTGCTCTTTCAGAGTTAGTCTTTATTCTGTACTAGGCTGTGTCATACTTTATTGAACCTGCCAGATCTCTCTAATAATTTTATTAAGGTTCAGTTTTTATATGCAATGCTCTAGGGCAATCTGAAAGCTTGAATCTAATTGGAAAAATGTTTCCTTTTTTTTTTTTTTTGCCCCCTCTTTTTTTTCTTTTTCCCTACAAACAGTCACAGAATGTAGGAACAAGAACTCACTGAAAACCAATCTGGGAAGAGCATAGTCAGCAGATTAAGGCCTTTTCTGACTCTTCATTTTCTGCTCTCATTATTCTGACTGATCTTTGGCAGAGTCAGGCAGGCATGCGGGCTGTATTTCCAACCCAAATTTTTTCGACAGCCGTGCAGCAGACTCTTAAGATGGCAATTGATTGTAGCAATGTACGACTTAACCATGTCTGTGAACTGCAGGAGCTGTGCGACTGCTCCCCCGGGTTTTCTAAAACAGATCTCAAAGTTTCTTAGAGACATTCTGTGTTTTCCTGCGGAGATGAACCTGACAAAATGCTCTCTTGGTAGTGATGTTTATAGTGATCAGCATTGCAGTAGGGACTGAGGCACAGGGGTCCTCCTCTCCTCCAAAGGAAGGTGTCTGTGTTTCACACTATATTGCTTCACCACACAAGTTGTTATATGCAAAAAAATTATCCTTTCCATTACTCCGAAGGAGTAAATCCGACTGCCTAATCTTTTCATATGGGTGTTCCTTGTAGCTTTCAAATAGAAGTGAAAAATGTCATGGTTTTGCTTGCCCAAAAGGTATCGTCAGTGATTCTTATTGAAAGCAGAAGGAGGGGGAAATGCAGTTTCAAAGCAAGTTCTGTTGGCTGGTTTGTGACAGCACAGATTTAAAGGCATTCACAAGAAAAGTAGCATAGTTTCCTCTGCTGGCAGGATTTGGCATCGTGGTTTTAAATGGACTCCATGTTTTACCCTTGTAAAAAGGGCAGAAAGAAAAGAGAAAGAAAGAAAGAAAGAAAGAAAATTGTTTTGTGCTTGTTTTTGAAAAAGACTAGACTAGAAAATAATGAAGAACTGGTAGAACGGGGAAGCACAGTGGCTCAGGGTTGCTGACTGTGCATGTTTAATCTGGCAAGATAAGGCCAGGAAACATTTGGTTCTGATTTTTCTTTCAGTAATTTCACATCTATTCGATAACTCTGAATGCAACAGTAAGGCTCCTTTTTAGCTGAATATGAGATGCATTTCAAGGCTTATTCACCATTCTGGCTTCACAGCTCAGGCCTGTCACCACTAAAAGATTGAATGGATGTACAGGAATGATTAATTCCTGAGAATAAAAGCCCACAATGAAAACCCAAGCCAGCAGGATTGTAGGATGCTTGAGCCTTGCCCAGCACACTAGGTTATCTTTGAACTCAGCAAAATTGCCTTTTTTTTTTTCCCAGGTGACATCCAGGACACGGCTTTTCAAGGTCAATAAGCTGCTAAAACCCATCCTGCCACTCTCTCTTTTAAAGCACTCCAGGAGAAGGGAGGGGGTAAAGGGAAGCTGTTGCCTTTGTGGTGTTCTCAGTTTGTTAAACTAGATTCACCATTGTATCTGGCTCCCTTTTATACTTCTTTTTTCTCCCTAGGCTTCCGATTTAAGTCAGTGACTGAAGGCAGAAAGGTGCTGGTTTTACAGCAATGACAAGAGAGCTTAGGTCAGTAAGTTTTCCATTTTAAGTCATCCCATGCCCCCCAAACTGGATTTACATTGGGCTTGAGTCCGGTCTGAATAAGATTCTTGACCTTTCTGAAATTATCACGGTGTGGGATGGACAGATTTTCTCGAGTTCATTACAATATACATGTAAAGAGAATGTTACTCTTTCTGGGAATATACTTATAAACTACTGCTTATATGATTCATATGGACAACGTGTTTCCTCTGCCTGCAAAAAAGAGTCCTATCTATGCAGCTAATGTGATTTCTAACTATCTTGTGAAACCAAGCAGTACTTTTCTTCCTCCTCCTTCTCATTAACTGAATTTGGTATGTAATTGTTGATATTTTCTACGTGGTGGTAACATGCGCATAATGGTGGGGTTATGACACCAGCTCAGTTGGATTTAATGTAATACTTTACAGTCGGTGGTTTTGAAATCAGGAGCACAGTGAGAAAAAAAGAGATTTTTTTTTCCCCCAGTAGGCATAATGAAACCTGATATGCACATCGCAGGCACTGACACAGAGCACGGCAAAGCCTGACCTCCTGACCTCACTCCTGTAGGTGCAGAGTGACAGCTGGACTCAAGAAATGCTCTGCTGTGCAGAGCAGGTTTATCCCCTGCGGCTCTACAGGAAGACCTCCTTTTTTGTGTGCCAAAACCAGATCAGAATTAATGTGTCCTCTAGTATATAGAATCAGAGCATCGTTTAGGTTGGAAAAGATGCCTGAAATCATTGAGTCCACCCACTAACCCAGCACCACCACGTTCTAAGCCGTGTCCCCAAGTGCCACATCCATGCTTTTTTGAACACTTCCAGGGATGGTGTGATTGCATCACTTCCCTGCAGGGCAGTCTGTTCCAATACCTGATCGCTCTTCCAGGGGAGAATTTTTTTCTAATAACCAGTCTCAACTTTTCCTGGCACAACGTGAGCCATTTCTTCTCTTAATATTGCTTGTTCCTTAGAGGAAGAGCCCAACCCTCCCCTGGCCACAGCCTCCCTTGAGGGAGTTGTAGAGAATGACAAGGTCCCACTGAGCCTTCTTTTCTCCAGGCTGAGCCTCCCCAGCTCCCTCAGCTGCTCCTCACCAGACTTGTGCTCCAGACCCTTCCCCAGCTCCGTTCCCTTCTCTGGTCATGCTCCAGGACCTAACCCAACATACGGGTCGTCAAGTTTTCTCACATAACAATCTGTGCAAGAAAAAGGGATAAAAATATAAAAGCAGGTTTACAAATTGGCATTTTAAAATGCATCAGTTAATTGTATATTCAGTGTTAGACCAAGAGTACGTATATGAATGCGACTCAACATTAAACAAAGCCTGGCTTACAAGTCAGAGGTAAGCTCGTAACATAATTGTACTTGCAAAATAACTGTTCTATTATTTGCTGTTCATTTAGAGCAACCCTTCCTGAATACGCAAGTAGATGATTTACACATTCGAGTCTCTGTGTCTAATTGTGTTTGTGCGTGTAGTTACATATTGCAATTACTGTCCATTGACACTATGCACACATTTTTGAAAATCTGATTTCATAAATGCATACCTCTAATTTTATTGACTCTCACAGATATACCTGAGGCTTGTGTACCTGTATTTTCAAATAATTACATTTATCTAAAGGTGGCACAGTCAGACCTACCAGTTATGTACTGGTTTCACTTCTAGGAAGGGTCATTTGGTGAACAAATAAACCAAGAGAGGAGTCAGACTGACCATTGCACCACGCAGTGAAATAATGTCTATTCACGTGGAAAATGAGAAAGAGACTGCACTTTAAAGTTTGAGCTGGGTTTTGGTAGTAGCTGGGATTTTTCCTTCACTCATGGCAATTCATTAAACTCTGAGCTTCAGATGAGTCTTACCACACAAACATATATGCTCAGGCTTTCATGAGGGAGTAAAACAAAAAAGCCATTTTTCTATTTAAAATTTAGGTCTATTTTAACTGCCCCATAGTGTAATGTAGTGCATAACTGTAGATAGTGCATAACTAATCCTCATGCTAAAAATTAACCTCTTTTCCCAAAGGGAGTAATGTTGGATTTTGATTTTAAAATGCAGATCATTTTAGACTTGCAGCTAGGGACTGTAGAGAATGATATCTGGAGTTCAAAATACAAAATAAAAATTAAAATACCACCTGATAAAGCATAGTAAGGCACTGGCGTTCTTTAAAATGCCGTTAGTCAGGATTAGTTAGAATGTTGAAAATCTGCTTTAATTCCAATACTTTAAATACTAATTAAGTCCATAAATTACAAGTAAAGGGTAAGTGATTTGAAATCTGAAAGATGCCAAAGTGACAGAGAATTAGAACAAGACATGGAAAAAACCAGCTATTAAAATTTGGAAAGTGCAGACTAAGAACAGACCAAAAGAATAAATGAAAAATCTTTATACCAACTTGTAGCAGATGAAAGTGATGTCACCAAAAACCTTCATCTTTCTTTTTTTTCAGTTCTTTTATCTTCTTATGCATGGCTATGATATATATGAGAAGCCAAGGAATGTTAGTGTTTGTGAGCTCTTTAGAAAGTTATCAACCCTTAGTCACAAATCTTCATGAACAAAACCCTGAATTTCTGTTCACATTGTTTTTAGTGTTAGAGAAGGAAATTTTCAAAGGAAAAAAAGGTTAACTTCTTATCATCTACTCACTTCCTCTTTTGTGACTTAATTTGGGCTTGGAAATCTCTAGTCACTCATATTTTGCTCCTGGAAAGACCTACTTTATTTTACTTTTTTGTTTTCTCTTTTTCCTGAGCATGAACATGCCAATGGGGCAATTTGGATCACGAAGAGAAAATTCCTTGATCTCCTTCCAGAATCAAGTTATAAAGAATAGTCAGAAAGATAATCAGTAAAGCTAATTAGGCAAAGAATTTCTGTGATATGCTTCGTGGTACCAGGGTGAAACCAGCCAACATCATGAAATTACTGAAAAAAACCCCCTGAAAGCAACACCTTTGATCCCTTTTCACCAGGATGTGTGCAGTCCAGACTTCTACAACCACACACATTCACTCTCTGAAAGCATCTGTTACCATGCTATTGCGGTAGATGTTATAGTACTTATCAAAATGGATTATGATATATGAAATAAGTCTCAGAAACGCATCTCGCTATGCGGGATTCCGTATCCCTTTGTGGAATGACTTGAAATGAGACTGGAAATCCAGAGGAAGCCCGGTGGTGTGTGGGAAATCAGGCACCGCCTGTGAGAGGAACCCCTGGTGACTCCTGTTGATGTGCACACACGGAGGAAACCGCAGCGCCGCAGCAACCACCGCCCAGACTGTGCCAGCTGGATGTTTTTTTAACCACAGAATACACAAAGCTCAGCTGTTTGGGGTTTTTTGTGTTTAAATGGCTAAATCTAAAATACAGGTTCTCCAAAGCCTGCCCAGTGACCGGTTAAGCCTGCAGACGCCGTCCTGTCCGCTAACTAGGATGCCTCAGGAGCTGTCCACTGAGCCAACACAGCAGGCTTTTCTTAGTGAGCAGCCATGGTCTTTAATCTCCAGCAGGATTCAGAAATGGAATTTTACCTTCCCCATAATACCTGCAAAGGCCGATCAAATGAATACACTTAGAAGAGAAAGCCAGGTGAGATTTCATATTGAACATGGAGGAATGGAAGGAGAAATGTACTGTGTATTTCCTTTATGTTTTTACTTCAAACCTGGTGCTTATAGGTTCCACCCAGAGGATGAGTCACTGAGCTTCAAATCCTCCCATTGTTTTTTTAAAGCAGAAGTTTGTTTCCAAGACCATGCGCTTGTGCAGTCTGAGATAAAATTCTTACGATTTCTGCTATCAAAGCCTTCCTGCAGCCCTTTCCTTCTCAGGAGGTGAAATTTAAGCCCATCTCCTTAGGATTCCCTGCCAAGAGTTAAGATAATCGGGAGTGCCAGCTTCTCTGGATTAATACAATTTTAGCACTTGTATTGAGAAGATTATGGTGTGGACAATAGCAGGGCACTTGGAGTTAGGTCTGGTGAAGCTGTGCCTAACTCTCTTACCTGGATCAAGTCACTGAGATTGCTTTAGTTCTCCTTCACTGAAAATTCAATTGGTGCCTCAAAGACTGTAACTTATACAGCAGCTTGAAACAGGAAATATAGAGAAAATGTTTGAAATATAAATTACAGGTTGAAGAGGAGTGAACAAGATGCAAAACGAAACTGCTCAGGACACAGAGGCTAACACAGCTATTCATGGATAAGTTTTGTACCTTGATGGTTGTGAGAACTGGGATGTCTTCGGCATGTCATCGCCTCTAGAAAGATGGAGCTGTCACAGTGGCCTAAGCCCTGATTCTCTTCTGTTTAAGATGTAGAATGAAGTCAGCCCCTGCATGGCCCCCTTCTCCATAACTCTGGGTTTGGAACATCCTCAGGGAATAGCAGGACCACAAGGACACACCCCAACCTTTTCTTGTCTGTGATCTCTGATGGTTGCAAGGCTGTTCCTTCTGCAGTCTGGCACGGGAAGGCTGCCTTGGAGAGACAGCAATTGCAGTGGTGGGAGTTTGTGGCAGACGTTCTACCAGAAACGTCTCTGCGCTGCCAGACACGCTAAAATCTAGTAATGGAAAATAACAGGTTTCTGGTCAGTGGCGTCCCTGTCTGAGCTCAATCTGGAATCCTGCAGATGAGGGACTTTGCCTCCAAGAACCCGTCACCTCGCTGCCTCAAAGGAAATCTTTGGGTGAATAAATAAAGACCAAAATAATAAGACTTCATTGCTTAATATGTCAAGAAAATAAGATTGTCAAAGATGTTTGAACAGGAGTGTCTCCATTGCTGAAATATTGTCAGGGCAAATTGCATCATTAGCAACTAATTAACAGTGGAATATTGACAGGTCAGTAAGTGTAAGTACTGTGTGATCCATACCTATCATTTTGCAAGGCTGCCTTTGGCAACCAGAGTGAACTAGAAGTTAATAGTATATATTGGGAAAAAATATACCAATAGGAAATTCATCTTAATTTCTTTATAACAGCTCATTTTGGGTACTTAAAAGGGCCTGATAGAAGAGCTGCTTTAGAAAAGAAAGTGTATCAATGTGCACAGATGCTGATTTTGGTATATAACAGTTTTCTTGGTATAAAAGGGTTGAGATCTCCTTGGACTGGTGCTTTGAAGTTCGCTCTTTAAACAATCATAACCCCAGAAAGAGAATTAGCATTATTTTGATTCTTAGCATAGTGAGATATTACACATTTCTCTTTTTTAATTTTGTAATAGAAAAGGCAAGAACATACCCGAGTATCCCCTTTGATGTTTTTTGCATTATAGTTTTTCTCCTCGTTAGTGTATTTTGTGATCTGTCTGGCACAAAAGAGAACCCAGGATGATAAAGGGGAACATAAAAAGGGACCAGTGCTCTCAAACACCATTTAAACACTTTGTACTTTATCTCATCCTCATCAAACCCACCATATTATTACCTCCAAAATCTACAATGTCTTCTCAAAGAATTTGTAGTGTCAGAAGAGTAAGTTCTTCCCATTTTGTGCCTACATTCCCTCCAAGACAGCAGATGGATGGCTTGCACTGTGCAGGATAAGGAATGTACTTGAGCTGAAACTGTGAACAATGCTTGCTTGCATTTATAATGGAAAGGTGGAACAGATGGTGACAACTTAGTTGAATGTGAACAGTCCATTGAAATAACCTAAATTGTCAAGCTATTCCTCTACAGAAAGCTGTGTATGCACCATTCGAACAAATTGAAAGTGGCCTTCACGTTAGTGAGTCAGCTGGAATTGCCTTACACTGTGAGTTATGCCAGCCTTACAGGGGTCTGCAGCATATTAGCTGCTTCATTTTGATAGCTATGAATGCTCCAAAACCAGGGAAAAACTCTCACAAGTTAACAAAAAATAATCCATAACCATTCCACTCTCTGACTCATTTTGTTGCAGAGAAACTTTTGGGCAGATATCTAACAAGATTAACAGGATTAACAAAAAAATGTCATGCCTTCAGTTTTAAGCCCAAGGACAGATTGCTCTTATCAATAGGCTCCAGATCTGCACGGCAAGGCAGTCAACCAGATCAAAATGAACTCTGACAAAAATACTGTTTTCCACTTTTGTTAATGCAGTGTCTTTACACCCAGCATTTTAAAAGCAGGTGGTCGAATGGCTTTTGTGAACGAAAGGCAGTTTATTTCTTTGTCGTGCCATTACAATCAGGGATATGAACACCTGGTTTTATCCCCCCAGCAGCTGCTTCTGTGCCTGTGCCATTTGCCTGCCTTGGATTCCCCTCCTGAATACAGTCCGGTGTGTAAGTGGCTCCCATCCCTCCTCAGAAATGAGAGAGGAGTCAGCTACTTTTACCCTCCACCCACATACCACAATATTCATCCAATCTTTTGACAGCCCTTTCCTCCCTGTTCAGGGACACAGATTTGAGCCAAGTTTTTCAGTACTAAAAATGAATGTCCCAGCCACAACATTACACATGATTTTGAGTAGAGGTCCTTTTCAGCATCTCCTTTAGAAATTACCCCACTGAGTATTAAACCAAGCAGCCACTGGAAGGTCACTGCAAATTCTAGAGCCAGTGAAGTAACTTCTATTTTCATCTGCAGAATTCTTGTGGACAGAGAAAAAAAAATCTCAAATATTTATTTAATCCCTCTTAACTAGAAATTGCACATCTCTTTCTTACGTGTGGAACTGATAATTTTAAGACAAAGAGGGGATGAGTTGGAGATTGAGGCCTGTTTTTTCAATCTTAGTCCATTTATATGTTAGAGCCTTTTCTTCCCTGTATTTCTAAGGCAGTGCTGAGTATGTGCAAAAATACACTAAGGTTTCAAAATTTAGGTGGAAAACATTTCCTGAAATTATTGCTCAAAAATAATGTTGCCATATTCTGCTATTTTCTAGTCACAGATCCTTCATAAAAAGCTAGGCAAAGTCTAACATTGCTTTATAAATAATGTACAGTATATTCTTAAAGAACTGTAAGGACATATAAATTTGGCATGTCGCATTCATTTAGCCTATTAAATTTCACTTAGGTCAACAGCTGGAATATATAGCACTTTGCATATTTTTTTTAAGAATATCATGAATCTGATATTATTCCTCCTGACTCTTCTGACTCCAAGTTTAATGGAGGCAGGAGCAGGCCCCAGATAAGTAGTCAGTTGTTTAGTACTGTGTGCTTAGAGAAGGGTGACATTCCTTCCACTGTTGACATTCGTAGCTTGTCTGTCTGCTCATGCCACGAACACTCCCCATTAACAGCTTGTGTCTGAGCCTAAACTGTTCTCAGAGAAAACATTCCTATATTTTGCATACATATGTGTGTATGCATGGCGGGGTGTGTGCAAATAAAATTATCTTCGGGCGCTTTTTAAAATTTTTGATATGAAAATGACCGTGTTATTCAACAGACAAGGTAAAATGGTCTTTTGAAATTCACACGCAGAGGTTTTGATAAGGCTGTCTCTCAAGAATAGGCAATACTTGTTTGACCATGGGATTTAATAAACTTAGGGAAAACAGCAGTTTGCTAGCCTGTAGCATATTCTAGGACTGCATAAAGAAAAGGAAGCTTAACTTATCGTTATAATTGCAGTTTCTTGGCATAAAGAAAAATAGTATGAAATATAACACAAGGACTTTTTTCTTGTAGAAGGAAACCCTGCTGACTAGTTGTGAATGCCTTTTTGTCATTCGAAGAGCTCTTCCATAGACATTTCGGACACAGACTCCCCTGAAAAAACACCAAGTTGTGTTCTTTAAAGAAATGCAAGGGCTTTAAATAAGATGTGCTTTCAGGCACCTTTGTGTTTTGGTGCTGTTACACACGCAAGTCTCTGTGTGACAAGAGGGGAACAGTGTTAACATGGGTGAGAACAAGGAATATAAAATAAAAATTGAAAAAACCCAAGATTATATCAATGTAATGAATGCAAAGTCTGGGTCCCTTCAATCCCAGGAGCCAAAGTAAGGATAGAGAAAGGCAAGTCCTTCAATTATTCATGGATATAAATCAGCAGCAAGCAATTATTGCCTTTGGTTATAAGGATTTGGTTGGCATTGAGGAATTAAACCAGATGCCTTTTTCAAAAAGAAACTATATAACTTTGACAAGACATTAGCACCTATCGCCAGTTATCTCCTTATTGGATCCAAGCTGTCATCCAGGAGAACATTTGTAGTAGAGTTGTGATCAAATAAAATATAGTGAATTATGTTTATGTGGAATATTGGTCCCTATACACACATACCCCCTCTTTGCTATGGTTTAATCGTTATTTCATTGCAATAGGATTCAACAGGCATCATTTTAGGAAAAAATTCCATTTGTCCCTACTGTGGAGGTCTGATTCAATTTTCCTCCCTCTCATAAACTGGCTAATTGTAAAGAGGCCAATGATTCAGACTTCTCAGAAGAACATGTAAGTATCTTTAAATTGCCACAAAGAGTATTCCATAAACATATGAAGGGAGAGAAAAACAAACACATGAAAAACCCTGTCTGCATATCAAGAGTGATAACAGAAGAAATTAGGTTCAGTTAAATGCTCCAGTATGTTTCACTTTTCAATGTATTTGCAGGAGATTTGCATTTCTTCGTATCTCGGGATAGCTTATCTACTCTTATCTAAGCTTTTGTTTTCACTCTCTGTTCTCTGTATAACCAATTTTAGTGTGCTTTGACACTCCTTTTCAAATAAAAATGTAAAACATTGGATTAATAAATTAGATTAAGTGCTCGGCTTGCTATCTGCTCCTGTCTGTAGTGAGTTAAAACTTTATCAGGAATGCAAAATTCAATAGAGATCTTAATAAAATGTTCACAGAGTCAACATCCATTCTTCCAAAAGCTGCTCCGTAAAGTCCAGCAGGGCAATTCTGCCACGTGGTGCAAGCAAGGTGCTCCCAAAGGCAGGTGATGACAGATGTGCACTTTTTATGTTGAGCTCATAGGCAAAGTTATTGCTTCATTCAATGGATGAATACACCTCCCACAATCAAAGGGATTGCATATTGTCAGGCATGTAAGGTTTACATGCCTTACCCACAACTATAAGCTTATAGGCAAGTGCTAAAGATTGCGTCTGTCTGTTGTATTGACTCTTGAAAAATCAATCTTGACTTGATAAATAGATCATTTGGTACAATGATTTGTCTCTTGATTCTGCTTAGGACCACAAGGAACACAGTATCAGCCAGCCACAGCAGGAATCCGAGCACCTTCGGAGCATCTGATGGTTTGTGGCTTGCTGAGCGAAATGGAAAATCGCTCAATTTTGCTACTGTTGAACTAGAGATCTATAATTCTCTCTGGAGTTTTTAGATTGACTAATGAAAGGGATGACAGGTCACAAGTAGCTTCTACTGCCAGCTAAGTGACACCCAGAACAGGCCAAGTATGTCAGAGGGATGTTATTCCTGGTTCTAATGTATGTCCTTGTGGGATTTTTCATGGAAGTTTAATTAATACCCCTGGTAAACACAGGGCCTGGCAAAAGTAATTTAAAATATTCCCTTTTGTTAGCAACTATATTGCCAGGGATGTGTGTTCAATACATTCTGCCTGTTCTATTTCAGAAAAATGTCATTTGGGCTTTGGGGACAGACTGCTGCCTCATTAAGGGCAGTGAAACAGGAAGGTTTGGTTCTCTGACCAAAACAATGCGTATTTTTACCCTCCAGTCTGAAGCACCAGATCTTAAAACTATAAGAAAACTGAACCAACTGCATTAGCAAGTATATAGCTGAAATTTGATTAGTAAACTCTTACTAAAAAACACGACAAACCAACCGAGAAATTAAGACCAGTTCAATGAACAATACAGATCAAAACTTATTCAAAGCGAGAAAAATGCACAAATGCAGTTGAGAAAAGTGTTGGGTTGCAAAAGGTGGTGCAACAGAGATAAACACTCTGAGGATCCCAGTGCATCCCTGACTGTGACATCTGGAGTCCCATTTCCCAGAGAATGTAAATCTACTGCATTAACAAATTTGAATCAGGGGATACAATAGTATAGCAATAGTATAGACATGCCCTGGAGGTCTCTATGTTCAGATAGCCAAGTGATCAAACACAGTTTATAGCCCATGTTTCTTCTGCCTCTTTTGTTACTCAGGAGAGAACCAGCTCAAAGACTGATTCCTCCTGTGCAGACTTCCCAGGAAGTCTGCTCTTCTATGAAGCTTGTTTCTACCTCTATACCCTGGCACACCAAAGGTAAAAAATCTTGTTTATTTATTTGTTTGTTTGTTTATTTGTTTAATGTTCCTTTTTTCTTTTGGAGCATATCCTTTCAAGCAATAACCGAGCATTCAAGAAAGCAACACTTTGCATTTAAAATATAAATCTGGAGGGGGTAAAAAAGCAAATTTATTTAACTATTTAGTACATTAAATCCTCCTCTATCAGAATACTGCTTTGGCTTAGTGAGCATCCTCTATCATTCAGATATGCTGTTGCAGCACTCAGTCACGCTAAACATTTATTCAAAGGGAATTCCTTTTGATTTTCCTTTTATTCCATACCTCGTACAATGTGTTCCAGCACAGTAATCATTATCTAGATGATTATTCAGCTGGACAGTGCCACCATTATCTTAACTGTTCATCCAACCTTGCTGCAATCCTTGCAGCCACCATTGCTTACTTCAAAGCTCCATTTTCAGCTACTGAATGGTAATGAAAAGCTTTAACCTTGGAGCAGGAACAGCAAAGGAAAAATCCTATATTAAAGATTTAAATGTTATTCAAAAGAGTGAAGAGCAGGGGGAGGAGCAAATGATGTGGTTATTAGAAACCGCCTTCAATCAATTTTAACGCTGAATGAACAAATACTGTGAGATGCTGACAGATATGCATATTACCAAGCTAAAGGTTTGGAATCTTTTATTTGAGGTCTTCCCTAACTTTTGTAGGAAAGGATATTTCTATTATAGATGTAGATTTGATATTTATTTGGTATATAATTATTTGGTATATATTGGGTATTTATTTGGTATATATTTATTGGGTTTTGCTGATGATTTTAAATTTATCCTTTATGAAAAGATCATCTATTAAAAAGGATATATTGTTCCTGACAACTTTTTAGTTGTGAGTTAAGAGCACATATTCAATCATTGCCCTTTATGTCTGGTGCATCTTCCCACCAAACTCAATGGCATATTAGGAAGCAAAGAAAAGGGAATCTCTAAAGCTGTTTACTCTCACAACAGACGATGGTTTACTCTTGAAAAAAGGAATGTTTGTAGAGTGGAAGAAATCACCTTCACATCCCTCTCAGATAACAGGCTGCGTGAAATTGAGCCAGGCACGGGGCCTGTGCCCAAAGCCCCTTCTTGTCAAGGTGGTCTACAGCCATGCCCTCCCAGTTATAATGCCCATGAGGAGCTTGGTGCTGAAATCGATGCGATCTGTTTGCCGAATGGGTGCAGAGTACAGGGCAACATTTTGCTAGCAGGATTCTGTTTCCCTTACCCAATATGTTTCATTGATTATCCAGTTGAAAGACTGAGATGTGAGAAGCAAAACCATGGCGATGAGAGAGGGAATGAAACCTACCAATTCCAGAAGATTTGTCCAGAAAAAAAAAAAAGAAAAAAAAATTTACATTAGCAATGTACCCATTTCTTCTGGATGTTATGTAACTTTCTTGAGACAGGAGCTTCAACTGAGGATTGCAGTGAAATACCATTGCATGTATCCAGGTGAGCAGCACCTGATAATCATCAGGTTTTGGCCACAATATGTATGTGTAGGGTTCGCTGGCACATTTGGGGCCAACTAACATTGTTCTGCATTGGTGCCAAATCCAGTGCCCAGGGAGCTGTTAACACTGGTGAGGTACATGCACAGGTTTTGGGCACGATGTGGTGTGTGCCCGCATTGCTGTCCCAGCTCTGATAGATGAAGAAAAGAAAAAAAGAGATGGGGAAACACTTCTGCTTGCTTAGGATCTGTTGATGGGCAGTGTCTCTCCTCTTTCCCTGACAAGCTGCCTTTTGGAGAGCTCAGCTCCTCCAGATGTGTTGGAGCAGGCCTGTGAATATTGACATTTATATGTATCTGCATCTTCATCATGTTCCTTCTGTCGTGACTCACAGTAACACCCTGCAAATTAGTGCATTTATCACCAGTAGTCCTGAACCCCCTCTCCTGTTGCTTCACTTAACCACAGTGTCTGTGGATCTGGTTTGTGAAAGTTCTTCCTGAACTCAATCAGACCTGCTCTCTTTGCAAGGCTGTGATCATGCAGGTCCTTCATTGAACTCAACCGGAATGACAGTGTTGGCTGCAATCAGAAAAGTGCAGCCACCCCCAGCTCCTGGACCACTCGGGACCAGTTGGGACACAAGGGGGTTTGTTTTCTGCCAAATTTTCACACCCTTAATGCAACAGAAAAACCGGTGAAGGAAAGAACAGTGCAGACAGTGCATTGTGCCATGCCAGCACCACGGGAAACCTTTAATCTGGAGATGATTTGCTCTTCATTAAAGGAAGATTGCCTGCACAATGGTGTGATTTCATCTCTTCACCCACTTTCCCAACTCCTACCTTACTTTCCAAACAACTCCATAGAAAATGCTGACTTTAAAGAAGGCAACATCTATGCATAACATTTTGTCATTTTCTCTAATTTTCTGTCTCTACTTTTCTAATCACTGCCAATGCTGTCTTCAAGTCTCAATTGCTCTATTTTTTATCTAAGCCTACACAAGCTTTTTTTGTGGTAGTGTTCTGTTCATTTCCCCATTATTTCTTAACTAAAACTTTCCAATTATTTTCTCTTTAGTTAAAAGACTTCACTTCTTCAAATTCACCCTGGGCAACTTCATTATTTTCCTTTCCAGCTGTCTATCTATCCAGTGTCAATTATGGGACCATTTTTTGCTGTGTTACCAAAGCAATGATACTCATTGCAGTTTTCTAACTGAGTGATAACAGTGTTAGATTCACAATTTATTTTTTTTTAAATTGCCTATGTATTTCAATCTAATTTGTGAAATCAATTTCTATTTGAAGCACAACGAAGTGGAAATGTGGTGATCTCATAAATGAGTGGAGACCATGAATACAGGCATCACTGCCCCCCGTTCACTTTGACCTCCTTTAGCTGACTGCCACAGCTGTCTACTGCAAAAAGGTTTCAATACAAATGGCTGATTTTTATTGATAAATGTGCCTAGTTAGCAGCATTTCTGAGCCACTTGACACCATAGAATGAAAGAACTGACCTTGATATAAGAATATTGTGCCATGTTATGCTGAGAATACTGTGAATAAACACCTATTTTATGGGTCTTTATTTCTCATTTTATTTTTTAATCCTTTATGTTTGCAATGTATAAGTTGTTATTAGAAGCATACCTTAACCAAAATAACAGCTTCTGATATTTTTTGGACATACTAAAGTCCGGAGCTGAAAGCAATATTTGCTTGTAATACTTAACTGATTAAGTATTTCAACTTAATGTTGAGGCTTAATTTCCTTGAAATTTCACAAGTCCTTTTAATCTGGAGCCCAAACCTGCCACTTTTTCGTGTGCCTTGGCCCATGTGATGATGCACATCGCAATCAAATTCTCATTCCTGCTGCAGGAGCAGGAAATGGTGTTCAGAAGGTGCCTTTATCCCCATGGTGAAAGGGAAAACAAGTTGAGGGAAAAGAACTGCATTTTGGTCCTCATGCCCCTGTTGGGATGAAAAACATGTGTGACCTGCAGCTTTCCCTGACGGCCCCAGCAGCACTGCCAGCACCCACTCCTCTGGCAGGAACTTCAGAGCCTGCTTTGAAAGTGCCAGAACTTCGTTGGCTCTCAAGGAATCTACAAAGGGGCACCTTTATTTCAAGCTGTCAGGGGTTTGGATTTCGACCGAAAACACCAATAGCTGCATGCCCTTCACTGTTTAGGTTCGTTTCAGATAATCAGGGTGAGGGTGGGCAGGGCCTGGCACAGGTTGCCCAGAGAAGCTGTGGCTGCCCCATCCCTGGAAGTGTCCAAGACCAGTCTGGATGGGGCTTGGAGCAACCTGGGAGAGTGGAAGGTGTCCCTGCCATCGCAGGGGGTGGCACGAGATGATATTTAAGGTCCCTTCCAACCCAAATTATTCTATGATTCCGTGATAATCAGAAACCATCAACCAATCTATTAATTAAATTCCAATGGGGTAGGAATCACAACCAGCCTTATCTGTCTCACGTGTTTCCTCTGCAGCAGCTCTCTGTGAAATGGTGACATGAGTCTGCAAAATTGCAGTGTTTGTTGTTAAAATTCCTGAGCTGATTAGGCGACAGGCTTTTTTTTATTCCTTCTCCTTGCCTTACATTCAGTGTGTCTTGCAGGGTGTTTTGTAGCTTAATAAAATAAATGCTTTGCTGGCATGTTTCATAATAACATACATGTATAGGTTTTGTGCTTCCTACAAGCCACCACTATTAATTTACATCAGGAAATAGAGTGTTTCATAAATATACAATAAGAGAAAGTCATTGCTCAAAGTCACTGCATCCTGAGGAGTTATATTGAGAATTATCTAACATAGAGCTCTCTGGAAAATAAGGAATTGTAAGCTTTATTACCCTTTGGATGCAAGTGACTAATGAAAGAATGGTGTATTTTGATTAAGTGTAGAAGCTGGTGATAGAGTCAGACATCCTTGAAAAATTGTGTTTATTCCGGACAATGTGCTGTTTAAAATGTGAGAGGGATACAAAGAGCAGCTCTGTGCTCCTGGCTCATTACTGCATTACTGCAGCCAGACCATCAGCCCAGAAGGTGGTTTGTCATTCTCTTCTGAGGTGTTTGTGGAGGTACAAATATATATATTTATACATATATCTCAGTGCTCAGAGTCTTCTGAATACATTGAAGCTTTCCAATAGTCTTTCTGTGGCTGCTTCCTTTACTGAGCTACTTTTCTCTCATTGCAAACCAATCCCAAGAATGTTTAGCTCAGAATCTACCCAGGTTTCTCTCTTATTATTTTAAATGGAGATAACTAGCACATACAAAAATAATCTTTCACTGAGAAACTTGGAATAATTTAGGAGAGAGTTGAAGACTGTGTCATTACTCATATCTGGAGGAGTTTGTATTTGAATATTGCCAATTAAAAGTGCCCTTAGAAATAGCTGAAATAGGAACAACTTCTGAGGCTTGTGTTGCTTTCTAATTATATCTTGCTCAGAACTCAAGGTCCCATGGCACTGAGCGCTAACTGAACTTAGAAATGGCATGCATTTCTTAGATGACTTTCACTGAACATTTTTTCCTGGCTTGCACCGAATTTCTAGTGATTCCATAAGTTTGACTGGTCCATCAATGGGCTTCCAGTGTTCTGTGTAGGAAACCGTTTTGCTCACTTACACTGTTTTTTTTTTTTTTTTTTCAAAAATTTTTTCTGCTCTGAAACCAATGCTTCACTGTTTTTTGTTTGTTTTTTTTTTTTTTATATTATTCACTTGTTTCTAATCTTCTCTCTTTGATGTTTGTATTTTTAGCTGTCTAAGATCTCATTTAAGCCTTTCACTCAGTCACATTCATTCTGTTTAGCCTGTTATTAATTAGTAATTCCTGGCTCCCAGTAAGTTTTGCTGCTCTTTGAATAAACACTAAAGGTTCAATAGTAGCTCTATTGATGCAGAAGTGACAGAGAAGAACTGGCTATTTTTGAGTTGGAGATGCCCCAGCATGACTGAAATTTTCCATATATTAAACTATTCTTGATATATCTGAAAGGCATCCCACATCCCTAAGAAAATTCCTCTGAAGTCATAGCAAGGCAGGAGAGAAGATGAGATGTTGCCAGAATTGTCAGCACGAATTCTCATCCTTTGGGATCTTTTACCAGACAGTAGAGCCTAGGGCAGCCTTTGAGGTACTCTGAGAGCAGGGCAAGGCCATAGCAAGGGAGGGAACCAGCTGGATCCACTCTCCTGCACATTTTCTGTTGCAGCAGCTGGTATTTGCTTAACAGGAGAAAAATCTGCTTTGAATATTCCCACTTCAGTCAACCAATACATTTAAACAGGAGAGACTTCCACTCTGCCTCTTCAATGCATGTCCTTCTTTTCACAAGGCTGCATAGCTACAACTTCCCTAAAAATAACCCACCAAATTTGCTTTCCCGTGTATCTTTCACCATTTATTAGTTCCCTCAGCCTTGCGACTCCATAGGATTTTATCTGAGGAACTAATTTTAAACCCCTGCTCCTGCAAGCTGAGATGTCAACACCGATTCAGCCCAGAGTCCCAAAGGAGTACCTGGGATTTCCAAAACAATAAATTTCTATAAGGTGATAATTCTATAGCCAGAATATATGGGTCACATCATCTCCTTGGCTCTCTCTGTTGCATGGATACTGGATGTTTAAGGTGGTCTCTTGTTTTCTTATTCCCTTTGCAGCTTACAGAGGTGTGTCCATCAGTGCAGGCATGGACACAGCAGCACTGCGAAGCCCCAGAAAGAAAAGGACTGTTTTACTGCGTGGTGTTAGACAATTCCAAGTCCCATTTATTCATGGATGCTTGTTATTCCAGCAACAAGGAATTTACACTGCTGGACAGGGTTCTGGGACTGCAGTATTTCAGGTGTTCCTCCCTGCCAGCACAAATTCCACACGCACACAAACTTCATCTGGCTGGAGGCATCCATGTGAAGGCAGCAGAACTGCAGATTTTTTCCAGCAATATTCTAGGCTGACAGCAGGTTGCTGGGAGCTGAACGTGGCTTCTGATCTCCTGCTGACCAGGTAGGCATTCAGTTTCAGATCCATTGCCTTTTTTCTTTCTGGATCTTTTATTATCGAGTTCTAGGAAGACAAAAAAAAAAAAAAAGATGCCAGTGAAGAGCAGAATATTTATCATCTAGGGATGAATAATAAAGTCGCTCGAGGGTAAAAGTACCATGAAAGTTATTAACTTCAGTGGTAATGTCTATTTAAAATGGTAATGAAAAGCAGTCTGCTCTGAAAGTAAACTGTTAAATAAAGGTCCAAACAACATTTTCAATCAAACCAGCACCACTGGTACGACCTAGCTTGCCCAGAGTTTACCTGAGGGCCTGGTGTTTTGCTTTTCTGCATATTGCATTCTGGAGAAGTGTCTGGCAGACTCAAAGTTATGGACACCATCTGATGCTCTGCTCTGGTCAGATGGTTTTGATGGAGTAGCACTAGAACACAATTTTTCTGAATGGATGAGCAAGCCTATTAAACACAGAGTGGGGACTGAACCTGGAAGATGCTGGTGTTCTTTAAAATGGTCGTGGTAGTGGTTGCAGTAGTGTCAACACATGTTTTGACATTGATTTGAAGGACGCAGGATCTGGTCTTTTTGCCTTGGATTTTGGTGCAGGTCAGCACCAAGTATGGGTTTACTAATCCTCTAAGAGGCATCTAAGAAGTGCTGCAACGCTATTTATTGTGTTTAGTGTGGTTGTGCCTCCTTTGAACATGTGGATGGTGAGGGATGGTGCCTTGCCCCTGTCCTGCCCCAGCTCCTGGCCATGCCAGGCATCCCCTGGGACTTCCTGGGGGTTTGCTGGTGCTTACGGTCTCATTCTGGTTTTTCAACAGGTTAACACAAAGTAGAAGCACCTTCATATGTGTATTGGTACCTGGACTAAAGCTGAGTCATCTTGGGCTTCAGCATTTTGTTGTCTCCGTGCTCTCCATGCTCTGAGCTCCAGCAGGTTGTAGTTCACCAAAATGGAAGGAGGGAAAAGCTGGAAAGGGAGGTCTTTTGGCTTCAGCTGGTGCTGAACATTTGGAACTGCCCATTTGGACTTTGCATTGTCTGATTTTCTTCCCTATAACCCCATCTCCCTCCTCCTCTCTTGGAATAATTTGCATTGTGGTCTTTTTTCCCCATTCAATCCCCTCACTGTTTTGGGGTTGGTTTTTTTGGGTTTTGTTTTTGTTGGGTTTTTTGTTTTGTTTTGGGTTTTGTTGTCTTTGGTTTTTTTTTTAATGAAAGCTGAGGCAATTTATTTTAAAATACTTGCAGTAAAGATAAATCCAACTTTAAAGAATTCACAGGGGTCTGCCATTGGGGGCCCAAGTGTTTGCACAGGGCAGAACGCCCCCAAGCAGATGTGGCTGCTCCTCCAGCAATGGGCACGGATATCAGGAAACGTGTTCCCTTTGTAGCTTCTTCCTAAAAGGCAACCACTAAGTCAGGTCCCATTAACTGGTTTTAGTAGCCAAAACCAGAAAGTGAACAATGGGGAGCCGAAGGAACTGGATCAATGAGTTATGAGAGGCCCAAGAGGTGATGGGTGAAATCAGAGCCCTGCAGGGACTGAGACTCTGCTGAAGCTTTATAGAGGATGTACAATGTAAAGAGGTCACAGAGAGGGAAACTGCTTTGTACCAACTTCATAACAGCTTTCTAAGGACAATAGGCTGCCTCTTACCCTTATCTCCTGAAATATATTAGGGCTGCTGCCTCTTTCCCATTTTTGACATTACCCTTTTTTCTCTCAGGGGAGGTAGACGGGAAGATGCATGGGGGTCACCCTTCTTGCTCCTCATGTGCTCCTCTCAGAGGGTCTTGCCTGAAAGCTGCACTCAAGGCAAGTATGAAATGCAAATTTTCCCTTGGTTTCATCCCAGTCCAACCCCTTTCAACTGACACTGGAGCTGGAGAGCATCTGAGAGCGGCCAAGGTGTTGAACGTCTGCAGGAACTGACCTTGGGTCACCCCAAGGGACACAACTGGTACCTAAGTGACTGCAGTGATCATAAGAAGCCAAGTAGGGGATAACAAATAATAGTAGATCTTAATTCTTGAGGCCCAGGGGAGCCCAAAAGTCTTTTTGGGTATCAGGATGATCTCAGTGGATGTCCCAAAGCATGTGTAGTCCCCAAGTGACTTCAAGGGACACTGTGGGCTCATGGGGAAAGGGATGGGCCTGAGCTGACCTGTAGAGGTAGATTTGGTGCATAGGCATCTGGAACTGACCTCTAGGAGATAATGCGGTGACCGCAAAATCACAAGCACAGCATGTGTGTCTGTGGTCTCAAGAGGTCAACAGTTAGAACATGGGCATTATCTCAGGTCATATAGACCATATAGAGTTACCTGAGATCACTCATTAGTAGATTGGGTTACTAGAGGTCACCTTTATCCTAAAATTTTGTCTCATGGTCATGTGATTAGCACAAGGAGTTACTTGAGGTTTTCAGTTAACAGATGGGCCTACTAGTGGTCAACTTTATCCCAAAATTTTGGCTTGGAGTCATCTGAGATCACCAGATGACTCTGGTATTACACAGGGTTACTAGAGATGATCTGTGTCCCAGAATTTTGGCTCATGGTGATCCAAGATCGTTAATTATCACATGAGGGTACTAGAGACCAACTTTACCCCAAAATTTCAGCTTGAGGTGATTCAACGTCATCAAATATCACATGGGCTTACTTGAGGTCACCACTTAACAAATACGAGGCCAAATTTATCCCAGAATTTCAGCTTTTGATTTTTCCCAGGCATCTAATCTTTTTTTCTAAACTTAGAAAACTAAAAAAGTTTTCTAAACTTCACTGCCTACTGTGCAAATAAGAACACAAGACACCACACAGGTGTCATAGATGGTTGTATTCTAAACAGGGGAAATCGTGGCCCGTATTTGCAATCTGTGTAATACTACATATAGAGGCCCTGAAAAATTCGGCTTGAAATGGGATTTCATCAGTGTAGGAACTTATGCAAAGCCAACAGCAAATCCAGAGTGTTACAGGTTGCTGATAATTTCCTCTGAGTACAAACTTTCCTGTATGTAACTGAGCTCAATGAAGCTGCAACAGCAGCTGCCACTATAGCTGAGAGACACACATTGTGTTGCTAGATCTTCTCTGCAGCACAGGCTTCAAAACACGTTTTTTCAGCTATAAAAAAGAAAGCCACACTTTGCTTTCTTTTCGTGCTGAGAACTCCTTGTCTTTAGCCAGGGTTTAGTAGATAGATTGGAGATGACTCAGTTGCAGTGACACTGCGTGTCAGTGCAGTGATGCAGAGCAAACAGGAGTCCTCTTCACTGCCTCAAGGCAGGAGTGGCTGCAGCAATGACAATGCAGGTCTGTCTGGAAGGATAAAATTGTTTGTTTGATCAGTTCAGAAACATTTTTCAGGAGAAAAATCAGAAACCAGGGAACAAAAATACCTCTTTTTTTTTTTCTTTTTTTTTTTTTTTTAAATCAACCAAAACGTGCTGAGTCTGGCTTGGATTTTAAAAGAAATGAGTAAGCTGTCAACACTGCAACCGAGACACTAGGTATGATTCTTCCCACTTCAGTTAGCTAGCCACAGCATATTCATTAGTGTCAGCTGAGACACAGCAGGGCCTCCAGCCTACAAACTGCAAATCCCACGAGGAGCTGCTGCTAAAGCTAGTTTAGGGCTGAACTAATTAATTGTAGGTGGCATATAACTCATGAAGTAATGCAAGGATTTATATTGTGTTTAAAGTCACACCTGTTGGTCAGATCAGAGTACATACCAATTCGGTGATTCTGGATTTGGTATCTTTGGCAAACACAGTCATTAGGATAATGACTCTTTAGTTGATGATATTCTTTATTCGTCCACCCATATGCCTCTAAATAAAACCCTGCTGCACAATGGCAAAGTCTGACATCGCAGTGAGAACCCAGCAGCTCACAGAAAGAGGGTTAAGTGCTCATCCAACAAATATTCTGCCTTCCACTTGCCCCCTGTTTCGTTCACAGCTTCATTCTTTCTGCACTGTTCTCCAGCTTCTCTCCTGGAATCCAAGCTTCTCCACCTCCCCTTCCACTTTGGGCCAGCACATTCCTGCAGTGGGAACAGGACTCCGGATGGGAAAGAAAAGTCTCCCCAAAGGAGGGAGTTATTTGCTGGTGCTGTGCTAATGTAGGACAGGGGCTGATATAATTGTAATGCTTAAATAAAAGCAGAAAAGGTATGCAACCATGTGCCAAAGGGAACTGGGTTGCTTTACAGAAATCAAGAAACAGAGATGAATAGGTGAGACAGTCTCTCATTAGCAGACATGACTTCACCCATAGGCCTTCCTCTTGCCTCACAGCAATGACACTGGCTTTCTTTTGCAGCAATTCATGCATTTCAAAGGGCCAACAGCATAAAAAGAATCTAAAAATAGGTTAAAGCCTGAAACCAAAGAGCAGCTGTTTCATTAGCAACAAGAGAAGCAGATGGGAAATGAATTGTAGGGCAGAGCTTCCTAAGTGTGCCAAGTGACTTGTGTTTCGTGTATTTTATGCTATCTGACAGAAATTTTTCATACCAGGACACATTTCAGACGTACAGTGACTGATACAGCTAGAACCTGCTGTGTGTGCTCCCTTCTGCATACACTGAGAGAGATGACTGGGAATCAGAGTCCCAGGACATGACACTTACCAGCACTCTGTATCATAAGACATCCTGTGGGATCATCTTGCACTGGAACAGGAAGCTTGTATCATTGCTGTGTTCTGATGTAACAACTGGACACACATTCTGAAGCTGTGCTTATAAAGTATCAGTGGCACAAGGTGGATTCTCTGCATCCTACACGTCCTTGGACATCTGTACTTCTCCTGTAGAGAAGAAATTGTATTCATGAAGATCAATGTTCACCCTTTGTCCAAAGCCTCTGCAAATTCATCACAGGCCAAGTTCTTCATCTGTCTTGGAATGATGGCCTGGAAACAAAACGCAGATGGTGAGCAGAGAAAATAATTATTCAGCGTTAGCTGGGAAGAGAGCAAATGGAAATGTGTCTGAGTACACAGACATTTCAGTTTAGAACAGTTGCTGGACTCAGACTGAGTTTAGGAATGGCAGACCTTGGGGCTCATTATTATGCCATCATTACACATCTGATATGGACACTCAGGTCAGAACGGAGAATAAAATAAATACCCAGCAGAGTTTTAGGCCACTGACAACTATAAGGTGTGATAAGCGATGAAACAAGTTGAAGCTAAATCCTTCAGATTAAAAAGCAAGGGAAGGAAGAGATGCACCAATACTCAGGCTACAAGCAAGGCTTGGAAATGAGAAGTTCAGTCCCAGTTCTATTAGACCCTTGAATTTGTCACAAATGCCTCCTTCTTCAGCCTCCATATAACCCACCTCTCGGGCCAACTCACCATGAGAATGTCATAGCAGAGACCAGCACTGTGACAGCCCTCGCTGTTGGGACAGCTGTTCTTTTTGGTGCTTTGCCAGGCAGGGGATGGGAATCCAGCAGCCACCCATGGTGCATGGCCTGCAGTGCCATCAAGGAGCTTGTACAGTTCCCTGAGTAGCCAGAGGCTCAGGGATGCGCTATATATATGAATATATATATAGATTTATTCCTGCTGTTTTCATCAGCTTAGAAATGCTCATTGTGGCCCAGGCTTCCCTCCTGCTGCCTCTGTACCATGTGGGGTCAAATGTAGGGGCCTGTTACTGCAGGTCTCACAGTAGTGCACTCTCAAGGTGTAGCTGATATTTTTGCCTCTCTGCCAGGGAGCTCCTTTGCTCAGTTTCAGCAAAAGGTAAGGCTAAGGCAGATCAGCAACCTCGGAGGAACTACAGAGAACTGGCAGGGTTGGCTGCATCAAGAGGGGTTGAGACAGAGAGCCATAAGGGAAAGGAGGGCAGGGAGAGGGCAAGGGATAGGGAGGAACCTGTCAACAGAACAGCAGATACTTGGGAGGGAAGGCAACTAAAATTCCTTTTCTTTTTCCAGCTAGATGGAGCTTGTACATATGGAGAACACATTGCTCCTAGACAAGGACCAATGTACTTTTGAGAGTATAAACTAACCACAGCCAACTCCATTGTTTGGTTGCCAAAGTCGCACCTGAAAAGATGCTGCTATCTGGGCGAAGAAAGCAAAAGAGCTTTCTGCACTGTCCCTCTCACTGTGCGCCTTGGCTTTAGCCTTGGAAGACACCCAGTGCTTTAAGGATCTACTCAGACGGGTGTAGAACTGACCCAAATAAATCAATTAAGAGGTCCACATCTGAGCTGCTTGGATTAGACTCTCTCCTGAATTCTAAATGGACATCATACGATTCATCATGCACTAAAATAGAGAGCTAAAATAGGACAGGTGAGTCATGCCTAAAAATAGCTAATCATCTCCATTAACTGATAAGGGAAGCCAGGAGTGCCCANTATATATATATATCAGGTTTCTGAGGCAGTGAGAAGTTCATGCCATCCCAGGTTCCTGTCAGTAGCAGGAATGACCCCTTATATTCCTGCAGTGCCTGCAGATGTGCCAGGAGAAATACCTGCGCTGTGCATTGCTGCCTTTCCCCGGCTGCCTGTCCCCAGACACTCGAGTGCAAAGCCCAGGAACACAACATTAAAGGCTGACACACAGCACAGCTCTCTCCTCTTTTAAGGTACGTTTGAACCACATGCCACTCCTGGAGATCAGAGGTACAAAAAGCCAAGGCTCCGAGCCCTGGCTCCACACCCGCAGCGCTGCACAAGTGCCTTGTGTCAGATGAGTGGGATAAATCCCTCCCTGGCCAGGGCTGCCTGTTGTTCCTGCCAACCACCACCCCCCGCCATTAATCCCACAGTCAGCTCCCAAGACTGACAATTCCTTGTGATCCCGCAAAGCAGGGGAAGAGGAGCGGTGGGAAGAGAGATGGTTGCCTTGTGATTATCTTCAAGGTAAGTGGGGAAGAAGAGAGAGCGTCCCAGTGTATCAGGCCAGGAGGGTTTAAAGACAAAACAGCCTGGCAGTGGCCTATGGGAATTGTTATTGGCAGGGAAGTCACCTTTGGGGCTGAGAATCACATCATGCTCTTGGAAAGAAAAGCTCCCATAACAGAAGAAAAGACTCTCTCAGGCCTGACAAAATCAGTGGGAAGATTCACATGTATTTGAAAGCTTTATTTATCAATGTTGTTAGCACCACCTCCAGAGAGATGGGGAGCAGAGCTGCCAGAAAAGAATGGGAAAAGGGTTTGGGCAGCACAGCATAATCCAGAAACCATACCTGAATCCCGCCTCAATTCCAAAAATAACAGGGCTTTTTCTCATCAAATCTTCCTGCATCTCTCTAATATCATGGCATTCTTCTCATGATCAGTGCTCCTCCATGAATAAACTGGTATCTAAGATGTGTTTTCACCATGGGAGACATGACCTCCCAGGTCAGGACACAGTACTACTGGAAGAGCCCTTGGTCCATGATCTGGGTTGCCCAGCCCAAATTCTTTTCCTCAGACAGGAAATACATGAACTTCTCGCTGTGTATTGAGATTTTTATCTTTACTATGAAGAGTAACCTTTCCTTCTCAGCATGCCTAAACAACTCATTGTCTGGGAACATCCGTGGTTACTGATTGCCTTCCATGCCTATGTTTCCCCGCTCCCAGCCTTTGGAACATTCTTATCACCCAAGATAACCAACCCTTCCCTGAGCATCTCCCAGTGCAGTGCTGAACCCATCGTAGTGAATCCTGTACTGGCCAGCAATCCTCTGCTGGCGTGAAGGAATGAAGGAATAACCCTCTCTGTTTGTGCTTCCAATGGAATTGTGGGCGCAGTCACAGATATTTCCACTTTTAAGTACCTGTTTGTACATATCTGAACACAAAGAATTTAGTCAAAGATACTTTGGAGTTATTGAAAACTTCTCATTGCAAAAATGTCAACCTTTTGGGTGACCATTCCAATGGTCTGTGCAGATTCTTGGTAATTAGCCCCACAAATACCAGCATTAAACTTTAAACTGATATAAAGAAAATGTGCAACTGAGCACACTAATAATAACATGAGCCAGTTTGTTATACTGAATGTCTCCATAAAGATATTCTTTATAACACCTTTGGCACAACTGGGACCTTGCATAATTAAATTTGATTTCACTTTCTTACAACTCTAAGCATAACTGGAGATTTCTAATTAGTTACAATTATTCTTTTTAGAAATGTGTTCTATTTAGTATAAACTTGTCTTCATCTAGCCAAATGCCATATGTATTTATTTTTATTATCTCCTACTGATAGCTTTTTAACTGAGACATTTTGACCGAGATAAATAACTACATGCCTCCCAACCACAAGTCTTTGTGTGGCATCTGCTTCGGGTGGTAAAATAATTTACCAAGTGAAAATAGCAGTTTATGGAGATAAGATAATTTTCCATTCCACTATTTTAAGTAGAGATAAAAATGCAGGCTGACTATCTTCTAAATCTAACATTTCCACACCCCCACCCCACCAAAAGCTGCTAATGAAGTGGCCTCATTAATGAAAGTTCCTCACCTAATTGTGTTTCCCTTCTTCTAAGACAGCAGACAAGCAGGCTACAGTTTTCCCTTGATGTCTGCAATGCCTGGCTGGCTGGTGTGCTCTGGAGCTCTCAGTGGGAGGTGCAAGACCAACAACATCCATGCCCAAAAACCCACTCTGGTACAACTGGTCCCTCTGGGTGAAGCACAACCCGTGCTCATGTGCCACCCATGCTCTGAAACCACGTGGGGCCAACCACAAGAGCAACTAAGCAAAACAACCCTCTGTTCTCTGCACGCTCGTGCCCCGAGCTGAAAATGCCCAGATGTTTCCTCTCTCAGAGTTCACTCAAGCAAGAGGCAGAGGTGGAATTACCAGCTGAAAAGAGAACAGGGAGGAAAAAAAGTGATAAATTGGAGAACAAACCACCGGAACTTATTTACTTCTTGAGAAATTAATGAACCTCACGAGCTCATAGGTTGCAAAGCAAATGAAATAAATGTCTTTCCCTTTTAAAGTCTGGGGAATCGCAGCAAGTGGAATTGACTTTATGCTTGTCTTCCTTCTAATTCACTACAGGTACAAACCCGGTGAAACACAGAAGGGAAATGGCAAGACAAATTTGTATCAAAATGAGAACAACAGTAAATGAAGGAGTTGGAGCAGGTCAAGGAGTAGTGCATAACTTTCAAAATTATGTAAGTTCTTTTGTCATACTTGCCATTTCCTTCCTGCTTTATGTTCACAGATGCAGGCCACAGTGTGCCTTTGAAGGTGATTCTATCACACACAAGACTTTGAAAAGATCCACCAGCAAGTTAAAAGTAAATGAAATTAGAAAAGCATTTGTACTTACCAAATACACTGCAGGATCTCAATGCTTTCTAGGTCAGTGCTGTACCTGACTTACTTTACAGTTTTTTCAAAACCAAGCATTCAGAAATTCTATATATAACACCAAAATCATGCTACTAAAATAAATAATGAATTCATTAAATTTACTTGCAGATTTTGATGCATACAGGTTGTTTATTCTCCATGCTTTCCACGTGTCTTTTTCTGGACAGGAGCCGTAGAAATTTACTTGGGAGACGGTGGTGAAAGAAGGTAAAGTTTGAGGTTACAGTGTTTCAAGAAGCACACCGAGCCCTTTCCCCAGCATTTCAATGATACAATCACAGAAATTGATGATAATTTAAATATGAAATGAGGGTTTGTAGGCTTAGTATTTTTTCTGAAGAGATACACTTGACAAAATTGGTTTAAACAACTTGGAAAGTTAAAATATTGAAATGTTGTGTCTACCATGATATTTCTGGATGCGCACACTTGAAAGACAACCCCCTGATTGTATGAAAATTATTTTGGTACCTAAAATTACTGGTTTATTGAATATAGCAGATTCCAGCCCATGATTTTAATATGCCAACATCACTTATGATAGATTAAACATGAGGTTTCACTTTTGGCTCTCTATTCTAGGTTACTGACAGTAACCCTCCATCTTAAAGCAGTGATGAGCTTTATAGTTTCATTAAAATATTACTTTTCCTTTTGTGTATGGAGGATGATTTCTCATCCTGTTCTCTTTATCTGTTTGTATTTGGCACAGCTATTTCACTACTGGTGTAAAGCAGCAATTCAAAATTTAATGATTAATTTTCATGTAAATCTTTCTCGTCTAAATAATTGATGGCAAAGACGAGCATAGGCGTTTGGAGTCCGTGTTGTTATTCCTTCTGCCTTTCCTTATCTTTGCAGTCATACTCTCTGTCAAGCCCTCTAGAGAACACACCTTTTGGGGGAGATGCCTCGAATCCCCCAGCCTTGTGCCAGTCCAGATGGGGAATTATCTGAATACAAATCTTTGCTCTGTCCTCTAAAAGCTATACATTCACCCTGCCTTGCATATGGTTAAGTACCTGATTTTGCATAAAGCCCTCAATCTTCTGCATCATGAGGAGGCTGGAGAGCTGCAGACAGCTGAGCCTGCAGCTGCCCCGTTTGTGCACATGCCTATCCAAAACTGCTCAAATTCAGTAAACAGGCAAAAGGCCAGGCAGCAAAACACTATTGCCCTACAGCACAAACTGTGCTTGAAAGAGAGGGCTGAGTCATTCTCTGTTCTTCGCAAGGATCTTCCTCTGCTGGATTCATGGGTGTTATTTCTGGAGATCCCTAAACCATGGCACTGAAAACTACTCCATCGACACCCAAACTCTCCCAACCCAGCTTTTCATCATTCAATAATTCATATTTATATATGTGGCCCAAGCCTGTAATTAAATCCCTGATAGTCCCTTAAACCTCAAGGGAGAAACTATCTGGATCTACCAGGGCATCTCCTGGGAGAGATACCGAGTCTCTTCCATGGTTTTAATACAGCTTGCATTATATGATTTTCACAGCAATTAATACATTAAATACAATCACAGAATGACCTCCTTTCATAATGTTTTAAGTTTCAAATTTCATTACAATCTGAAAAAAATACTCTGGACTAGAAAACAGGTTATTCTGAGAAAGATATGTCAGCGGCTTCCTCCTACTCTGCCCTCCTAACATTTTAACGCATAAGTATTTTCTTTGAAAGTTAAGTAGAATTGTAAGCTGTAATAGGGAATAAATGTTATAAAGATAGAAATCTCTACTGCCATTTATATGATAAGTTAAAAAAAAGGCAACCATTTTTGCATGCTTGGGGGTATTTTTCCCTCAGAAGTCACTTTTTAATCTGATTTAAATCCAATTAAGTCTGAATATCTAAAATGAAGAACAAGTCTTTGAATTTATGTATAACTGATTTAACTAATCGCTGTCTTACTGCAGAGCCACTAAGCAAACAAACTATGAAAAATAAATGTGAAATCAGATCCAAATTGCAGACAGCCTTGATTTTGTTTTTTTGGTTTTTTAAAATAAATAAATAACCGTCCTGCACAAAGCATGTTTGCTACCAGCCAGCCAAAGCTGCAGTTATAAGATTTAAAAAATTATGGTGAAAAATTATTTTATAGCTTCGGGGAGGGGACTTTAACCTCACATTTTGGACAGAGAGCATTTGTGTTCTTGGAGAAACCCTCCTGCAGACAGACTTGGGGCCACTGAAGCGACTGGGGAAGCCCCAGTGCTGCAACAGCCGTGTCCTGACTCTGGCTGGCCCTGCAGGTACCACTTGTTTTCTTCAATGTCTCACATACTCTCTAACCGAGCGTGCTGGACAGTTGATCCCGGCATGGGAGGAGTCCTTCCATCCCTCATACTCTCCTTACCTCTGTTGCCTAAAACGTGGACAAAAACTTTTAAGGCAATTTAATTGAGGTAAAGCAGAGAGGAGTTCTTTACTGAGAAGCTTTTCAAGTTCCAAAAGTATAATGAAGAGTGTGCAGCATATAGGTGATTCCTATTTTTATAACATTACTTAATGATCATAACTAAAGTTACATCCAATCCAAGGACCATCCACCCTCGTCCCACCTTGGTGCCACCCTCAGAACCTCCCTCAGCTCTGCCCCCTGGCGCACCTTCCTAGAACTGCGTCGGGGGTCTCAGGACCCCTTTACTTCTTCACCATGGTCTTCTTCACGTCACATTCCCTGGTTGGAGGTTTTCCGGACTTCGTGGGTCTTTTATCTTGTTTTGACTACAATGTGTATTGTTATTCTAGTCCTGGTACAGGACTCCTCAATAAAATGTTCCAGTCGCTCTCTTACCCTTCACTCAGACACTCAGGAATGCAGCACAGAGGTGGAAACTGCTGGTGGCTGTTTCAAATATGAGAAGCTAAACAGCTACATAAAATATACAAAAATACAAAAATATATACAAATATATACAAACATAGAAAGTCTTAAGGCATCGCCTCCCCCAGAGGAGGGGATGGTCATCTCAGCTGCTGGACACGCGGCTCTGGCCCAGTGGGCAGGCACCCAGTGACACCCAGCAATGTGTCTCAGGCTGTGGGCACTGCAGAGGGGGTTCATTGGGGAGAAGAGGCTGAAGGACATGGAGGAAACACAACCCATTCATCCTCCCCATGCTCTGTTCGCTTCTGTTCTTCCTTCTTTGGCAGCATCAACACTGAATGCTGAACAGCTCGGGCTTTAGTTGGCCTCAAGCTGATGGTGCCAGGTAATTAATTAGTCCAGATATCCCACCCTTTACTCCGACTTTCTGGTGTCTCAAGTGACTTTGGCAATCCACTGGTGCTTCAGAACCATGTCAGAGACCTGAAAATCTCAGTTCCTTCCGCATCTTGTGTGTAAAGCTGGAGAAAGACTGTGTGACTGTCACTGTACTGCACGTTATTCGTAATTGCATAACTACGGGACAAGGGGGTAACTGCAAAGCTCCCTGTCATACAACACCTTCCATTAAAGCTGCCGTCTGCTTCACATGTGGAAAGCCCTATTCCATCAGTGAGATGCCACTGGAATACCGCCAGGGACCACGGGGCTTGGTGCCTGATACGGCAGCTCTTTGGCTGCGGATCACCCTGCAGCCATCCAGCCCAGGCAGCAGGAGCAAAGATGATGAGGC
The DNA here is from genome assembly GCA_013396735.1 of Grallaria varia. Lineage (NCBI taxonomy): Eukaryota > Metazoa > Chordata > Aves > Passeriformes > Formicariidae > Grallaria > Grallaria varia. Next base: position 212,025 of record VWZG01011311.1, on the reverse strand, counting down.
CAAAATGACAGCTCTTAACTCATTGCCTCATTTCTTTCCATGAAAGAAAGATATTTTTTCTCCTCCCCTTTTGAACTGCAGAATAGATTATAAAGTTTTCCGAGAGCGAAAAGCGGGAAATCTCACATAATATGCCTTGGATGTCTCAGGTGTGCACGTGAGGAAAGAAATTCGGGTTATTTCTTAAACCCCGGCATAATCGTGTACATCCAGCTCGGTGCTGTGGCAACAGGCAGCAGGCAGCCTCTGCTGTCATTTGCCTGTGATTTTCTCAAGATTTAAGTGAAAGGATTACTCAGCTAAAGGTCACCTTAATTTGTGTACGATACTTGTTTTGATAATCCAAAATTTACCGCAGGTTGAAAGAAAAACTTCAATCATTTTTAAGCCACTTGAAGATTGTCTCATTCAGGCTGTGCCATATAAACTCTCTAATTTCTCCCCTTGTCTGCAGGCCCTTCCTAACAACCCTTGGCACTGAAGAGGATTAAGCAACAGAATGATTTTTGCAAATCATCCCACCCTTGCCAAGCATTAGCAGGAATGCCATTAAAAGTCTGAGCATCCCAGCTGGAATTGCAGGTATTTCTCTTTCTTCGTAAAACCACCCCAAGGAGCTCACAGGAGACAGCAGAAATGCAAGGGGCTGCCATGCAAATCAACACTGGGCCAGCTGCCAGAGTTTTGTCAGCGTTGGTTTGGAGCCCTGCACCTCTCCAGGAATCTACCAGCCATATGAATTTGGTTTTCTAAATTGTCATGAGTATTGCCCTTTAACCTGGTGTCTTTAGATATATNTATATTCTATAATATTAGATATATTATACCCAGTTAGCCCATGTGCCACAAGGGAACACATTTCTGTCCTTCTTTCCTTCAAGCTTGATACATCAGGTGATTATTTCCCCCCGAACACCGACAACCAGAAAAAAGTGAAAGTAAAACATACCATCAAGAGATTTGAACAATTTCCTCTCCATTGCAGAAAAAAGGTGAGTTAGTTAAAAGGAAATAAACAGTGATGGATTTGTGGGAGAGCAAAATTAGCTATGATACATTTTAAAACACTTTGGATATATTTATTAAAAGTCAAGAAGTGCTTCAAAAGAAATCCCAGGGCACTTTCAAAAAATGGCATGGCTTAAAAAAGATGCACTTAAGAAATGAATCAACACTTTTTTTTTCAAATTTGCATTGGGATTTATCAGTGTGGTACCAGTAGCAGGGAAGGTTTTGCTGCAGCATTTTAATTAACACAGCCAGATCTTCTCTAAACTTGAGCACTCTAAATTTACAACAATAGGGAGAGAAGGATTCATGCACAAAGTGTTTTTACAGTATTTGTAATGGAGGTTTTCCCCTTCCCTGCTTGTACTGCAGTCACTGTAGGAAATGCAAAGAAAGGAAAATAGGGTGGACATTGCTGATGGCAATGTACCAATGAGGTGGCATTTGTTATCTTCCCCTGCATAATTAGATTTGGGGATTTCACCATTTTAAATACAGCATAAGCAGTAAATTAACTTCTATTTCCCACTTAAAAGCCCATAAACAGACTATAGGAAGCCAATGAGGGGTGGGGGGGAGGAAGGGAGAGGGAGTGAGGCAGGGAAGGAAGAAGGCACAATTTAGGAATTGCTTGAGACTGCATTTTATTAGGAAAACCAAGGTCTGGAAGCTCATACACACACAAATATGCTCCTATTATTTAAGGCTCAGCACATCTTCCAAAGGACATTTTAATGGCCACTATCTACCTTGACCAGATGAAGTCCCTTTTCTTAATTTCCAGTCCTCCCGTACTTTAATCCACTGCTATTTAAATTTGTCATAAAATATTTTATTTGCTTTGCCATGTTATTACCTAATCAGTGAGTACATTACGTCCTAATAACTCGTATGTGTTCCCTTTGGCACAAGAGCAAGGACAGGTTACTGCCTTCCTCAGCCAGCTGTAAAACCACCGTATTGAAACACTAGCGAAGAAATCATGTAAGATCAAAAGACCCTTTGTCCTCAGTGTAGATTAATACCATGAAAAGGCAGACCCTTTCTTCTTTTGCAAAACCTGTTTTTTCTCTTCTCCCCACTATTTTCTCAGTGCCTGATTAACCTTCACAATGCCCGTACCAGGCAGAACAAGCCATTTGCCTCTCAGACACAGGAGCCACATCCTCCAGGAACACACATCGGGATGACACCACACCACAAGTCAACTCACAGGTTGGATCAGTATCCAGCAAGTTTAAGAGTCTAACCTGCAAAAGAGGCAATGATCAAAAACTGAATTAAATCAACAGTGAAAAACCCATTAGAGTTCCTATGCCTGCCACAGTTTGGGTGCACAAATCATTGCAGGTATACGCTCCTGACCTCTAGTAAGGCTGTTTTCTTCAAAGAACAACAGCTTGAGTGAAAACAACCTTGCCAAGAGATAATGGCCCCCCATTCCTCAGCCTGAACTGGGGAAAGCTATCAAAAGCTACCAGAATATTAGGCAAAATATTTACTGCCTGTTTATTTATACATGCTACATAGTCACCTTGAACTGTATTGCACCTGCTTCTGGCTGCATTTTTAACCACCTAGAATTTTCTTCAAGACAAAAGAGAACAATAATGAACCCAATACATCACTATACACTCAATGGCTGCTAAAAGTCCCGTGATCTGGAGTTCTGCTAAAATCAAACATATTCAGTATTTTGCTAAACTAATTGTATCTATTAAAAGTAAATGGTAAAGCAACAGGGCTTCAACTACCTCTGGTATTAGGAAATTATGAACTTTTGGAGCTTTCTGACAGAGATAGAAGTTACAAATATCCATGAGTCTTCTTCAGTGCTTCACTGATGTTCCCCCTGTGCAATTTGTTTACTGCTTCAAGGTATTAGACAGCCATATATTTTACTTTCCCTGGTAGTAGCCAATTTGCAAGAAAGCAAGTAATATAAAAATAGCTATTTACTCTCTAACAAGCAGTACAGTACGTTATCACTCGACATTGATGTTGTTAGAGGATAGCAAATCAATAATCAGTTCTCATTCTGTAACTTTGTAAACCATCTGCTTCCATCATTGCAAAGCATGCTCTGCTGCAGCAAAGCCTTCAGTGCCATACTAACCAACAATTTGCTTTATAATGTCCAAGACAAAGTGGTATCACAAGCTTTCTAATTGCCTCACCATTTAAATAAGTGGAATGGTTAGGTTATACAGAAATTCCAGAGAGAGATAGATTGTAACTCCCTGTTACAACCCTGCCAGAAAAATATTTTGTTTACCTTTCAAAGTCAGAGTTTGTGATTATATGATATATTACGTTATTAGATCCTACAAGGCAATTTTATTATTACCATTTATCACCGAACTGGAGAAGGCTCAGGATGTGTAACTGAGAGCACCGCGCTCTGACCCCGCTCCAAACAGTTCCCTCTCTGCCCAGCTCTGCCCAAAGGTGACTGCCCAGCTCAATTTATGCACCCAGGATTCTCTGTAGAGGCCCTCAAAGGGATCTACTGCTCTTCACTGATCCTCCGGAGACCTCTGCACTTTCTAAGGTACCATTTCATTAAATATCCAAAATCTGAGAACAACTTGGGAAGAACTACACTGTCGTTTTAAAGTCTCAGGCATCCCCCAGAAAGTTAGAGAAATGCTCAAGGAGGAATGTGGCGGTGTGGGATAAGGAAGGCAGAATTGCAAGCAGAACTTAATTTGAGGTTTACAAAGCTTCGAGCCTCCAGTAATCACCTTTAAGCTGCCAATAGAGTCATTGGTTTCCTCAGCGAGTTGGCTGCTCATTAGAAGGAAACGAGCAGTGCAGACTCGGGATCCCAGTCCTGCTCTATTTCACTTGCAGCTCTTTGCTTCAACAATAAATCTTGCCTTTACAACTCCAGCCAGGCAGCTGGGAAATGCCACACTGCTGGCTGGCTGCTCTGCCTTCCCGGCCCCCACCCCGGCACCAGCCACACTCCCGTGGGGAAGTCGCAGCTCCAAGACCCACGGTCCTGCTCTTGGACCCTCTCCCAGGGGCCAGGGTCAAGTTATTTTCTAAATAAAATCACAGCAGAGAAGGCTGACGCATTTTCAAACCTTGAGCGTCCACATTCTAAAGACAAATACAAAAAAAAAAATAAAAATTAATAGTATTTCAGTATATTGACTCCTTTGGACTAGTCTTTTTTGTTTCCTTGGCTTAGGAGTCTTTCCTATAAATCACTTCCACGTTTAATGTCACCAGCTTCACAAATTCATTTGTCTTTGCTAAAAGTGTCATTGCCTGTTTTGCTTTTACCTGGCTCTTCAACCCACGTGTTTCTCTTTGCACACTCCTCTTCTAATTTAAACTGCCCAATGACATTGTATTTCCAGCATTGAGTAATATCAGTTTTATTTGCTTGATTTCAGCTTCACTTTTGTCTCATGCAGAAAGCTAGAAGAATGTTTATAACCTAGATTACTCCAAGATGTCCCATTACATATTTGATAATGGCTTTCCAGTTTCTGAACTGCTACCTCTTCTTTGCACCTGGTGCCAGCCTGAGCTTAATAAACCATTTATTTTTGCTATAGGCAGTAATCTCACGTTGTAAAAAAATGCAGAAATCTCATTCTGGAGCTCCTGCTTACTTGTCATAGTGCTTTATTTTCCTTTTGGTTCTCTCCCTCCATTTGCAAGCATTGGCATAATGATTTCTTTTGCCTCGATTACCAAACATCACCCCATACATACAGGATCTTTTAACCAGGATCTTTTTTACAGTTCTGCAATTGTAAAATCTGCAAGCTTTTTACCACCTCTGAGCTATCTGAGAGGCTTCACTGAGGACCCTGAACCTCTTCTTTTTAAGCTAACACAAATGATTTTATCTGTTTTAAAGTAAAATCTGATAACCACACAGGCCAGTCACGCATCACAGATTTTCAACCGTATTGTTTTGCTGATCAGTTTATCTCACTTTGAATACACTTGTTGAAAGACACATTGTTGGATGGGATTTTTCTGCATAAAAATGTTTCTGCATGCAGTTTTATGATATGCCACTGTGCAGTTAGTCCACACCATGACTAGTTTTTCTGCATTAAAGGTAGTGCTATGAATTTGGCACTGCTCCTATACTGTGGCATTCCCATTATGAACTAAAATTGCTAAATGTATGCACTTTTCTCTTTGCTCAGTGCCAGAGACTTAATGTGTTTCTCTTTAGGATGCCTTCCTTATTTTCTGGGTGTTGGGGGCAGTGTGCTCACAGGTTGGGTTTTTTTCCCTGCTCACACTTAGGCTCAGGAGTTGGTCACCTTCAGGCACAAATTCAGAGCAAAAGCAACTGAAAGGAAAAGTTGGTCAAGCACTGTATTTCACTCCTTTCCAAACATCAGCTTGTTCTCTCAGCTATCCCCTCATGACATTGGGCATCTGCCTTTCTAGTGACCTCCATGGCCCAGGGCAGAGCAGAGTCTTACTGAAAGTAATAATAGAAGTTTAGCACTGAAAAGCCTGGATCCTTGGAAAAAAGGTACATTTTCAAATACACGCATTTTTCTAAAGGTTAGCTCTTAATTTTAGCACAGCTGGGGTATAATTTTTGAGCACGTGGGACTGACATTTCTCATTGCTAACCTTGCGGTGGATCAACTCCCCTGAAATAGATGACACCCATCTATTTTCACTTGAAATAGTATTACTCACACTAGAAAAGCTCCTCTGTAAATAGTACCTCAAACATTGACAATTGACACAGAATGAGATGGCTACTCAGAGGTGAAAAAGGCATCAGGGATAATTTCTTTTTTCCCCAATTGTAGGGGATATATATGTGCACACCATAATCCCATCTATCTCACAAGAATGCTTTAATTCAGGAAGAGAAATAGCTTTGAACTTTTCACGCTGAGCAATACTTAGACACAGGAAACCTTCAGCTTAACTCCCCTGAACTCCACAGGCACACAGAACTGCAGCCAATATTTGTGATTTACACCATGTCCCAAAACACTTCATGGTGATGCCCAAGGTTTTGTTAAGCATTGATGTGAGACTGCTCTCAGACTCACCTAATTACGGGCTCACTTGTCCTCCCTCCTACCAGTCTATCACTTGGCTTCAGACACTGCTGTGTTCCTGGTTTACTAAATGAATTTTTGATACGGCTGATCCAGTTCTGAGAACTCCGGGCAGAAAGGACACGGAACAGGCCATGCTCAGGGACACTCTGGAGTCACTCTTTCAAATGCCAGAGATACAGGTCCCTTGTTCCTCAAGAGAGTAGACACTTAAGTGAGACATAATTAAAAAAAAAAACAACACCACTATGCCTGAAAGCTGGATAACTGGTTTGGTCTGCCTTGCTTTAATAATGACAACATTTTTTTTGAGACTGAAGTCCAGAGTATACATTAATTCTAGCTATGACTAGTATAAAACAAAAAAGGTGCCATTTGAATGAAAAATAGTATCAGTTATGGGTCCAATTTTCCTTTTAATATAGGCATGAGAGCAAATATTTCTTTTGCTTAGTTTTCATGTTATCTGCTCAGTCCCTGTTCAGGTTGTAGGACTGTTGTTACGGGAAGGCCTGAGGGATCAGCAAAATAATCAAGGACAGTAAAGAAAAAACTGTAAAGGAAGGAACAATCACTTTGTGTTTTAAGTAGAATGAAAATATGTCCAAATTCAAAAGACAACTAATACCTGTTGACATTACTAATTACCCCACGGAGGTAAGGATTGTTTTGCTGTGCATTTACTTACTTCCATCTTTTCCATCCAGTCCTGAGTGGCTCATCCTTAACCAACCCACACACTAAGAAGAGCACATCACTCCTGGTGCTCCTGACATTTCTAAAGCACCAGCAGGAGGCACCTTCCAAAGACTTTTTCCTGCTTTTGGTTGGGAAGATGCAGAGGAATCAAGCCAATTGCTCTGCTTCATCCAAGAAGAAACAACACGTGATTTCTGCCATGCTGCTGACAAACAGCCTCCTCCCGAACCCCAGCACATCTGCCCCCAGCACATCTGCCCCCAGCACATCTGTCCCCAGCACATCTGCCCCCAGCATATCTGCCTCCCAGCACACCTGCCCCCAGCACATCCCACCCCCAGCACATCTGCCCACAGCACCCACCTCCTCCCACCCCATTCCACAGGCAGGGCTGGCTCAGGCATTGTGTCTCAACAGCCCAAATCCACTCCAAAGCCCTCCAGGTCTGTGCCAGTAGGAAAAAAAAAAAAAAAAAAAGGAAAAAAAAAAAAAAGGACAAAAAGAAAAATATGGCAAAAGTGCATTGCCCAGCACTGCACTGGAGATTTTTGCCTTCTGGTTTTGGGAGAGGGCTGGTGGAAGTTTCTAACAAGTACTATTTTTGCACAACAGCCTGCACTAGAGAGAACTTCCCACAGCAGTCAACTAGTTGGCAAACCTTCTGCCCTGAAAATCATAAATTAAGATTTGTGTGGCTAACGAGTGAACTAACCAGCTAAACATCTAATAAAAATGTGACTAAAAGGCCAAACCTGTGATCAGGCTGAAAAATCACCCCTCCAGCCACAAATGTGCTTTAAAAACACATACTTGGTTTTCTTTAACCCTCACCTTAACGGGTAAGTTTACCCTTAAAATTAGTGCTTACCTGAACATATTTTGATGATTCTCTGGTCCTAATTTCCTAGACGTTGAGTAAGGATTTCTTGCTTTGAGTGCAGAGACACAACAGCAGCAAAGCCCTCACATTCCAGCACCTGTCTGAATATTTTGCACAAATCTGAATATTTAATACTGCCAAAGGGAATAGTCAAAACTAAAGAAGCCCTGGATTGTATCAAATACATTTCTAATTTTTGTGAGAGAGAAAGAAGTAGATTTAAACCTTGTTTTATGTTTGTTTGAGTTTTTTTCACTGGGCATGACTTTTGACTTCATGTGTCCATGTGTTGCAAATCTCCTGATTTTTTTCACTAAAAAACCCTTGAATTTGACCCTTTTTATCAGCTTATTGATGTACACCATCCTCAGATACACCTGAACCTGTGTACCGGGGGCTATCCACTGGCAGAGGGCAGGAAGAAATACTCCTGTTAGCACCTGCAAGTAGTATTAGCAGATTACATGCAGTAACAAGACCTTTGAGGTCAATAACCAGCTGAATAAGAATTACTGCTGATTCCTACCAGTAAGAGAGAAGAATTGCATATGAAGCATCCCAGACTGGATATTCTGAATTCCTCTTTTTAATTTATACCACCATGAGTCTTCCTTACACCACTTTAAATTTCAATGAGTGTCAAAGATGCACCTTAAGAGGAAGAGGAGCTCGTTGGCAGGTGCATTTTTCTGCTGGCAGAATATGTTCCTCAAACAATTATGTCTTATCACAACACTCACTTAAAATTTTACATCAAGCTGTACCATGGGGCCCTTTTAAAAAACCCTCATTAATGACAATTATGTAAGTACCATTAGATGTGAGACATTCCCATATTGCTCGTAGGAGTTATGATTTAATTCTGTTACAATCCACTCTACCATTTGTGTAATTGCTCCTGACATTTCACCTTTTGTTTCGTAAAACATTATTGCCTGCCACAGGGGGAAAAAAAAAAAAAAAGAAGAAAAAAAAAGAGATATTTTGGTTGTCATTGCAATCTGATTTGAAAAGATATTTATTACTTAAATGTTGTACACAGTTATACCTGAAAGCTCACTGGCAGCTCTTGGGGGAAGCTACATGGCTGGAAGACAGTTGTTATTTAGGTGTCTGAGGCAACACAGGGGCTCCAAAAAATCCCCCATGCCCTCCTGTGAGTTAGGCTGTTATTCAGCATTTGTGGGGAATTGTTCAACTTCCCTTTGGCCTTTTATAGTGCCTGGCCTGGCTCAGTGTGGTCCATGACTCCAGGGACCACTAGAGAGGAGCTTGAGCTCAGTAGATGAGTTTGCAAACACAGGGACAGAGCTGAGAAGTCACTTTCCTCACAGGACACGATACAAGGTTCTGGTTTAACACCTTGGCTGAGCTTTTGCCAAAAGGAGGAGAGCAAAGACATTTTACCAGAGCTGGGATTTTCATTTTCTCTTTCTCACTCATTCATTATTTTTTCTTGTCAGCAGAAGGGTTACAGAGAAAATACTCCTTTACAGGATCAATAAATAGAAACGGCTACAAAATTCCATCTGCCTATAGTGAGAGCTTTGACCAAGTCCCTTAACTAGCAGCCAGTTTCCTTCCATAGTGGTAGCTCTCCTCACATTAATATTACACTATATATATATATATAGCATATATTATGTTCTTCAGAGCAGAGAGAAGGCCCAGCTCACAAACATAGAGGAGAATTTTCTTAAATTATTATAATACACATTATTTTTTCAGCACTTTCATTGGAGCACCCATATGTTTATAGGGAATAGGGAATTTCATAGAAAAAAAAAGAAATTTTGAAAGTTCTTACTTACCTTAATCACATAGAAACAGAGGGAATTGAATTTTCCTCCTTAATGTGCTCTTTGAGCTGGGGCTGGGGCTTCTGAGCACTCTGAAGGTAAATGTGATGTGACTAGTGATCAAATTGCTTCATAAGGGAAAGTTCTCACAGTCAGGGCAACTGCTTAAAATGCAACATAAACAGGTCTGTGTCAATATTTTGACTTTGTGTAAACAATTCAAGTGGTATCACTCCGGAGGTAATGACACATAATGCTGTACAAAATGCTCTGAAAGGGGTTTAGTGAATTAATCTGCATTTGTGCTCTGGAAGAAAATTGGTCTGTGCAGTGGAAAAACGTGAACTTCTGTGCTCTTGTTAAATATGATCCTAACAAGGTCTGGAGCTTTCCAGAAAGCATCCTGGGAAAAAGCTTCACTGCTACCAAGTAAATGGGAAAAGAATGATTTTCAGACCCTGCACTGCCTTTAACCCCATTCACAGAGCTTCAGCAACTGGTCAGTATGACAGACTGGAATATACCATTTTGTCTGAGTAAGTATAAATGAAATATTCCTTGTAATTCTGATGCCACATCTCCGGGCAAACACTCTGCCTCATTTTTGCACCATCATGAGTTTGAGCCGGAAAGGACATTGCAGTGTTCTATAACTCTGTTAATAAAACTAAGGGAAAGCAATCTGTACATAGGAGTTTATTTAGATGCCCACAAATTTTAAATCATTCCCCTTTATATCTCAGCCCACTGGATATCTTATCCAACTGAATTACCATTGGGTTTTACAATGTGATATACAAAATGAGCTGACATTCATGATTTACAAACATCCTTGGAGTATCATATAAAACACAACTCTTTCCCTTATTATACAATCACCAGGGCAATGCAAATAGAGTCAATACGTTAGTAGCTGAAAATGATGGGGCATTTTAAGAAAATAAATTTAACTTTACCACACAAACCTGTTAACTAAAACAAAACCTGTTTAAAAAATGAGAATAAAGTTGTCTGAATCATTAAAGTAGTTTTATATTCTTTGTCACTGTCCCCTTATAAACATAATACTTCATTTAAAAGACGACTATTTTTTTTCACTGTATAGTCACACTTCATTCTTATTAATCATTTTCACATTTTCTGCATGAGACTATGAAAAACTCACAAATGTAGACTTTCCAAACTGTAGCCACTATACTTATTTCTGCAATCTTTTCCATGTACTCAGTGTGTTTAATGAAATAAACGAAAAGAAAAAAAACACTACACAATGAGTAGAACAAAACACACCAACACGTTAAAAATGTGACATTTAAGCTGTAAATGCATCGCCATAGAAATATATTCTTGTTCTAATGCCACAAACTTTCTAGCCTCATGAAAAAAATAGACATTAATTGAAGAGACTCTAAACTCTAACCTCAGTAAAGGGCTAGGAGTTTTAATTTATATTTCTGGCCAAACTTAGGTACTCAACAATGCAGCAAATTTAAAACTAAACATTTTTGAATGCCATAAAATATGAAAAGACAAAATCTCTTTCTGAGCTGCTGATTGGAACGTCACCAAGCATTAAGGCCTCCTGTCCCTTGTGTTGCTGGTACAGGTGCCTCTGTGCTCTGTCACTGTGGAAGCAGTAACTGAGGATGGCAGACACCACTATCACTGCAAATACAAAAGAGGAAAAGCTCTGGACTCATCAGTGATGCTATAAATGCAAGCAAATTCTACCCTAGTCAAATCATATAATCTTAAGGGGTCATTTTATCACTGTGTAATCCAGGGGAACTATACTCAACAGAATACTGATAATGACCGGTGATTCTTTTCCTGAATATGTGTTGAATTGGCAGTGGAATGTGGTTTTAGTTCCATTGCTCACTATGGGTGTCTTGTTGCTGCTTTGCGTGTTTGGAGAAGAAAGTGCTTTTTCTGCCATGTCATTAAGTTGATGGCATTTAATGTTATAAATTTTTTTAAGACAGACTTATTTTGATTACTTCCATTCTGTCCATACCTTTGAATGCTTTAAAATGTTGGACAGCTGTGAAATATAAGTACTATGCAATTTGACTGTACATACATACATATTTTCATAAATACATCTAACAGGGACCTTGGAACTAAGTATGTGATATCATGGGACAAAAATCACGACAGGCTGTCTTATTTGTAAAATCTAGATTCAAAGTAAGAAGAGCTGAATTCTATCAATGTTGTCGGGACACAAATTAAAAACAAAAATACAGCATTCATTTACCCATGAAATAATTTAAATATATTTGCAAATTTCTTGACAGGAAAAGTGTGTCATTTACAACACTGAAAACTTTTGAGCAACCATTGACTTCTATGCGCTGTACTGTAAGTCACCCGGACAAGGCTAGCAAGGATGAGCATAGTGATCGGTCCCAAAGGCAACTCCCAAACATCTTCCTCGCTCGGAGACTTTGGTAATTGTCTGTTGTATAAAATGCCAACGCAGATGACTGACTTCCTCTCGGGTGGTACCTCCGTCCGTTCTCCTCCCTCGGCACAGTCCGGTCTGACGAGGTCAGTTGTTGTTGAGACACTCTAAATCCACCGAGCAGCAGACGTTCCCGTTCTGCACAGACAAACAAGCAGGTGCCACGTCACACAGGGCACAGGGGCTGGTGGCACGCAGAGATACACATCCACTGCCCGCAAAACCTGTGTCCATCATCCCAGGATGTCACCACTGGTGGCTTCTTGAGGAGGCTGACTTTGCCAAATAGCACTGAACTGGCCTGGACCACACAGGAACTAGAAACCTGGATGTGGCCCCCATAATAAAATACAGCACAGCAATGGCAACAGAGATGATAGGATTTTTCTCATGGAAGAAATTTAATGGAGAGAGTTTTAGAAGCTTTCTGTTTGTCTGAAATTAGCAGATAGTTCAGGTTCTTGATTCATGGCAGATGGGGGGTAGATGGGGACAACACACACACCCCATACAGCTTTGGAATTTAATCCTGTGTTAAAAATCTTTCTCTAACATCCAGTCATTTATAAAACTATCTTATATAACAAAAAACTATCACAACCACTAAAAGCCCAAATGAGCAATTTCTGCAACTTTTTTTTCTGTTTAACCCAACACAAATCTACAGAAAAAAACCTCAGAAGAATGGCAGAAAAGCTCCCTTCAGTAGTTTAAATCCCTGAAACAATAGCTTGCTCTCCCACAGGGAACAGAAAAACATTTTATATAACTCAAACAAACATTTTCATAATTCTGATATTAGCACAGTGGGGTCATCCACTGCACAAAGCAAGGGAGAGACAGAATGCATTTCTGCATTAGAGCCACTGGATTAAATACATCTTGATGAGACCAGGGAACAGAAACTCTGACATTCCCTTCCCGTTACTGTTGTGGGAGTGCCTTCATCTCTGAGCTGCAATGCCTTTGTACTTGTGGACATGCTGGTAGAACTTTTATTTGTGTTTTTGCCTCAGCTTACCAGGTCTGCAGCACACATTTTCATGAACATCCATATTGGACCATTATTGACATGTTAGTCTAGATTCATACTGAGAATGCCTGAAGGCACTCGAACAGAATGTCTGGAAGTTGCACTGGGATATTAACACCTCTGTGCTCAACATTTTCAACAAGGAGAGAACTGTTTTGCTTCCACTCTGCAAGACAGAAAGGACGTGTCTTTTCGGTAGGCTCTCACATCTCATTTCCTTCCCCAAGATCTCAATGTGAGCCTCCAAGGGCAGGAAGTGAGCCCGATTTTATTCCGCCACGTACATTTCCATTACCATCCTACCTGGCCCATCATACCTTGCATTTGCAGGTCGTACAAGGGGATCCCACCATTGTCCAGACGGCGCCGCTAAGCCTTGTGATTCCGTAGCCATCCGGACAGGTTTTCCTGATGTCATAGGTGATGTTGTCAGCCAGGCAGGGGTCACTGACACAGTGGGGACAGCACTCGCCTTCTGAGATGGCTGTGTACTCGCAGTTTAGACTCGGGCACAGAAGAGGCCAACAATCCACCTCTCCTTCCTATAAAAATTGAAGCAAGCCTCACTGAAGTTGTTGCCATTTATGAATGGCTATGAAACTTTTTATCCTGTTGAATGTAAAAGTTTTGTTTTGCCAAAATTGCTATAAACTGAATGGATCACGTATCATTTTGGTTGATCATACAAACATGTTTGAATACTGAGCTGAAGTTTCCTAAATGTAGCAGATTATAATTTGGTTGTTTCTTGGCTAAACAACAACACTGTCATCATCATAGCAGGGGAACTTGTGTTCTTTGGGATTTTTGAAGGCAGGGTTAAATACTGGGTTCCAATATTTTCCACAAACTGTAATTTTTGCAGTGACTGCCTTGCAGACTCATGAACTCTTTCCACTCCTGGTCACATAAACATCTCTGTGGGATCACAGCAAGCATTTAAGTAGAAAATTAACACTGCAGAGAGATGTAGGTTAGTATGTTCGAGAAACATTGAACATTGATCTAACTAGCAACAGCCAATATTGCCTCCTAAAGGAATTGTTAGACCAATAACATTTACGTTCCACTGATTCATTTTGTTTCATTATTTAGCCTTGTGGAAAAAAAACAAAACCAAACAAACCAAAACAGGTTAGTAGAGACACCGAGAAGACAGAAACACAGCAGGTCACTTTTGCAGAGTATTTCTCTGTGTGTCTCAACGTGCAAAGGGCTTCAATAATTTGCATTATGCTACTCTGTAAACACTTCCGATGTTGAGAGCGTCACACACTATGCAGACCTTCACATGTAGCACTGACTCAGGGCATCACTGTCTTACAGCTCTCTATGATATCCCAGTCATAAAATTCAGCAAAGAACTGCTAGCCACAACCTCAGTACTTACTCTGTGCATTATGGATAATTATCTCATAACTGTAACATAGCTTTGAATGTAATTTCCTTCCTGATGCTCAGACACCTCTTGATTAGTATCACATATAAAGACTATGTTATATAGACAGCTATAAATGGAAAACTGGCAATTTTAATGAACTTCATTGATGCACTAATTAGCGTATCTGTGGAAAAATGTAAAGCTTTAAGGAAATAATCTAGTGTCTAATGAGAAAATAAGTGTTCTTTATTTTGTATGTTTCTCTAGTAATTTCAGTTTTCTTTAGCCTTTTTATTTGGTTAATTTGTTTCTAATTTACAAAGTGGCACTGGCACCTCGTGTTTCCAGTATCTGCTGAATGAAAAAGAAAATTTAAAAAATTTAAAAAAAAAAAAAAATTTCCTTGTCCATTCTGCTAAGACAGCCACACCAGCTGACGTAATTAAAACCTGAAACTTCTCCAACCAAATTTGCCACATGAGAAAAAAAAAAAAAATCTGAAAAAGTAATTTAAAGATCGGACAACCTTGTAGAAGCTCTCACAAGCAGACTTAATGCCATAATTAATATCACGTCAAGGTTTCCAAGCTTTTGTCAAGCTTTTCATTTTACTCATTAGACCTACTCATTCAGCAGTAAGGGGAAAACTGATGGTGCAGCTTTCAGTTCTCTGGGGCTCTGTACGTGTTCGGTCATCACCCCCCGGCTGAAAAGCAGGTGAAGAAAGAGCCACCAGCCTGCTAAAAATCATAACCCTCATTATTCATCATCCAACAGGGCTTTACCCGTACCAGGCAGCGGCACTGCTGGCAGCTGTAGGTCCAGTTGTCCCCACTGCGGTAGAGCTTGTGCCCGGTCTGGTCGAGGCACTGGCTGGTGACGCGGGTGTCGCACTCCGGGCAGCAGAAGAGGTCAGCGCTGGGGTTCTTGCAGTCACAGGCCGTCCTCCGGCAGAAAACCCTCCCGTCCTGCGAGGAAACATTGCCCCGACGTCAACCACAGACTGCCAGACAGCAACCCAGGTAAGGTCACAGGGCGTGCGTAGCCAAGGGCACGCTCTGGCATATCAGGAAATATTAAATCCTTAGTGTATTCCATGTTACTGCTCATAAGGGTTGGATCTTGCCTGCTGTAATACAACAAACACCGCTATTACCCCAATTTCTGTCGGGGCATGGATCCAATACTGTCTGAATCTGAGAACAGTTTTCCTGTTTCCAGCTAACTGAATTTCAAACAAATCAGTATCTCAGAAGAAATATAGTGAAGCAGTTTCATATCTCACTGGTTACATCAACAAACCCCTCAAACAGTTGGCACTTTAATACTTGTATACTTATTTAGCGCTATTTTGACAGAAAGTACCACTATGAAGAAAGTAAGTTGAATAAAGGCAGAAAATAAGTTGAATGAAAGTAGAAAATAAGTTGAATAAAGGTGGTCCCTTTAACTTCATCAGAGCAAAATATAGGAAAATCACAGTAGCACTACTTGTTCTTTACTCTGACGTCACATCTGGACCAGCTTAAAGACAAATGGACTTATCATCATCATCACCCATTATAATTCAGTTCATGTATTACAGAGGACCTGGATTCCACAGGCTTTCCAAAAGATGATGGTGCTCAACATTTGCTTACGGCTCATTTTGTAAAAGACTATTGTTGAGATAAACAGAAGAATTGCTTCTGCATCTAAAGAGAAAAGGATATATTATCCTTGCAACCCAGAAAACCAAACTGATTCTCATTCCAGTTATGAAATTTGGATCGACCATCGTGTTTGAAATTGCATCCCTTCCTATAGGTGAGACACCATACTGAAATGCCACAGGTCGGCTGGGAACTGCAATCACAACTAATAATGAGAAGATTATTGAAAAGTTTTGACAATAACTTCCTTTGCACTATTGGATTAGTTTTCAAAATTCCCCTTTTGGCTGGTGACAGTGCTGGTAGTTCTGTGCTTCTCTGAGCATCTTTTATGTTGCCTTTACTCTCTCAGAGCACTGACAAAACCTGATGATTTTGCCAGAAAACTTTTGGTAATCATCATAACACACTGCTGCTCTCTTTAGTCTCTCAGCATCTGTGTTTTGTCTACAGTCTCATTAGCTCTATATCTTTCATAAAACATTTTTATCCCTATGCTGCAGTGACACGAAGCCTCTTTTAAGCTACACCTCACGTACACCTTTGCAGCTGTACAGTAGCCCTGAGAAATATGAAGAAAATAGAGAAATATATAGAGAAAAACTTTTTTCTTTAGGTGAGAAATAACATATAGCAACTTATTACTACCTCTTTCTCCCCACCTTCCTCACGAAATGAGTTCAAAAGCATCCGTGGTATGACCTTTGTTATTATCAAAGGACAAACTGACACACAGGGGTGACACACACACTGTTAAGGGTGACTCAAGTTTTCACAGAGCCCCAAAGCCAGTTTAGACAGAAATCAGACCCTGCAAAAACCAAGCCAGCAAACAGAAGACACATCAGCTTGACACATCCCCCTGCTCCCAGCGCTGTGGGCACCTCCCAGGCTTTTTTCATACAGGGATGGGAGGGTTGTCTTAATCAGAGGACAGACTCAAAAAACCAGATACAGCCAGACGGTACAGCCAGGCTTTGTTTTTTTCATGGAACAGTGCAACAGCTCCCCAGTTCCCTTCAGACTTCTACCAGCTTTAAATCCACAAGAAGTTACCTATACAAGACACATCAAATATACTTAAGGCACAATGTTAATTTAGAGTTTGAAGAATTTAAGATTTTGGAAGCTTTATATACATTCAGATGAGCAAGGATGGTTTGAAGAGACCGGGTCCTGTGAAACACTGAAATACCCTGTGCTTCAATAATCACACTTTGCTTTATTATTTAACTATAACGATGTAATTTCTTATATTCCATAGTATCCCACTTCACAAATAACTTTGAAGTTCATTAAATAAGGTTATGTAAGGTGTTTAATTTCCTTTGCACCAGGTTGCTGTAAGTTTAAATATTTTTAAGATAATATCTATGTGTTTCAGCCAATGCACTAAATATGTCCACCTGACCTTTGTTAAAGTAACTATAGCAAAAAAAAAAGCCAATTTAATTTTAAAACTGAAACCCTGATTTGTCTCCTGGATAAAACAAGTAAGTAGGATCACTTCAAAGCTTAAGTAGTGTAAGGAATGGTTTAGTTACACTCTGCTCTTTTCCACACTGCAAGCTGAGCAGGCTGCAAAAGATCAAGAAGGGCCAGGTCTCTGTGCAATTGCATGGAAAGGATGGGTTTGAGAAGTCACCTGGTGTGTTGGAAGCTGCCACTCCTAATGTATAAAAATATATTTCCATAAACAAAGAGTGAAGACTTTACAGTCTGTCTGAGATGCGACAGAGGAGATTTCCCCGTTTTCCCTGTTCTATAGCCAAGAATTTGGCTCCTGAAACATGCAGCTACTGGAATGAAATAAAATGCAAATGTTAGTTCACAGAGGGAAAAAAAATGAAGTGAGAAAGATATAAAGGAAGAGAGCAACAAACAGTGTCAGGCTTAGTTTAGACTATGTACTATGTACTAGTTAATCATTTGTTTATTTTCATACACCAATAAGAGCATTCAAACATAAGAAATCCACGCAATGAGAAATGGCAAATAAAACAAATTTACAAGCAATCTGAAATGGGAATACTAATAGTTATAATTCTGCAAAGGCAGACCAGATGTCTTCACACATATTAAACAGTTTATTCTATTGACTGGAAAACCTTTTGAAAGCCCGCCAGTTCCCCAAGATTACCATAAAAGCTTGATATATATTCAATGGAGCTGTACACTTCAGCTTCTGAAGGGAGAAGTTTTAGGGAGCTTGAGGCTACTTGAGGTAAAAAATATATCAACTAAAAACAACATATTCCCTACCGAGCCCAAGCCAGCAGTGTACTTTGCAGGTTCTGTTCATCTGAAGTCTTTATTTTCCCTTCTGCTATAGCATTGCAAAAAAGAAATCATAAGGCTTTTGGCTTCTTGCACCTTCAAAACATCTTTTCCCCTTTGCCCCCCTTCGAACCCTCTCATGCTACTCTGGCTCCCAAGCATTGAGACATGGAGACTGATGGACCAACTCCCATGTTCCATCTTCAGCTTTTCACAGTGGCCAAAATCGAATTTTACTGGCACTGAGACATGAGCCTACAGAGCTCTGCTGTGCCTATGGACAGCTTTGCCCAAATCAGGTCAAAGAGATCAGAAAAGACCAACCATTCCTCAGATGAGGCCATTTTTAAACTTCTTCTGATTTCAATGACAGCATTCCTCTGTTAACTGGTGAAAATCAAGAAAGCAGAGCCAAATGTTCTTTTAAGTTGGTTACCACGCACAGAAAAAAATGCGAGAATTTCCAGCAGGGGGAAAAAAAACCCAACAAAACTCCCCCCGCCCTGTTCTAAGTGTTAACTCCAAGGCAGATCTCCTGATGCTAGACCTGGCTTCTCCAAAGTTGCACTGCTCAAGCGGGAGAGCTGCCAACACAGCCAAGCTGGGACGAGGAGAAAAAAGCTGCCCTTAGCCCTGCCTCACTTGGGGAAATTAAGTGCCTGCTGTTGGTCCTCTAACCTTTGATCCATGCTCAGACCTTTCTTCTCACCCAGCTAATTCACGTGCATTCCAAGCAAAGGGAAACCCTGCCAGTGGGAAGTTGGCTGGCTCCGGTACCGAGCGCCACACGGAAGAGAAACCAAAGGCAGTTTTTGGTATTTCCAGTAAGCGAGCGGGAACCTTGTGCTAAAGGGTAATGCAAGACCCTCTTCAGGGCACCCTCTGAGATGCTCTGGCCTACAGGGTGACACAGCAGAAGCTCAGGAGGGTTAGCCATTATTCAGCTGTATGTATATTCCCAAAGTAAGAAAAGAAATGCCTTCCCAGAAGAAAATCCTCATCCCAGCAGCACTGCCATACTGGGTTTCTGACACAAGCCCAGAGGTCTCCTGAAACCCAGACCAGCCGGATCTCACCTTGCAGGAACAAACGGAGCATCTGTCCTCTCTCAGGGTCCACACCTGCCCGTTCCTCTTGAAGCCATCCTCATGGGGACAATCTCCGGTGCAAGATGGCCCCGATGGACAAAGGCAATCAAACCCTCCCGGCAGGTTCACACAGGCTGAATCATTCCAACAGGTGTGGATCTTTAAGGCACACTCATCAATATCTGCAAAACAGCAGATTTATAAAGCTTTACACACTTTTTTTTTTTTTTCACAAGGACAAGTTTTTGTTTCTGCATTAAGTAATTATTGCTTGTCTGTCTTGCTGGTGGATGAGGGTTTTATATCTTCCATATTTACTTGCTAGACATTAAACAGTGATGTTTTTTAGGTTATTCCCCAGCATTAATTTTGATTCCACCAAGAATTCTTAAACTGCCTCCATCAGGCTTAATTATGAATGCTGAGTGGGACATACCCAGTGGAATTGTATCTCAGAACCTTCAGACATGGCTGTACACTGATTTCCCAGGGTCTGGAACCAGAGATCATTCAGAGTGACCCTCTGTCAACCAGACCACTCTCTGTTCTGGATTTTACATCGAAATAGAAGTGCACTACTCTTCATAAGTTCCTAGCACAAGCAACATTTTCCATAATACAAGCAGTCAGTTGCAACCTTTTCCCATTGCTGGAAAGTATAAGTGAATTGAGGGAAAAAAAAAAGGAAAAAAAGGAAAAAAAAAAAGAAATAAATAAATCAGACACATCTGATACAGAAAAAAAAGTCTTAAAGCTACGCAGTATGATTTAGCAATGACACAAAGGATAGGTGACAAGAGAAAATCATTATACACCAGAGGAAAGTGAATTACAGTATCCCATTAAAATTTCTTTTGGAAGGTAAAATGTGATTATGCAATATGAACTTATCCAGGGAGTTCATGCAGTGTTCTTTTTCTTGCAGTGAAAGCTATGATATTTTTAAGCACATTGTAAAAAACAGGTATTTCTTCCAGAAAATAACTTTGAACTTTTCTTAAAAAATATATTGACAGATTGTCCAGATCAAATACCAGTAAACTGGTGGGTCACTTTTGTCCCAACAAGAACAATGAAAACTGCACACAACCATGAAAAGAAGGCTGAGGAGGAGGAAAATCCTTTGGAAGTGTGTGATAGTTTCTGTCATGAAAATTCTAGAATAGTATTAAATGAATTCAGAAATTAAAAGGAAGAACCATCACACTTACCATTTTAAATTACCTTATTGCTAGTCTGAAATTTAGAGCTGTTCAGTATTACCCAACAGTATTTTAACTCCTCTCTAAAACAACATATTTCAAAATTAAATAGAATTTACAAAGAAAAGTTACCTGAAGTTTAATTTAAGTGGGATGTGAAGGCCAGTTGCTCTACTTTTTGGACAAGTGCCACGGCTTTATGAGTCATCTCTCAAAATGTCACATCTTTAAAAAGACTTGAACAATTGTCTCAAATGTGATGAAGGAAACTCTCTCTAACCATCAAATCACTACATTCAGTCTGATCAGGTTACTACGATTCCTGATTTCAATTCGTAAAAAGTCCAGGAGCAAGTGGAAATGTGGTCATGCCCTTGGATTTGACCAAATGCACAACGGAGTCGAAGCTTTGGGACAGCAGAAAATGGCTTTTCCTCCCTGTGCTTGGAGACCCAAAGGGAAGCTGGAGGCAATCCCACTGCAGAAGGGCTTTGCTCCTGGGCTAACCTGTGGGCCAGTCCTTTGTCAGAAACGTCCCCAGTGGCCTGAGAGCATGATTCAATTGCTCATCACTCAATTGCTTGCCTAAAAGTGGTATATTTTGCTGCCCTGACTGTCTTCATTGTCAGAAAAGAACATTATTGCTCTATACACGGCTTAGTCCTAACTGAGCACTTGAAATCTCCACTAACAGTGGTGTAAAAGGTGCAGCACTAGGAGAAATTAAAACTTGCAGTTCATCATTTAACGAGTGCCAGAGTTTAACAGGAAAGGAAAACCATGAAGAGAGCGATAAATGAATCAAGTGAATTATATCCAAATAGTTACTGTAAAACTTAAAACATTCTTAAGGATATCTCATTTTCCTTTCAATAGACTTTGAATTGTCTTTTTTTTGTTGAAAACAAAGGTATAAATGAAGCATGTACTCTGCCTTCAGTGGTTTCACTGAGCATCATCAATATGGTCTTCCCCATCCACATTAAGAGCTCCTTGAATATAATCTATATAGGATGTGGCAGAATCACAGTGTAGATGAGAAGGGTAGCTTTCACAGTTCAAAACTAAAAGGATTTCACAGATGAATATAAAGCCATATTGCCTTCAGAGTTGCATCTGATTGCTTTACTTATGACACGGAAATCTAATTCTGTTTCCATGTAATTTAACAGATTTATGGAAAGCCAGATGTTAGCAATTACAGAAACCAACATCACTCATGTCCTCGGTAGTGCAGACTTGTTCACATTGCACAAAGGCAACTTAATCTCTTATACATGTGCAGAAGGGAGGAACACCCTCCTCACGTTCTGCCACCGCTGCTCTCTGTTTAGCGCACGTAAAAAGGATGTCCCCATTAAGAGCAGCCCAAATTGGCAAATGGAAGATTCTCGACAAAAAAGCCAATCAAGCAAAGCATGAACATAAATTCCTAATTGCTCCTCAGTTTGTTCGTTCTTTCAGTTCTTTATGCAAATTATGGTTTCTTATTATTTTAGGGCATTTATTATTTAAAAGTTTTAGTCATTAATCAGATAGAAAAGGCTTGGACACTGCACTCATTTCCAGCTGAACTTTTAATAGAACTAATTTTCTGAGAACATCCCTTTGGCAGATTTTTTTTTCCTGTCACTGATTGCATTTCTGAAAGTCAGAACAAACAGCCAACGTTCCCAGAAACTTGAGGGGAAAAAGCTGTAAGTGCAACACGTTTTTGTCCCTGTCACTCCTTCAGTCTCAAACCAGACTGGGGGGATGGGGAAGGAAAAAAATCCCAGACAAATGCTCCCAACATTGTCAGCTCTCAGGCAGCTTAAGAAAGTATTTCAGTTTGATGGAGATCGAAGGGCCTTGCTCCTGTTGACGTGGGATTGATAAGTAGATGGCTATGCAAAGCATGGAAGAACACGCTCCTGTTTAGTGGGAAATTTTTCTTAACAACTGGAATCCATGTGTCTACTCAGGTGTTGAAACATCAGCCTAGTTTAAAATCATGAGCATGTGCAAAACAATCACCCAATGACTATGAAGACTGTATGGCAAGACTCTTGCTTACAGATTATTTTTCTGTTATTCAAGTCCTTGCTCGGTTCAAATTCCTCACGCTCTCCTCAGGTTTCATTTGCTTTCCCGCAACTGCTCTCAGAAGATGCAGGCCCGAGAGTGGAACATTGAATGATGGGCAAGGCAAAAGTGTACACAAATCTCATTTCTCATTATAATAACCCAAAGTAGGAAGGGAATGAAATATTAATTCCTAAAATCAAACAACTTGGAAGAACACTGAAAATAGAAAGGAGACTCCATATTTTTTCCCTATATATGTAGGACAAAAAAAAAGTCTGTCTTTATGTTTACGGGGGTTAGTTCTTTCATGTATCCTGTCAACCTGTGAAAACAATCTCACTTTCACACCTGAAATAGGACTTATTCCAATCTTATTCATTATATTGAGATTATCTGTGGCATAAACTAGTAATCAACACGAGTAAAAGCGGCAGAACTTCACTTGTCCCCACCACACAGTTCCTTTTCAAGGAAAAGTGAGGATGTAGTTGAAACAACCATATAGACCAGAACCTTGCCTGATTAGAATATTGATCAGAAGCCTGATGCTGTTTTCGATACCATGAAGAGAGCGATAAATAAAGGGACTGCTGCCAAGACACGCCAACTATCACATCACTAATCAAGATCTTCATTCTTCAAACACTCCAGGCTGTGCTTCTGGAAACAAATGCACAGCCTTAAGTACCCGATCGTATGTATTTTAGTGACCAGTCACATTCTGTGGATGAGAAAAGAAAGCAAACAGACCCACCCAAGACATGCTTGTTTCCAGTGTACACTCAAAGTACACAGAGAGCTTGGTAATGTGGGGAGACAAGAAAACAGAGTCAAAATGGAAGCAAATAATCCCCTGAGATGCAATTTTCTTTTCCATCCTTTTTGGCTGTAATGAGAAGTAATTTGCCTCAGGTATTATGAGAGGTCCCATGGCCACTGCATTTGAATCGGGCAGGAGACAAGCATGACTGTACCTATCAACACAAGTTCATTAACCTGGTTCCACTGAAATTTCAAACCAATCCCCAGCTCCTTCATTTCTTAGTTTCCAAGGCTATTCAGCCTTTAATGACAAGACTTTTCCACAGCACCTTAATAAATGTGTGCAAGCAAGCCATGCAGTGTGATGCTCTGTATTATCATGGTAAGCTGATGCAGAAGAAAGAACCCTACTAATGTGCTAATTTTAACTGTTATGGTACATTAAACCATTACAGTATATTGTTAAAGTGAAAAATGTATGCTGGGCTCCCAAACCAATGTATGTACAAGTTAGCTAAACACTGTTTTGACAAATCGTTTTTCACAGGCAACTTGCCACTTAATGATTTTTGCCTTCTGTCTAAATCAAAATTATTTGGAGTCACCTTTGAAAAAATATTACTAAACAGAATCATTTTTAGTTAGAAAATATTTCATGATAGCGCTTTTATTCTATAGAGACATAACAGTCTATTAAGGAACACTGCATAGTAAATTAGATTCTGAATATAGGATTTACTAAAGCTTTCTAAAAATATAGAAATGACTAAACACAATTACCTTTAAGACATGTAACATAAGTTTCTGTCAGAATACAAGAATCCGAATTTACTAAGTGGAAAGGAAGCAAGATAATCCTCATTTTACAGCATAAAATCCACTGATACAGACTGATATGATGAGCTTTAAGAAATGTTATGAGCAGAACAGAAGAAAGCTGTAAAGCAGCAGGTTCTAGAGCTGGTTTTGGATACACACACTGTCCTGTACACAAACCTTTCTGCCTATGTACCACTTCTCTAACAAAGCATAGGAAAGCAATTCTCAGGCATACAGAAGGATTTTCAAATCCCAGCTTTTTCTGCGACACAGAAAGGGGCAAAAACCCCCAAAGATCAAACCTTCTTCACTTTTACTTTCTAATCTCCGTAACAGGCAATGCTGCAGCATCCTATGGAATATATGAAAGCTTCAGGAAATTCATTTAAAACCCATTCAGATTTGACCCTCAAGCACTGCTGCACCCAGGTTTTGTGGGAGACCAATACCTGTGGAGTTTCCCTTCGCAAGCTCTTGAGTCCTACCTTTTCCCAGCTCTCAGTTGCCCCCAACAGCTACTCTGACATAAGAGAAAAATAAACAAGTGACAGGGACTGCTGCCTTTGTTGGTTTTCCTTCTGCGCTTCCAAGTCCCAGTGTCAAGACCCAGAAACACAAATCGTCCTGAAAGAAAATGGAATCAGTAAATTTGCCCTCCAGGATCTGAACAGCTCTCTACAGACTGGAAGCATCTCACTTAGTGATGGAGATTCAAAGGTATAATTTGCTGTGGGTTTTTTTTTTCATCTGCTGTAGATAGGAGCGAACTTTGGGGGGACATTATTAACTTCCCAGAACACAGCATTTCTTTCCCTTCTTTTGGTTCTGATAACCTGTACAGATCATTCTTTGGTTCTGCACAGGTATTTAGTGCAGGGAAAAATCAACAGTTGTGTCTATATGGTATCAGCAGGCAGTAGTAAATACTGTATCACATGACAACTCATAGTTCTCTACAAAGTATTATTGTTTGTTTACCTCAGAGTGCAGCAAAACTCCTGTTACAAAATTAAAAAACAACTCTGCAACTGTAGCCTACAGGTTTTAATTGCCAAGCAAACTTTGGCAGCACTTTCATACAGCAATTGTCTTTTGTCTGCAAGCAGTATTCTTAATAACACAATGTGAAAGACCAGTGCCTCATGAAAACACTACTGGGGGAAATTAAATTACATTCTCTTAATTTAAGCCTGCTTACCATCACTTTATGAAGCTGACATCTTTGATAAATGCTGTCTTTGGTTGATATTTTGAGCAATAAAAGAATTTTCCCAATCTTGAAGTGGCCTGGCTAAGTCATACATCCTTATTAGCTAAGCTCTGGTGCAACATTATGACCTGCCCTGCCACATCTGTTGATTTACACATTTGTCCCTTCCGGGTGACAAACTCCATTGTTTCCTCCTACTCAATGAGAATGAAGCTTTTAGAAGCACTGAGGTACCACATCACTTCCCAAATATGTGTTCTTTTTCTTAATGTTCTGCAAAGTTTGAAGAGACATCGACATATAAATGGAAGGAAGATGGGTTAACCAATAGGTACATAAATGCACCCAAGAAAAAGCAACTGGCTGCCTGGGCTTTGTGCACTCTGTCAGAGCTGAGTACTCCATCTCACTGTCCTGTGATTTTTCTTTTCTTTATTATTAATATTAGTAGTGGTAGTATTTATTGTTCTTGCTCTTATTCTATAGGGGAGTGTTTAATCTTCTTTTACTTCTGTTTTTAACCTATTTATTGTTCTCCACGTTTGTCCTTCAGGGAGGAAGAAAGACAAAATATTTCAAAACACCCTGAAAGACAATGGCTCAAGTCCATCTCAGGTACGCACGATGAATTCTGTACACAATACACCAGGAAAAAATGATGTTGCTAAGCAGATCCTCATTTTTCTGAAGTAGAGAGGAAGTCACTGGCCCTGACTTAAAATGCTCCACCACATAAACAAGCCCTGTAATGTGATGTTTTAGCTGGAATGGGAAGTGTTATCTCTCTGTTGTTTTAACCAATTCTTAGTTGCACTTTAAAATAAACATCACGATCTGAAATTTGCCAATATGGGTTAGCAGAACCTCTCGATTAACTTTGAATTATTTTGTTTCATAATCCTGGCGAAGTAAACTGGTTTATTCTGTTCCTCACTGGTACCCTGCAGCAGATGGTTCAGAGAAGCCATTTCATTAAAATAAACCCGCTAATTTCACACTCTGTTTACGGCTTGCATATGGCAAGGCGAGCACCTCACCTCCCAAACTTCCAGCACGCTGTGCAGGTCGAAACGAGGGCAGTTTGTTTGCACAAAACCTCATTCCTTCAGCCTCCACAGAACATTTGGAACCTCTTTTTGTGGTGTCCAGCCCTTCAAGAGCGATTCAATCGGAGTAATACTGACCTTTGCAGCAGCTGAGCCTACCCACGGGTCACTCTCCACCACAGTCTTGTCTGTGTGTTGGCCTTTTCCTGAGACCAGCTCGACCCTTAGATCTTCTTCATCCCAGCTCAGCTACAGAAGGTCAGCCTGAGGAGGGCTGGGGCTGCCCAGGTTAAGCACCAGAAATGCTAAAAATGCCCCTTATCCCCAACAGCCTCAGGGTTTTTTGAAGGTTATGTCATGTGGGTTTCTCATAAAGAAGGTATTTTCAACATTGCCCAATTCATTTCCCCTTTTACAGCATTTAAATAAAGGAGAACTCTTAAGAATTAGCTTGGAACTACATGACTTCTATACGGTGTTTATTAAGTCATGAAGTGCTGTAATATTTGCCATCTTTTACACAGCCACATCCATGAAGTTCACTGTGATTTTATCGAGCTCCCCAACACCTGAGGACAATGTGTAGAAAACTAATATAGCTGGACAATCTACAAAAATATTGCTTGAGAAATTAATTATTCCTCTGAATTTTCAAATCATGATGCTACCTTACCCCAAGGATTCTAACAGCCAAAACTTATACACACGCGGAGTGTTTGTTACAAGTTACAAGTCAATTTATATATCTTTTTGTTACAAACATTTTCACTTTTAATTATAGACTTTAAAACTTTGAAAACGCCCTTTGAAATTATGGCCATGATAAACAAAATTTCAGCATTAAAAAAATAAAAAGTCTTTCACAAAAAGGAGGAGAAGAGCTTTTACAGAAAATTCATGTAACTGACTGGAGATGAGGATCTAAAGAAAGGACATATCACTACAAGCAGTTACCTGTATCTTTACAGAACTCAAAATGGGATCCTCTCTAAGCAGTTTCAAACTCACCTGATAAAATATCACAGGGAAATTATGTATAAGGCTCCTGAGAACAGCCACAATTCCCATCTTCACTATGGTTTTATGGCTGCTTACGTGCTGCAGTGCACACAGAGTCTCATGGAGCCTCATCCTCACCATCACCTCATGGAGCCTTATCCTTTGTCCTCCCATAAAAAAACCCAGCTGACAAACTCCTCTGCACCCCTTCAAAATCCCTCTCTGCTCATGCTCTTGGGGCCTTCTTTTGCAAACACGGTGCATAGAGATTTTGATGTCATTTGTGTCATTCTAAAAATTAAAGACGAAGATGCCACAAACGATGGAAAACGAGCAAACCAAAGCAACACAGACATGCCACAGATGCGTCCTTGTGCGTCACTCTGCTTGAATTTGGGATTAGAAAACCACCTCTTCCCCTTTTGGAGCCAATTACGCGCCCGCTTTCGCTTCAGGTTTCACAGCAAGTTGTTATGATAAACAGGCAAGTGCAGTAAGTGACACTTTGGACCTCGAGCTGCCTCCCTCCTGCGATAACCCCCCAAAAAAACGTGATGCTCCGCGAAGCAGCGCCCACCCTGGTGTGGCTGCCAAACACAGACACGTTTGTGCTCCAATTTTAGCCTCAAACACGGTCACCGCTCGGGACAGCGGCTCAATGGTCACTTCAGAACCCCATGCAGAAGGAGGTAAAAAAACCCCACAAAAACCCAAACCAAAACAAAAAACCAAACCAAAAAGGCTCTGCTGATCATTGCTTACCAACACAGGACTCCCCGGCAAGAGAATAGCTTCCATTGTCATGGAAACCGCTTCTGCACTCACAGTGGTACCACCCTGGGAGGTTAACACAGCGTGAATGGTTGTGACACTCAATGATCCCCTCTGCACACTCATCAATATCTGCCTCAGAGAAAAACACAAGCCAGCCAGGAAATTAATTTCCTTTGACACCAACACCATAGGTTTGTTGTTTTTTTTTTTTTTTTTTAAAGAATGTTATTGGTTGGGGTTTTTTTTCTTCTGTGTTTTTTATTTCCTTTAATAGGTGGATTATTTTTAATTACAGTTCCCAACAACAGACACTTAAAACACGACTCACATCACAACAATAAAAAAATAACAATAATACATCACATAATCCGTTGCAGACGAGACATTCTTTTACGCCATGATTTGTTAAAAATGCGAAGAAACATGCAGGGTTTTTTTGTTCCTTGTTTGTTTTATGGGTTGGGGGGTTGTTGTTTGCCTTTTTTAACTCAGAAGTTACATTTGCCTGTGCACTCATAGCATCGCAGAGCAGGTTGCCCAGCAAAAAGGCAGTTTCAGCAACATTCCTGCTTTACAAACTGCACGTCCCAGGACACCTTGGAAAGAAAAAGCATTTTCTTCAGGGTTTGTGTTTCCATCTTTCTGGCACTTCGGGTGCTCAGAGCCCTCTGCAAACACTGGCTGATCTCTTTTGTTCCTATAATTAAAATAAATACCCTGTACACGTGCCACAGCGTGCAACAAACACAAAAAAGCAGTCCACGTTTCAGCTGCAATAAAACATTTAGCTGGAAAAGAGCGAGGCGAATGACAGCGAGTTTGTAGCAATGGAAAGATACAACACGACGAAAGTCCCGCAGAGTTTCAATAAATGTGGTGGGTTTAGAAAGGAGTTTCTCAAAATTCTGTACCACGTTTAATAGAGACCTCATAATTGCCAGTAACCTTGGCTAATCATGGCTGGCACCGGGCTGCTTCTCCCCTTTGAGCGTTTTTCAGCACATTTTGTAGGGTTGTAATTAAAATTAGCAAATTAATTATATGTTAACCTTGCGGTAATTTAAGAAGCCATTATATTTTTTCATTCCTCTATTCAGTTCAACCTTTTTTTTTTAATCTCAATTTTGGATAGTTTTCAGCTGGGTATCTTATCAATTAAAATGAAACTTGAATTATTCCCATATAATTCCCATTTTCACCCACTGAGGCTTTTTCCTTGGCACACCAAAAATATGCATAAAATTGTGCACACCACACCAAAAAATCTGGGGAAAATGGGTTCAGAAACTTCATTTAGCTCTGCAAGCAAAGAAGAAAAGTCTCATGACCCTGATGCAAGGCTGAGTTCAGGTTATGTACTAACCACGGAGTGTAGCTTTTATCTCGATTTACAGAATACAGACACCAATGTGGTTATCACGGACTGCACTAGAGTCATATTGACGGACGTGGAAAGTGCCCTTCAATACAATCCCTTTTTCTCACCAGTAATACCATAGAAAAGTTTGATTTTTCCTCATTCCAGTAACAATATTTATTCTCATTGAAATATGGCTGTTTTCCAGGATTTCTGTCCTCCCTCACTCCACCATGAACAAAGGTGTCTACATAACGGGGTTATAAACGCTATTTATTTCTAGCTTTATTCAGCTCCCATCTAACAATAAAGTCAATTTTTATTGCTTTAAAATCTGTCACTGTGGCCACCTTTCCTGTACTTCTTATTTTGTGGAACCTAACTGTAGTGTTAAAACACTGCACAAATCTAGCTGTCCATCAATGGCGAGCGCTGCTTGCAAACTCAAGACACTTTCAATTCATTACAGCAAATGGAATTTATAACCATGATCTTTTCACATGTCATGGCTGATGAAACAAGTTTAATCCTATTTGGAAAGTGAATGACTTTGTTACTGCAGGTCAACTGCGAATGAATCCTTCTTCTTGCCTTCCTTTCTTCCCCGGTGTTGAACTGGGGAACGTTCCTGTTCAAAGTCTGCTGCCTTGGGTCAGCCCTGTACTGGACCTCTATCCATTCGATTTCAAATTTTTTTACATTTTTAATTTAAGAAATCAAATGATTTGGGATCATGATACTAACTGACTAGTAGGTAACTTTTCAGGAAGCCTGTCTAAGCAGCACCTTACTCAATGGAAGAAGAGCAGCTAGGTTATGTCTCTAGATTATGAAAAAAAAAAAAAAAAAGGCAGAATAATACATAGAACTATTTCAAGACTAGATGACCATACCTGTTACAGCTTTTGTTCCCTGACCTGTAGGGAGACACTAACCAATTTCTTCAACCAGCAGAACTATGAAAATAAAAGACTTGCCTTCAAGGTTCTTCCTTTACTTCCTTGACCTCCTTAAACCAGTGGAGTTATGCCAGCATCGCCCTGCCCATGCTGGGGGCAGAAGGCAAAGCATGAGCTGCTCCTGTGATCTTGTGCGTTACTGTTAGCATATATATATATAAACACAGCTCTGCAGGTATAGGAAAATATTGTGGATGTTTTAGAAATTCAGATTTAAGATGCTCAGAATACCAAGAGGAAAATTCAACTAAACTGGTATGCCATATACCATGACATTACTTAGATAATAGATCATTTCCATCTGGACATACTGTGGCTTTTGAAAATGGTGTTTTTTTGAGGATTTCTTCTGCATAGGAAGATGTTGCAATACATAACAGCCAGTTCAGGGAATTAGAATCAATTCACTTCCCTTCATCTTTGCTTTTCCATCTTTAGATCCTAGTACTGTATTTGCATACTTGCCTCCGGGAAAAAAAAAGTCTTTCTACCCCAGTCTGTTTTGGGGTTTTGCTATGGAATTTGAGCCATATATGCACTATATTTGTTTGTTTTGTGTGTGCAGATGCTGAACAGAGTGTGTTTTATATATATGTGTAACTTTCTTCAGTAAGTTATGTTAAGCTGAAATGAAAGTGCAAACTTCTGAGCTGGGAGTGAAAACAGTACAAAATTTATAATCGTTCTTCAAAGGAGCACATTAAAACCTGTTCAGAAATTCTGCAATGTGACACAGCCCAGAAGAACAATTGCTGGGCATCTTCTCGCTGTGTTCCCATGCTCCAGGTCTCGCTTCCCCTTGGTGGTCTCCTGGCAGCAGGCTGAGCACACGGCTCTTGGGGCTGCAGGCTCTGCCTTCTCACACATCTGCACGTGGTTATCCCAGGGGACTACACCACGCTCACAGGAGAACGTGAAAATGCATTCACCAGCTCAAAAGCGTGTATTGGCTTTCTCGATGTCCACATTAATATCTAGAGAGTCTAAAACTGAGTGCTTATGAGAAACTGCCAGTTTACTATTTCCTTGGGAACTGAAAGCTTTCATAACCTTAATTTGCCTCTGCAGTATTTGGCTAAAAATCTGCGTTACCTTCGCATTAAGTGGAGTATTTTTCATTTCTAGCTCTAATTCAGCTCAACACATGGCTGCTCTTACCACCACAGACCTATTTTTGCAGTTTTTTCATTCAAGCCTTCTCACAAAGTCCATGAGAAGGGAGATGTCTTACAAACCATCCTGTTGCCTGCTTTTACCCCACTCAGTCATCTGACTGCCATTAGTAGAAAACTGTTAATGCATCTGTCAAAACTCCATTATAGTGGCTTTGCAAGCACTCAAAAGTGGCACATTTTTGTGCTGCAGAATAAAGGTATTGGAGGGTTTTGTGTAAATCCTTGCAGGATGCTAATCCTGTCCTTTAAGGGCAGGTCTGTACTTTTTACTTTAACATCCCAGCATCTTGCATTATTCATAAAGGTACTTATGCAGACAAGATAAATAGGATAATTTACCTCAAAATAAAACACAATGGCTTCAGAACGCTGTGAAAAAAGTGGAATTAAAATAATTCAATCTTTTCTAATGCCTCATCACATTTAAGTCACTGTGTGATAATACTGAAAGGAAAACCATCCAGTGTCATGTAACAGCTAACAATCCACAGTTTCAGTGATACAGAATCGTTGTATTGTAAAAGTGTCTCTTCATCAAACCCTTAACACATTCTTTTCCATGCAAAAACCACCCCCACGATCCTTATCTTTAGCTCTCTGTTGACCAGGAGACCTCTAAGCAGGAAGAGTGCACTAACAAGAAAGGATCACACAGGTCTCAAGCTTCCTGAGTTAAAATTGTGCCCTGACAGTTAAGTCCATCACTTCCAGAGCACTCCAGCTTTGGTTTCCATATTACAGTATTTTTCTTCAACATAAAAACACCAGAAAAAACGCACCCAACCAACCGAGGCATAAATTATATGTAAAACACAGCCTCTTCTCATCTCCCACTCTTGCCTGAGCCTCACTTCCACAAGGCAGGGAGAGCAAGAAAGGGTTGCCACTGACATCACTATGCAAACGGTGTCCCTGCTGCAAAGGATTCATTCGACTACTTCAAATAAACCCTGAATGCAAAGAGAACTACTTTGGATGAGAACAGCTGAAAAAAAAATCTCTTTCTCTCTTAAAAAAAAAAAAAACAACCAACAAACCCTCCCAAACTGTCCACCTCAATGGTTTTACATGAACTCATACATGGGCTTTTTTATCCTTTATTATTAACCCTTGCATTTGCTATATAATTAAATCTCTAGATCAGCTTTGACAGGTCACTACAAGAAGGGCCTGCCTTTATTTTTAAACACGTGCAATACAAAGCAGAAATACAAGGCAGCAGCCACCCTTTAAGTCTGCTAGATCCATCCAGTGCAAAGCAGAAGAGGCTAAAACACTGACCTTGACACAGGTTTGCAACCCAGTGTGCCTGGAATACCGAGGGCACAGCTGCCGTACAGCAATTCAGCTGTTAAACAAACGGGAACTTAAGGAACACTGATAACTCTGTAATTAAGCTACATTTGAATAATGACTAATGCCTGCTGGTCAACTGCAGTTCACTCTTCAGACAGGAGAGATACGAAAAACCAGAAAGGACAGGGAAGACATCTGTCTGAGAACCACCTACTGACATTTTTAATCATCAATTTTTTTGTTTCACAATTTTAAGTATCTCAGGGGACAAAGATCCCCCCCTCTCTCTGCCTGAACCCAGCAGCAGACTTTGGAAGAGCTGCTTGGGAGATTTTTCTTTTACCTTTATTATTTAATTTAGCCTCTCTTTTAATTCTATTCGGTTTAAATCATTAGGAGATTCTGGGCAGACAATCAGCACAAAATAATAATATTCCTCTCTCCTCAGTAGTCACGGCAGTTTTCACAGGCTGATTTTAATTGCATTATATTTGTACTGGCCTTTGTACTTTCCTTCAGGAATAGTTTTGCCTCTATAAATGGTACAGGCTTTGGGTCCATTCTTCTATTTTGAGGACACAGCAGTAAATCATAAAACTTTAAATTTGTTAAGACAGTGAACACAACTCACGTTCACGAACAATCCAACCCACGCAGCAGTTTAATAGTACTAGATGGCTTTCAGGGATGAAAGGTGTGCCCACCTCCCATTGTAATTAAAGAACAGCTGTAATAGGCTTTATTGTGTAATTCTGGAGTGGTATCAAGCTTTTTAATCATTTGAAACTCGTACAAATGTAGAATGATGAATTTAACAAGAATAAATGGAATTAAATTGATACCAGAATAATAACACAGGCTAGTTGTACCAGCAATTTTCAGTATTAATTCTTCTAATATATAACATCTAATTCACTGAAATTCATTTTAGTATTTTATGTATTTATACACACTCCAAGGCGATGTCTTTATCAGTTTAGTGCATGTCTCTCTCACACCCTCCCATTGGCCTCTTTGCATGCTAACTATGCAGCACACTTGGACTGTGCAGCTGAAAGGTCCTGGACGGTTCAACTAAATGTCACTTCCCAACACTGGAGCTGAAACAAGGATTTTTCCTTCTCATGTTTACAGATTGCTGGGTGATGTAGGACATAACAACTGGAGCCAGATCACTCAGCAGAAAGCCTGGCAGGGGGAAGAACTCTTTCAAATTTAGTATTGCATTTGGGTTTCCATTGCAAAAAGGATTTTAATTCTCACTCCACAAGCCAGAAACAAACAGATGGACTTCACAATTAGTAGGTTAAGTTTCAAACCGAGGGCACAGACTTTCTGTCAAAGTTGGGTCCTATGGTCAACATTTCTCTCAAATTGCATCATCCTGATAACAGCAGGGCGACTAGTCCAGTGTTTACTGTATTCCAGCTCTTCCCATGTCCAGCTGGACTAATGAATCAGAACTTCAGGACAGAAGTTCAGCTCGTTGCCGATGAGCACCTTGTACCTCCTGGCAATACCCCACAGTTCTCCAGAATGTCCTTTCTTGGACATTCTGCTCTTCATCAACTTAACTGAGCACTCTGTCAGGACCAGGAATTTATTATTTTTCTCCCGATTTAGGTAGGAGTAGGGTGTGGTCTCCATGCTAAGGGTACCTGTGTAAATCAATCTGGTAGCATTTCTGCAGAGAAACTCAGCTGCAGACCACTGGTAAATCACTGACCACTATGATTTAATTTAATTTATATAATTATATATATATAAAATATTTGTTTTTATTGGTAGAATAGAGAGATATCATGTGCATTTACGGGTGAGATAAATAAGGCAGAGAGATATGGAGAACTTTCCAAAGTTGTCCAAAGCCTATTTGTGAGAAACTTCTCAATTTTTAAGTCCATTCCCCTGTCCTGTCAGTGTCTCCATTCTCTATTCCCTATAAAAATGTTCTCAAATAACCAAGCAGAGGCAAGGCCAACCTTCACTCCCTTCATGACTCAGGAACACAGGCTTTATTTTTAAAGAATGTTCAGTATCCTCATCCCTGATTGCTAATTCAATTAAACTGTGGCACTGGAGTTGTATCTGAATATGTTACATATAAGCAGCTATTCAGAATACTAGATAAACATAGCAGAATAAAATGAGAGAACAAGACCAACAGGAGAGGTCTGTTGTGTCAATACACTGTAATCAATGGAGCCCTCAGCACACAGAGATATTCTTCTACACAGACAGGATTAGACAGATTTTTAAAAAAAGAAGTTCAAAACCCCATTCCTGAAGCACAGTATTTTTATGTAAAGGGCTGCTTTAAGCCTATTCAAAGCATGGCTGCTGTAAATTCAGGCTCATTGAATTTACAATGACTGGTAAGACCATACTCAAAACATACTACAGATAACAGAATTACATTTCAGAAGATCTGAGTGGCAAAATACACTAAATAGCTCATAAGAAGGCTAATAAATCAATGAGAATAAAAAGTATTTTTGGCAAATGATTTTGACATCCTGCAACTACAGAGTTGCACATTCTTTGCCAAGATCACAAAATCTGAGAAGAGTTACCTAAAGGGGATGTATGTTACAGTAAAATAGTTGAAGGGTGCCAGCCAGCTGGAAAGCAGCTTGGCACAAAAGGAGCTGCCGGTCCTGGTGGACGCCGAATTGAACCTGAACCAGAAAGATGATTTTGCTGCAAAGAAGGTCAATGGTGTCTTCAGCTGTGTTCAAGTAGTGCCAGCAGGTTGAGGGAGGTGATCCTTCTGTTCTGCTCAGACAGAGGCGGAACAGCTGGAGACCAACCAGCCAGGGGCTATGAGGATGAGTAAGGGACTGGAGCATCTCTTAGAGGAGGAAAGGCTGAAAGAGCCAGGACTGGTTAAACTAGAGAGGGGAAGGCTCAGCGGGATCTTGCTGATGCAGATCAATGCCTACAGTGAGTGTGCAAAGGGGATGGAGCCAGGGTCTTCTCACTGGTTCACAGAGCCCATGAAACACAGAAGGGTCCATCTGAACATCATGAAACATTTTTACTGTAAGTAAGAGTGACTGAGAACTAGCACAGGTTGCTCAGAGAAGTTACAGAATTTCCACCCTTAGAAATACCAAAAGCCATCTGGACATGGCCCTGGGAAACTGGCTCCAGGCGGCCTTAACAGGGCAGAGAGACTGGACAAGGTGACTCCCAGAGGTCCCTTCCAAGCTCAACCATTCTGTCATTCTCTGATTCTGTCCCAGAAAGAATGCTCGCTTGAATTAAGACTGAAGAACTACACAGGCTGCAGGCTGCAAATTGGTTCATCAGAGCTACGGAAGATGACCGCAACCTCTTATAAAAGAGGACACTGACAAACAACATTCTCCACCCAACTTACCAACTGGTTTCCACACAGTGTCTTGCACGAAAGGAATCATTCAGGCAGCACTGGCTTTAGGTATGAAAGTTTCATCGATGAGCCTTAGCATTATTATCCAGTGCTATCAGATTTCATGCACAACCTTTAAGTGCAATGCATAACCTACGTATTACCCTATTTGGCGCTTGAAATGCTAAAGTTCAACATCAAAGAGTGATAGAAATAGCCTATTATCTTACCTAGAACATCCTGTGACAGAGAATAAACGCTCCTTTCCACACCTTCTTTCGTGATTTGCCTGAACCCATTTTAAAACGACTCACATGATGAGTCCTCCCCCACTTCACTGGGAAGGTTACATTGCAGCCCAATACTCCACAATGTTAGGAAGTTCTTTTGATTAGTTTGAGCCCCTTCATAATCGAGTATGACAAAATAGCACTTGTCAAAACAGTTTCACTGCTAACAGGAGGTGGCAGCTGATGAGAAAACGATAAAGAGCACATTTTCTTCACTGTGGTTGGGGTGGTTGATTGTCAGTCATTCACCCTAAAATCCCCATGTATACCACTGTGCCAAAGGGCACAAGAAACAAATCCAAATTGCGGGTTTAGATTATAATAGTGTGAACACCATGTAGCACCCCTGAGAGTTTAATAATAATGAGAAATATTCTCAATTAGTTTTTTTAAATCTTGAAATGATTAACAGCTTCAGAAAAGTATTTTCATTCATATAGTAATAAACTCTCCCAAGGAAGCAAATCCCTAAACAAGCAGTATAAAAAGAGCTCTTGAAATCATAAGCAGAATAATGTAAAGCTCTCTGCATCCCTAATTAGGGATGAAAATGGTTGAGGAAGGGCTGATCAATAAAGTACAAATAATAGAAATGCACAGTTTTGGAGAACGTGGGAACACAGTTTCATAAAAAGATGCTATTTGTGGTGGATCTTCAGCACAACACACTGGATTGCAACTGCTCTCATCGAGGGAAGATCTCCAGCCACCTTGGAATAGATGTATTTATTTTCAATAATAAAAAGGGTACACAAAAAGACCCTACATAATAGATATCAAATGGCAAAAGACTGGAAGGGTTGCTTAATCAGAGAGATCAAGACTCTCACAGCACTTTGCCTATCTCCTTGTGTTCATCATGCAAATAAAAACAATTCTCTATTTAGGTCTGCTTGAACTTTCTCCAGCCCCACCGCCTTCCATCTGTCACCCACGCCTTCCCCCAGTGCAGTTAAATTTACCCCCGTTCCCAACTCTGTCACACCATGTGCACAGTCATAAAGAGCACTTTGGTGTCGTGATTTCCCAGGCACAATCCAGCAAGGCTGAGAAACGTGAACAAAGTGCACTTTCCCAGTGAAACTGGGGCAGCGCCGCATTTCAGCTCCCTAAATAATGAGTCGACACGCTGCAAAAAAAAAAAAATCTAGTCAAATTTGCTAAACCAACACAAAGTGTTCACTGACACATTCAGAATGAAGGTGAGGATTCATCCCAGATGACTAGAGCTGCTCAGCTGTCCTCTGCATCTTCACTAGTCCATGAGCTGAGATACAAAAGATAATACTGACCGGTCCATGTTTTTTCAACACTTTGAATCAGAGTTCATTTCAATATTAAACTTATTTGTTCCATGTAACGAATTTTAGAATTGTCAACATTTATATGTACTTTCAGTCAAGCTAGAAAGATTCCCCCCCAAAAGATTCAAAATTCCAAAAATCTTAAAGTGAATGTTCTATTTTACATGCAGTTCTAAATATAATTAAGAGAATAAAATATACAATATATATGAAAGCACAGTGTTGCACTCAGTGTTTCTTCCAGGTGAAAAACTCAGTCATTACTGTTACCCTTCTTTTTAAATAGCGCAATGATAATTTCCCAATAAATAAGAAGTGCCTGTTTCCTTAGCATAAAATGTGCTTTTTGAAAACATATGCTCTTTCATTTTTTAATTACAGATTGAATTTTAACTTCACTAAACCATTAGTCGTCACTTTGATCAGACCCCAGTTTTCCCAGCCTGGGTAGTGCTTCAGACATCAATAATTCTAATTAAACCAACTCTGAGATATGACTACATCATTTCTCTAAGCAATTAAAAATGCGCAACTAGAAAAAGTAGAAAATCTTAAAAGAAAAGCCAGAGGACTCATCAAATGTTAATAACAATAATAATAATAATAAATACATTGCACTTCTGTATCATCCTTCATCCTGTGATCTCTCAAGTATTATGTAACATTGCAGTATTTTGTAAAAAAAATGAACATGCAGAAAGCCTTTGTTTATTTCACTATCTAAAAGGGGTTTGATTATTCATGAAGATGCAGTCGCCACTGCTTCCTGCATGAATAAGACCTCCACTCACTAAACCCACACATTTATCGAAATTGGTTTTGTGCCTCTCCTTTCATTGGATTAACTAAGCTTTATCATATATAAGTTGAATGCAACTGCTTTTCATTAGCATTCCCAAAGTAAGGAGTTCCTCATAACAGTTGATTTTACAATTCAAAGACCACAATGTAAATTCACTCTCTTCAAATGCACTGCCCTGTTCTGAAAAATGTATCTGCAAAAGCTGGCGCGCAGAGCTCACTGGACTAGAAGGATGACTTTGCAGGATCCAAAGCATGATCTAAATATTGGAGCGCGTTGGTTTTGGGCTGTTGGAAAGATTCAGGGAATCCGGGTAGATAAGTAAATTGAGGATTAGCAGCAACAGCTACTTGGGGTATAACACCAGCGCTACTACTGCCCCTGTGTATGTTCTTACAAAATTTCTCTGCATTTCTGTTTCTTTCTAAGTAAGTATTTTTGATACTACGAAAACCTTTAGAAGCTCTTCAGTTTTATGTCAGATTGTGTGCAGATTAATGAATGAATGCCACCATTTTACAAAGAGCTTATAGAGGGACATGTGTATATGTAGAATCTCTGTTTCAGAGCTTCACTATCAGTGAAATGAGGTTGATCTGCAGCACACAGAATAACAATGTATCAAGAATCTAAAAAAAGTGAACATCTCTGGAAAAAAAAAAAAAGCTGTTCCATGCATATTTATGCATTTAGGAGCAAGACTAATTTTGAGATAAAAAGAGAAAAATCACTGCCAACAGAGCACTTATACTGTCCCTTTAGATTTCTTGCCTTAATTGTGCTGATTTGTAGCTTTCTTCAAAGACTGTGATCTCCATCACGCACATTAGACCCAAATCAGAGATTGGGTGAGGTGAACTACCCCAGACAACAGGACGGCTGTGACTCATGTCACAAACAAAGACAACAGCAGTGGTGGCTTAGCCATGAACATCAGAGAACATGAGCAAGAAAAGGGTTGTAGGGGAAGCTGCCCCACAGCAGGAAACACGAACTCAGCTAACAAATGGCACCAGCCAGAGGAGATTATTCTTAGGGCCACACGAAAGCACCTGATGTGTTGCTGTCTCTGTTATGTCTGCAAGATTTAAATCACTTGAGAGACAGTAAAAAGATGCTTTCTGCCTGACAGTGACTTAGGCCAATGGTTGCTCTAAAATAGATGAGCACTAAATACCAATAAAGCATGAGGCATGCCACTGGCAAGGAACTTGGGACCACCAAACCAGAATATAAAACATCTGCCTTTCCAAAGCAAGGCTTTCGCAGGTTGTGAAATACAGCAGAGAAAAGGCAAAACAAGAGATGTGTGTTTCATTTGGTTCTTAATCTGTGCCAATTTAGAAATCCTACATTTAAATCTATGAAAAACAGTCCAAAAAGATGTCTTCTTTACTTATCCTTCAGTTATATAACATACCACCCCAAAATTCACCAGTCTTTTAGATGCAAATCTTATTTTCTTTACTATCTAGTCAAAATATCTAACTTCCCCCCTGCCAACGTTAAGACAAGGTCATTTATCCTCCTAGGAACACCTTCTTGGTAAAACTACCTAATTTGTCAGTAACTGAAAATTTGGTCTCTGACGTCGCAGATTTTCAGTCTCAGGAATAATTTGAGTTCAAACCACATCCCAGCCTGCATACAGCTGTTCCAGAGGTGCACCCAAACGTACATTTATATTATAATCCCATCCAATATGGTCACTTCAGCTGCTTGACACAAAGTCACTGCCATTAAGATGATGCTGTCAGATGGTTTGTTCTGGTAATGTACACTTCTCATATTACCATGAGAAGCTCCTGCAGAGACATCCTGCCGGACTGATAAACACAGGGTACCACCAAAGGTGAAAGGAGGAAGCTACTACCACACAAGAAGAAACTGGAATAGGAAGAGGGTATTTACAGTCCTCTTCCATCTTCAGCAAGAGGACTTTGCCTCTTTAAAGCATAGCTGGGAAAGAATCAGCACTGCTGAGCAAAGTGTATTTCTGGGAAATCCTTTACTTCAGAAAAGACTGTGTGCATTTCATTGGCATATCCCATCTTTCATCCTGGAGAAATAGAAATAAAGGGGCTGAATGACCATCTGCCAGTTCACAAAGACTGTGCCAAACTGTGCCAAACTGTTGGGCAGAGCAACCAGGAGGTGAGGGAAGCACCGCCCGCTTTCAGCATCAGAGCAAGATCACACCTTTTTCTGGGGTGGCACTACCCTCTTTTCTGTGTCTCACACAAATGTCAGAAGGAGCTCACAGGAACCTCATTAACCAAATTCACAATTCTTTCCTGTTCTTCAATTACTTGGATTTTGACCTTACGGTGAAGTACCTTCACACACAGTCCACTGTTACTTACCTTTTAGTGACATTTCCTTCCTATGGAAAGGTGAATATCAAACTAAGAATGTGCTGTTTTATTACAGTGCCACTGGCTAGCAGTCAGACACCAAATGATATGCAAGGCCCTCTTTGCCTTTGAAAAAGGAAGAGGGGGGAAAAAAAGGGAAAATGACATTATTCTCCTGCCCTCTATTTGCAGCACAAGAAAATCTGTTTCTGATTTTTTAGATAATTTCTGAGGTCTGAGTTTCCAACAGGTGACAGTCACTGCTGTTCATCCTGTACAACTGCAGTACATTGTAGAGGGCTAATCGTATCCCACATTCCCACAACAACCTGGATTCCCACAAAATTCCCATTGAAACCCCTTCACGCAAAAGTATTACCGAGTGAGATACATCTCACCCAGCTTTAGATGTCTCGAATGTCTACATGTCTGTGTAGTATGGTCTTGTGAACCACATTTTTTCCAATGTAGAATAAAAAGTTCACGTGACAAAGAAAAGTCAGCTCAAAGAAGACCATTCCATACACTGAGCAAAGCAACAGCTGCCCTTTCATTGGCCACACTTTGAGGCCCTGTCCTATGCTGTTTTTCGGTGGCTCCGACTATTCCAGAAAAGTATTCCTCCCCTTTTAAAGCCAAACAACCCATACATACTCTGCTGGCAAAGGCTTGATCAAATTTCTTGCCTTCTTGCAAATGTCAGTGATCACTTATCACCTCATGTGAATTTTTTTTGACAAAGACCTATGTAATAGAGAGTTTTTGGGCTAAGCACTCATAGAACATTCTTCTGCTTCTGAGATGGGACTAGACTCTTCTGAACTAGTTTAATAGCTTCCATACTTTATGCTCATCAAAGTTTAATTTTTTTACCTTAATTTATATTGCTTTTAGTCAAAAATGTCTCCTGTAGCCCTGTTGGAATTATAGCAAAGACATGAAGTGAGAACTGGTCTTCCTAGGAAGAAGTGAATATTTATGTCTTTATTTTTCAGGTTCACTGCGATGTTAATTCAAAAATATATTTTTTAAAAATTGCTTCCTCCATTAAAAGCCATCAAAATAGTAGACAGTATACAAAGAAATCCCTTTTGCAGGTGCTGCCAGCCCTGGAGCTCCTTGCAGCAGTTATTTCATGACATAGAGTTATGCAGACAAGGACAAAGAGAAGGTGTCCTTGACCACAAATATTAAACTTACTTTGAGGAGCACAATTTTCCAGAGAGAAGTTTTTCAAGAACCCAGCCCTGGCTGTGTCAACACCACAGACCATCCTGGAGTGAAAAAAAGTTCATCTTCCTATTTCAAATCTGCTTTCACCTTTGTGTAACAGATGTAAAGGTCTCGTTTCCCCTAATGCAATTCCCAACCTGATGTGGATATACGGGGTCATATTTGAGCTCCACGGTCTGCACTTTCAGGAAGGAGATGCAGTCACACAGAGTGCTTCCTTTCAAATAATTTGTGTCATAAAAGTAAATTAAAAAAAAAAAAAAAAAAGTCAGGATGGAAAACTTAATTCTGAATGAAAATTCCATCTTGTTTGTTTGTTTGTTTTTGTGGGTTTTTTGTTTTGGTTTGTTTGTTTTTGGTTTTGTTTGGGTTTATTTTTACTACATCAAAGTGTGTCCTGTTTGTTGCAAAGGTGAGGTTTGGCACTTAGATGAAAGCATCTCCCAGCTGGGTTGTACTGAAGTTGAAGTGTCAAACTGTTTCACTGCAACACTGATAAGAACCACTTCGATGTACTCATGTGGCAGGGTGTGTGTGTAAAGAGCTTTAGTAATTACTCAGCAACCCATAATATTTTAAAAAAATTTTACCCAAGCTCCAATTTTTCATTGTGATGCATCGCTGAAGTGACCCAAACCATGACATGACTGTTGCTGACATGTTATTAGGCAAGATGGAAACAAATGCCAAAGTCGCCTTTTGAAATGTAGACATTTCCTGTGGATGGGTGTTTGGTGTGTCCATCAGAGAATGCTGCGCAGGGGAACAACGACAGAGCTGAAGAATATCACTCTGGTACCTTAAAATTAGAGTTGATGGACACCCTCATCCTGAGCCAAACATCAGAGAAGACAGGGAGTAGCAGATAAAGAACTGGCCTGGAGTCTGTGACCAGATATGTCCATAAGAAGAAGTCCACAGTACTTCTACCCCCTGTAAACTGTGTCTGCACAGGTTACCATCAAATCCTATCTGATGTCATTCCAAAACAGGGACTTTCAAAAGCTTACTGTAAACTGTGCATCCCCACCTGCCTCGCTGGGCAGCAGAGCCCTGCAGCTCCCGCACCTGCACGGCAAGAGAGCGCAGCCCTCCCAGAACACAGGACCACAGGACTTCTCCCCAGCCTTCCCACCAGGACTCATTTTCATCTACGCTCGAATGTGTGGAAAGGCAAATATAAAGCATTCACCCGAACATGAGTCAGCCTTGGATCTCTGGGGAGAACAATTACCAAATATGTTCAGCCAAATATCTTTCCAATCTCTTTTTTTTTTCCCTGTGTGCAAAAAAATTAGAAAGCCCATTTCAGGCTAGACATTAACAGTCTTGAAGATTCAATTAAAAATAAATCCAATATTATCATAATTCTCCTTCAGAGTTCCAACACATGACTATAAGTGAGGGACAGCAGAGCATATTCTGGTTTTAGCTCTACAGAAGACCCAGCTCTGAAACTGCTGAGAAACACAGACCAAGGTGACAGCTTCTCCTTTTAACTTGAAACACTTTTTACCATTTCCAAGAAAACTGAATAGACCTTCAAGTGCAATTAACCAGTTGGATTGCTCAGATTCACATTAATTATTGTTCTTATTATTCACCACCTTCTTCTTTGTCTACGCTACTCTTTTTAGTAAATACTATATTATTTTT
Source organism: Grallaria varia (assembly GCA_013396735.1). Lineage (NCBI taxonomy): Eukaryota > Metazoa > Chordata > Aves > Passeriformes > Formicariidae > Grallaria > Grallaria varia. Next base: position 168,003 of record VWZG01011311.1, on the reverse strand, counting down.
CTTCTGATTTTAAATGTCCCCTTTGGTTCTATAGCTCATAAAATTCTGGTTCATGAACAGTATAATGCTATTACCTTGTCTTTTTCTCTACTGCTTCACAGTTCATCTCTAAAGCCTGTGCTCTTCATTGATTTATAATAGCTTACCAGTTACTATTTTGATAATTAGAGATGATTTACTGATATACATTAGCAAGAGGACAGCTAAATAGTTGTTTATTTCAATAGCTAATTGAAAATATATCTGAAGAATATCAGAAAATATCTGATCCGTATTCTGAAGCATTGATTGTCAAATGCAGTTTTCTCTTACACCAAAATTTTAATAAATCATATATCCCATCATTACCTCTTGAAAAGCCTTTTGAAATTTTATTTTATGATGATTTTACATTTCCATGTTTTCTTTTTTTATATTAGTTCATAACACATTACACAGGCCTAGTACAGACACACATTATTTTAATTAAGTACAGACCTACAGTATTTTAATTAATTTTGGTTTCTTAAGATAATTTGGGCAGCTGCTACTTGTTACTGTTTCTCCAATTTGCACTACAATTTAATGGCTTAACACTAATATATGTCCTAGTACCATTGACAAGCCATGAAAAGCCAACAAGAAAACAAGAAATAATTACCAACAGCACTACTGAAGGGGAAATTCTAATATTCAACAGCACTCCTGAAGAGTTTCCAAAAGTATTTTTAAATTCACAGGGCAAAACACTTCAAATCATATCAAAAGTTAGCTTTTGACATACTAACATTTTTTCTAAAAGCAAATTCCAACTTCTTAGTTGTATCAACAACTCAAGATAAGTCACTAACTCAACACGTTATAGGTACTTGTCATGATATACATTCCATAGATGGAGAAAAACGAGCCTGAAGAAATGAGGGAAGCACCTCCAGTCACTTAAGTTAGTGGCCTAGCCTGGACTTAAATCTACAGTCTATGAATTTATTCCCTGACAGCAGACATTAAATTACACTCCTGCAAGCAGCAACACTTTGTAAATGTGACAGTTTGGATCAGACTTAATAATTAATATACAACTTGAAACTGTATTAGGCAGCCTGAACAAAAATTGCAATCCAGCACGGACTGAGCAATTTCAGAGATAGAAAGGACAGTAATTTTCATTCCTGCATCTTGGTATTGAATTAAATGCCTTGTCTTTTCTAAATATAAATAATTTCCCATTTGCATTATAATTATACTGTGAAACTTTCTGTAGATAATGAAAGAAATTTAGGGTGAAGCATTTTGGCCCTTTATTCTTTTGAGAATCAAGGAGATGGAAGGAAGGTGGCCAGAGAGAAAAAAGGGAGAACAAATGGTGAAGATAAAGCATGTGTGAAATGAAGATAACAGTTCAGACCAGCCCCAAAGAGCCTATCATTATAAAGATACATTTCCATGTATTAGTACTTGTAATGAATAACAAATTTCAACTCTGAAATGAGCCTAGTTGTAAAATTTCCTTTAAAGACTGCTCTGTGCCTCACTCTGTCAGCTCCAACAGCCACAAGCTAATCTGAAGTAACCAGGAACATCCTTACCCTCCTTCCCCAGCCCACTGGACTTTGCCAAGCTTTTGAAAATAAATAATAATTAAAAA
>VWZG01011311.1:88537-166343 GCA_013396735.1 Grallaria varia | reverse complement strand
GCCCAAAGGAAAGCATTCTGGTGCTCAAGCCCTTCTGCTGGCTGGGTCACTGATCTGTTGGATCATGATGGGCACATGAGGTTATTTGCATTTATATCCCCCAAGGACTATTTGGGGATGGGGAGAGGCAAATGGGGGCGTCAGTAGGAGCTCCCGTGCAGCACATGAGAGACAGGGAGAGACTGGACATGCAGCCATCCCTGGATTAGACAGACTTCCAAAGTTTGCCTTCAACCACCCATTTATCTCTCCTTAAGTTTGACATATAATCAATATTTTTATCAATTTCACTGTCAAAGACAAAATAATCCATTAACTGTGAATTTACACGGGGTTTTTTTCTGACAAACATTTACGTATACATAACTGTAGACAGTTGCTGCCAGCAGAGTCACCCAGCCACTCTCCTAGGAATCTATGCCCATGGGCAAACCAATCTTTATTGGTTTGGGCAGTGTGGAACACCAACATCAAGAGACTCTGCAACAGACCCTTCCCTGGAAAGAGGGGAGATGCACCACACCTCAAGCATGGAGACTCATCCTAAATCAAAAATTTGTGGTTAAAAATGTTAATAGCCACTCTGTAAACCGTGTGCAAGCACAAGCAGAAATGCTCTGCCCAATTTCTTCAACCAAAAGCAGCAGCCAGAGTCGGGTCAAGGGTGTGTTTTTCCCAAGAGCCCAACTCCCAGGCAGGATTCTTGGAGTGCTCCAGGCAGTTGGGTCTCAATAAAGTTTATTTTGGAGTTTTAGTTACAACAACTTTAGCATGAATTAGATGCAGGGCTGGGCATCCCTGATAAGACACATAAATGGGATGCACACAGAAGTATGGACATTTTACCTGTGAAAACAGGAGCATTCACAGACTTCTGGTTACAGAATTTAATGAGGGACTGCACAGCAGGACATCTAACTTTACTTTTTCACAGCCCCATTACAAGTGACTAAATTGCCTTGGAAATACATGCATTTCCAAGTATTCCAGCTCAGTATAATCATCAATAAAAACAGAGTAACAGTACCCCTAAAAGTTCATTGAAGGGTGAGAACTGGAGAAGGTAACATTTGTCCTGGAGCTCATCCCATATTTTCAGCAAAGACACAAAAAAGGGGGCACAACTTTGGTCAGTATGACTGGCACAACTTTGGAAAATACTCCCAATGCCAGGACATACTAGAATTGCACTAAGAAAGAAGGGAAAAGTCTTGCCTAATAGTAATGAAATTAAAAGTAAAGTGCTTTGTGATTCTGCCTGAGACCCTGGTAATAAACATACCTGTTAAAAGCTGGGAAATTATCAGTAAGAAAATACTGGGGAGGATAAAGATGGTATTAATCAATCAGAGGATCATAAGGTAAGGAGGACTGGCTTTGTTGAAAAAGGCAAATGCTATCTAGAATTCATCAACAGAAGCATTTGTAACAAAAACATAAAACTATTAACGCCATAAAACAAGCCATAGTGATGCTTATCTTCATTAGAACACACAACAATCTATTTGTCTCAAATATCATTGCTGTTTGAGTATCAACATAGTAACTTTTTCTTTTCTTTTTTTTTGTTTGTTTTTTGTTTTTTAAAAAGAAATAGCTATTTTTAGGACAGATCTGACAAATCCATAAAGAGGAGTACGTGACACAGTCTCCCGTGGTAAATGGAAACTAAGTTAGGTTATCTGAATGCTCCTTATGCAGTTATAAAATGCTAGAGACTTTACTATTTTATTAGTAATATTTGTTAATATATGATACAATCCTAAAGGAGACAACACTGCTTATTGTTCATAATATCAGATACTACAGAGCAAACCCCATGATCCATTTTCCCTTTTCTTGCCCAACTTCCATTATAATTTTTTGTTAGTAATTAAGTCCTGGCATCACATACCAGGAGTACTTGCTTATTCCCAGACCAGTCAAATGGCACTCTGAATACAAAATATGGGTTTCTTTGAGACATGAAAGGACAGGAAGGTCTGAGGAAAGGAAAGCTATTGATGTTTCAATGTATATTTTTCAAAAACATTTCTTCCATTTGCAGCTTCTCCTACAATGTTCCTGGGAATCAGCCAGATTTAGCTATAAATAAACCACATAGCCTACAAGTAACTATCTTCTCCTTCACATAAGACCAAATAGATCGTAAGAGCTAATTTAAAAACATTACGATTTCTTGTTCAAATGTGCAATTAAGAAGAGAAATGAAGATTGAGATTAGCGATGGCAGAAGATCTCTAAACTTTGTATTGCACAATTAACATTTTAAATAGAGTGGGTCAAAACAACCAGGCTTTTTACTTGCTTGCAACACTGGAAACAACCATGCTTCAGGTCAAATAATGCTTCATTTATTTTCTAGCATTATTTTAATGTTTTCAAGAGCTTATAAAAGCTGTTTCACATTTAAAATGGGAAACACTTGCAGGAGTTTTCACTGCTGTTCTTAAGCTTACAAACAGCTTACAACATAGCCATACATGAAACCTTGGTGTGTTGTCAACTATGCTCTGTATGTGTGCAGGGAGGTTTATTCTGCTGGAAACTGTCCGTTTAACCAAACACAGGTTCCTCGGACTACTGAAATTAATGCAAGTTAAAGGCTCAGGGTTACAAATGATCATCTCTCAAGGCTCATTAAGAGGACAGATGAGCAACAGTGTCATACAGAAATGTTCAGATTTACTTAGCAGGAAGCAGGCAAATAATGCAGGTCAATTTTCAGGAAATTAATAGACATAGAATAGAGTTGAGTCATTGTGCTCAGGCTGTCCTACCTTGAACACTGTTGCTGGCCCAGCTCCTCTCCTTGACCACTCTTGCCAGGAAAACTAATCAGCAGAGCAAGACCTGGAGCAGATCACAACCTGAGGATGATGCCATTCCAAAATGACATCAAAGCCATCACCACCTTGGACAAAATTACTGGAATCCTTCCCTGATGTTCACGTTCCCAACAGGGTCTTCAGCTACATCAGTATGTCCACCAAAGAGCAGGTAACAAGTTTATCAGCACATATGGATCAATGAAGATCCAGAGGAGAGGATAACAAGAATAATGAGAGGTGTAGAAAACATGAATTCCAGGGAATACTGGAGGGGGGGAAAGAAAATGAAAATAATATACAGATGAATATAAACTGGAGATACAAAAATAGGTCTTAATTCTGAAGAGAACTTAAGCACTATACTTAAATTACAAAATAGATTTAAGACAGTAAGTCTCAAGTTCCTATTCAGTAACTTCAGCAAACTCAGAGAGTGACAAAATACTAATTTCCATATGCATCTCTCATTATTTTAGAGTTCTGGTAAATGCAGCTAACTGAGGAGGATGAAAAAGCAACAGAGACTCCTGAATTCAGATCTTGGTGTGGAAGAAAAGAAGGAGCCAAATGTCCAAGATACTGAGTTTCAAATTCTTTCTGGCCCATTAAGAGGTACGTTTATACATTCAACTATGAACTTAAGCACCATTTGGTATTTGTAAAAGCCTTCTTAATCCTGTTCCTGGCAAAAACTCAGTAGCTTACTTTGGTTACTAGTCCACCAGAGCCAAGTCAGCAGGATTCTTTTCTATTTCAGCTTTTTCCCCTTGGTTTTCCCAGGGTGTCTCACGGATAACAAAGTGCCTGGGATTTTGCTGAAGAATGATCCCATTAAAGAGTTTTACCTCAGAGAACTGCCAGCTCCCTAGAACCAGGATCTCAAAACCTCCCGAGCAGAGATGATACTCCTGTTCAGCCAGGTTCAAAGAGGAAGGATTACACTCCGTGTCAAGGGGAAACACCGAGAGAAGAATGAAAAGAAAAAAACAGGCCACAGAGTCCAAGAAAATGTACTCCACTGCAATTCATTACTGCCAACTAACTCAACAAAAGCTGCAGTAGGGTAAAACCAGTTTTGATCAGAATAAAATCGAGTTCTTTCCCTACAACGCAGTTTGATCACATTTTAGGCAGTTGTCTGCATTCTTTATTTGGTAAATATCAATTTTAAGAGTATTAGATGCCAAATACCACAAATCATGCGCACATAAAATGGAATATATAAATTACATCACAGGATATTGAAGGATATCACCATGACATTTTCACTGAAGAAACCGACAGCTCTGTTATTGTCTATAATGGTGTATGTTAACTTCTAGATAATATCTGATTCTTAATTAACACAAGCATATTCCATTTACAGTTTTAATTAATTTTCAAAAATACTTTGGACGTTAGCTAGCAAGGTGATATTATTGTGGGTGGAAAGAAACAGAAGCTCTTGTATGTGACATTTTAGGCAGGAAAAAAAAAATCAGGTGAGAGGAAAGTTGAACTACAAATCTAGCCAATACAGAGGCACAGTGTGGACGAAGATAAAGAAATCCATCTCCCAAACCAGCACACACATTCCTCAACTGCTGGAAGACCACTCGGATTTTGGAGTGCACTGAACCTGTAAAGGTGGGGTTAAGCAGGAGTTTTATGTTCTTTCTCAGCACCTCTCATGTGAGGAACACCTGAGAGAGCTGGGGTTGCTCAGCCTGGAGAAGACAAGGCTCCTGGAAGATTTCGTTGTGGCCTTTCAGTACTTGCAGAGGGTCTACAAGAAAGGTGGGGACAAACTTTTTATCGGGGCCTGTTGTGACAGGAGAAGGAGTAATAGTTTTAAACTAAAAGAGGGTTGATTTAGACTAGGTATAGGGAAGAGGTTATTTTATGCCGAAGGTGGCAAAACACTGGAACAGGTGGGGGATGCCCTATCCTTGGAAACACTGAAGGTCAGATCAGAAGGGGCTCTGAGCAACCTGATCCAGTTGAAGATGCCCCTGATCATTGCAGGGGTGTTGGATTAGATGAGCTTTAAAGGCCCCTTCCGACCCAAACCATGCTGATTTCCCAGTGAAAGCACTCAAGCCATCCCATGTCTGCCAAGCAGTCCTAGGCTGGCTGAAGAGGATGGATATTCCTGAGAGGAAGTTTAGGGAATGCCTCTTACTGACTCTTACTTGCCTCTTCTAAGCTGTGCCAGGAGAGCAATTCAAATGTCTTCCCCCTCTCTCCCATCTCAGAAAGGCAACAGATGCCTCATTGGGCTGTGAGATGCCACGGCCTCTCAGCAGGAGATGGTGGGGAGGACCAGCCCAGCTCATGGGAGCAGAATTGGAGAAGTGTTCCCCCCACCCCTGGAACAGCACCAAGACCAGCAAACCCATAGACTGGCTCTCTGCAGGGCAAAGCAGTCAACCCTTTTGAGGTATCACCTTCCAGCTGGGCTGGCCTTACAAGAGACAGAGAGAGAATTCACTGCATACCCAGCCTGAGGCATAACCAGCCACTGGGGCCGCTCCCATAAAAGAGGAAACACTGCTTTGTTCTAACCATCAAAACTTCTGGTTAAAACTTGGCAGTGGTTTGTATATGAGAAGGTGGTGTCTTAAAAACTGATATATTTTCCTCTTTTATTAGGGAGGTAAGAAATAGCAGAGTACGTATTTTGGACTTTTGTACTAGCGAAAGAAAAAAGGGCTCTCAGGCAGAGACCTTAAATGTCAAGTGATTTTTATGGCTATGTAATGGACCCTGAAAACCAGAGGGTTTTAATAGAAATGTCAGTCACAGTCTGTAACTACTTCCACTTCAAATTATGACATGTGCCTACTGAGATTTTTTAAAACAACACGTGAAATGATACCAAGTGGTTAAGCTGCAGGTGACCGGGACCACGAAAATTCACTCAGGAAGTTGGGATATCGGCAGCATTCCTGCCTCCTACCGTTCATGAAGCAAACTGAAAGGATTGTAAATGGCTCTTCAGGTTTGACTTAATCCCTTCTAAATTGGATACGGCTCTCTCTTCACCTTGTACTTTTACAGTATTACCTGGTCTCCTAAAAATCATCATAAATCACCTGTAAAGGTTATGCATTAGAGTGCTTTCGGAAATAAGACTTATAACTCATAAACCTTGTCAAAATGTACATGCTGCACGGTGGTATTTTGAATTGGAATACAACTGTTGCCTTTTAATCACAAGGCATTTTCTAAGAACAATGCCCTCAGATGAATTAATAGCTGGAGTTCTATCATATCTCTCCATGTCGATTTTGTCAACAGAACTACATTTTCCTCCATGCTGTACAAAATCCTAAGAGACGGTAAAAAAGCCCTGATTTCCCCCAGAGCTCTGGCAAGATCAAAGGACTGGGAAGGTCAGCTTTTACAAATTGTTTCCAAGGGCAACTGGTCATTGGATGTTGAGTACCTTGTGGAGACAGTGATTCTTACCAGCAGTAATGACACCATTTCATTCTTCCGTAAAGAAGCAGCGGTACTTCTGATCTTGCTCACCTTGACATCTAAAATGCATCGGCACATTGTTCAGTGCCAACGGTTTTGAAACACACACACAAAATCAGAACTGACACAAACTCTTTTAATTAAAGAACTAAAAATTACTGCGCAACATTGCCAAGGCTTAGACTGGGTCAGAGCTGTGGAACTCATACGCTTTGTGACCTGCCCAGGAAGGAGCTCTGCCCTTCCCCACCGCTTGCTCTGGTGCTGAATTTCTGTCCAGCTCATCCAGAGAAAGCCAACTTGGTCACACACACACAGCCCGAAGGGCACTTGGAAACAGAAACAGGGCAGCCTTGGGGAACAAAACTGTGGTTACTCAGTGGCTGAGCATTCTGCACAGAGTGACATTTCTGCGGCATTTTCGAGCTAAAAATATGCAAATAACATACTGAAGAGTGACAAAATGTACTTGCCAAGTTTCTACTATTATTAGTACAGTTAATATCCTATCATTCAGCTAAACTTCCTGTGCTGACCACAGTACTGCTAAGGCAGCGTTTCCATTTGTCTGGAGTAGATGAAGTTTGAAGCCGAGCTATTATCCATTTGCCCACACCACGCACGACCCTCCAGATGATTCCTTCAGCTGCTCACCCACACTGAGCTGCTGCCTGTTACCTTTCCCTCAGGTCTGTGGCTCAGATGGAAAGAAGACACACAGTGTAAAACCACACACCTCACCTAAGGCAGCACATTTTACACCATTTCTTCAGCTCTTCTCATGCTCAAGTGGTTTGTTTAGGACTTCACTGGGCTCAAAAGTCTCTCAAAAATAGAAAAACCAGGGTGTTTCAGAGAAAAGGTTAAATCTCCCTGTGTGCTCTGGGTGAGAAAACTATGCAAAAAGAACTCCATCCACTTCTGCTATGAGCAAGTTCAACAGTGTTAACTGAACAGTAACATTTTAGCATCAAAAATATTCTAATTCAAGGCACCAGGAGAAAGGATCTGATATTCAGAGGATTAAACATGACTTTTGATTGGCACAGCTGGTACTTTTGTTTCATATCCTTGAGTAGAAAGACCAAGTAAGCATAACCTTATAGTAAACATATATACACTTGTAAGGTTTGTATACAGAGATATTCAAGTGTTAGCCTTCCACAAATCAAAGATTATTCTCCTTCCTAATATATATATATATATCTAAAAAAACCTAACAATGACAGAGTAGCTTGACATGGCAAAATACAGCCCTCTTTTCTTTGGAAGAAAGGAATTAATCTGGAATGGTAATCAACAAGGAACGGAGGACAGTGCTTCCTGAAACTCAGGGCTTTCAGATGTCCTTGATAAGGCCACGCATTTTCCTCTGTTACACAGTGTCAGGCCAGATGAGGACAGAACAAAAGACAACCTGGGGCAGCCAGGGAAATGGACAATAATCTTGTTTTCAGCGGAGGATCAAAACAAGCTTAGAAGAAACTAACTCTGGGTTTTATTTTCTTATAAAAGAAATGCATTTGTTTCCCAGCATGCTTGAGCAGCAGGACATCTATGAGCAACCAAAATAACGTGTACCTCAAGCCCAAAAAAGCCTTAATTTATTTTAGTCACAGAGCATAAGAAGTGGCCTTCATGAAGTGGCCTCTTCCCACCCTTCCACAATCAGGCTACTGACTGCATTTTAAGAACAGACACACAAAACCACATGGAGGATCTCATCTAATTAATATTTGTTGAAGTGCATGGAGCATTCCCTGAGCATTATACAGATTTGAAACACTCTAATCCTCTAGTTTAGCTGCCTGATAAAGTTAGAAGTATTTAAGGTCTCCCTCTCTTTTTTCCCCCTTTCTATGTTGATTCTGTAAGGTAAGACAAATGCCAAAGAAATCTACTGTTCAGCTGCAGAAATTAACAGCAGTCAAGGGTAGAGGAGCTGGGTAGGAGAATAAAAACTAACTCAAATGCTTTGGTTCACCAAGCATGACGCACATGTAGCACCAAGCAAAAAGATCAGTAAGAGTTACCATCACCACATTCTTAATGCAGCCCCAAGCCGGCTCCACTAGAGTTGAAAGTTGTCAATCAGAGTGCTCTAACACTGGTGAGGAGCCTCCTTTTATCAGTTCCACACCAACACACTCAATCTCCTTCTCTAAACCTGGAGAGAACACCTGTATTCCTTCCTCTCTGGGCAAATCAGTCTTCCTGCACTGAGACAACAGCCGGCAGGAGACACAGCCACAATGAGGATTATGTTCTCATCAGCACCATGAAGAGTCACGTCTAACTCTATCTACAACTTCCTTTCAATAAAAAGAGCAATTTCAAACAACAGCCATGGAACTCTCAATTTTCAGTTGTACAAATGCCACTCTCACAGAGAAGCTGGCTGCCGTCAGATTTATGAGATGCTCCATTTCCAGATACATCCTGCAAAATCTAACACAAAAGCTGCAGTAGGAAGAAACCAGGACAGGACTTAGGAGACCTTTGATGACAAAGAAAATTGCATTGTCTGTTTCAATTATGGCACCCTTTTTCATCTAATATTCAGAGAAGGAAAGTAAGAAGAGGCAAAATAGAACAATTACAGTTTCTAGCTTGTATCAAAAGTTTTTATATGATCCATGTTTGTTGGTTTGCTTGTTTTTGTGGACTGAAAGAAAAAGAACGAATGAACATCATTTTGGAGGAGTAGCTGCCAAAATACTCATGGAGCTGCACAACCTGGTTTCAAAGAACTGAAGCTCTGAGAACAGTCCCAAACTTACTGTTCCAGTTCAGACTTCCAGCAGTCAAATCACTGATACATCTCTTATACATCCTCCCTCAAAGCATCCTGTTGTAGGCTGAGAACAGATACTAACATCTATCTCTCACACAATAAAATAAGGGTTGTTGGAAAAAACACGTCCCACAGTTTGGATTTCAAGAAAACTCTTGAGCGTATCTTTTTCGATCCACGATATCTCACTCACACACAAAACCCAGACTGGATAATAATGGGCCTCAGTACATAAGGGGGGATGGTGAACATTAACTGCCCTTGACACAATGCGACTTGTCATATCAGACTAATTGGACAACCAACAAAGACACTCCCCAACCAACACAGTGTAAAGAAGAGGCCACAAGACCACCACAAGAGTTTTCTTTTGGAGAGAAGTTAAAAATCTTGGCACCTGCAGTCCAACACTTTGCTGCTGGGCATTCAAAATTCCTCCTCTTTTGAGCAGGGAGATACATCCAAGCCTTGCCTCAGACAAGCTGCGCTGAGCGACGTCTGGGCAAGTGACAGCCAGATTTTGTCCTCAGCGGACAAAAGTGACGAGTACAAAATGTGGCATGAAAGGGAGTCAAGGAAGGTGACCACTCAGGTGACAAAAGCCACGTGTGGGATGTCTGCCTGCCACTTGTGTACATAACATTCAGTCCCAACCATTTCCACGGGTACTCTGCTGTCAGAAACTTCAAGTCTACACAAAACAGCAAAACAGAAGTCTCCAGAAAACCAAAGAATGAAGAAAATAAATCTAAGCAACTGCCTGCTTTCCCTGAAACAAAAAGAGGTGAAACAAAGTGAGTTTTTCTCTCATAAAAATTTGGGATCACAAGACTACGATTTTTTTTCTGTGAAAAAATGTATTCTTTTCAGAAGTCTTGAAAGTCAATTATGTATTTTAATATTAGAAACAATATGTAGCATTTGAAAGCATGACTAAGTAACAATATATGTCAAGAGCAAATTGTGTGGTGAAAGAAAGTCTGCCAAAACAGCTTGAAGTTAATGAAAAGGCAAATACACATCTTTGAATTGTCAAAACCTCGAACACTGACTGCAGAAGAACCTTCAGCAACATTCTCCTGTCTTGGCTTCAGTGCAAAAAGTAATATGGGCAGGGCAATACAAGGTCGTGCAAAGATATCCACTCACAAATTAAGTGGCTTTGCTTCTGAGATGATTGTCCATGACATTAAAATCTTGCCAGCTTCATTATTTATACACTTCTGATGTAAGCAGATTTCAGTAATAAAGACACCCAAAAGGAAGGTGGGTTGCAGGCTGGAGCTATATGTATCTCTCAGAGGGTCTTATGAGAATCATACTCAATAACATAAATTGCATTACAGTGTAAACAAAATTTAACCCAGGTGAAATGAATAAAGCAGAAAATGACTGAATTAAATGAAGACGATAGGGTGGAAATGTTTTCTGTAAAGATATAGCTCCATAATACATTCATAGCCAGCAGCATTAGGACAGTTCCACACCACTGGATGATTTCTTAAAGCCCTTTGCTAAAACAAATAATTACATGTACTCATTTATTTTTAGAGAAAAGACTCTCCTTTTAAATATTAATAAGTTGAAGTTTATATTGAACTTTAAATTACAGTAAGAAGTTCAATATAGGTTTTGTTTGGTTTTTTAAAATCCCAAATTATTTCCATAGTGTTTTTTGCTTGATAATTCTTAAACAGTTACAATACATATTTACAATGTGAAGCCAAATTTGCAGTACATAATTTTAGAAATCCTTGAATCTAAATGCCGTAATACTGTAAGAATCACTGCTCACAGAAAATGAACAATGAAATAAAAAGCTGGATCTATGACGCATCACAAGGACAGAACTAGCTATGATACATTAACTACTCATGACCCACATCCATCTAACCAAAGAGGCAAAAGTAAAAAACAAAAAAAACCATAATTAAAAATTCAAGAGCATCTCAATTATTTCCACCACTTGGTTACTGGTTACTATTCCTCAAACATTGGAGACACCCTCCTCAGCCCCAAGGAAAAGGAATTCATGCAGTCATCTAAAAGAATTTTATATTTTCATTATCCACATCTCAGTAAAATAATAAATCACAGAGAGAAGGTAAAATACAGTACTAGAAACTGTCTTGCACCCTCTCGGCATGTTATTCTCTCATGGAGCTGACTTTACTGCCATAGAGGTGTTATTAGAGAAACAACATTTTGGGGAAGTGTCGTAGGGCTTGGAAAAATCACAATGCCAACCTTGCAACTCATCGTGCCATTTCTGACACCAACGCACCCAGAACGACCAGACGAAAGATACCACAAGTCCTCTTTTCCTCACTTATTTTTGCTTGATGGTGCAGCCCTTATGTCCTTTGCCATCCATCCTCTCCCACCTCAGCCTCTCTAAATGTACGTATGTGCACAAAGCTATACCACTGATTTAAAAAAAAAACAAACCACCTAGAATAATGAAAATGTGATCTTCATTATACCTCTTCACTACTATCTAAGAATCCCTTCCCATGGAGGCTACTCAGACTCATCTGCACAATTCTACAGATCTAGGATAAGTTGTTTCAGAAAGGTATACATTATTTTAAAACACAAGAAAAATACATCAAAAATGCATTACTGCACGGGCTGGGGTTTTGTTTTGGGTCTTTTTGGTACTGATCTCATAGAGCAAATGTATACAAAAATTACAAATTGTGGCTTAGAATCAGTAATGTACAATGTAGACACAAACATCCTTGTTTTCTGAAAACAAGCAATGACCTATACCACACAGTACACATATAATGCTATATTAGTCCTGAAAGCATATTTTAGCAGTACTTACAGTTACACTGAATTTAGATTAGATTATCTCACTTTCAAATTAATTCCTGTAAGTAGCAGAATGCTCATAACAGCACTGGGTATTTTTGAAAGGGAAGGAGAAGAAAAATAAATGAGAATTCATGAATACTGTGATTATCTGCCAACATTTACAAGCAATTTTTGCACTACTTTTTCAGGTGTTCTTAAAAGACATCACTTTGGTCATATATAAGCTGCGTTACACATGTATTACAGACCCACAAAATATACAGGTGCAGCTAAAGGGATTGCATGTGATTTTCTTCCTAAAAGTAGGAGGACCCACATACAGCCAAGTCAGCCCTTCGTAACAGAGTATCAATTCATCTTTCCAGTATAAACTTGTCTTTCAAGGAGGTTTTACCTTGGCTTTTAATAACCCAAAGAAACAGAAAATCTGCCTGGCTGTCCTAAGAGAACTCTGTCCTTGGAGTTGACTTTGCCAAATTCTCAGGATCTTTTCCCATAGAAAGGAACTCAGGACTTGTGAGTCTGCACCAGGTCTTTGTTCATCCCTTACCATGTGTGTGCCTGACATCTTGGGAGAACAGCTGCCTGAATTTCATAAAATAGCTAATCATTAAGATCAATAAACAACTATAATCCCCACCTGTTTTATAAGAAAAATGCTTTAACTAATCTCCATGTCAATAAATCACTACAGCCCATCATATTAATGCTATTTTATACAGTACCACAAAAGAGATCCTGTTTTAAATTAACAACATGACAATTGAGTTGGATTGTTACAGCTGACCTGATCAAAATTAGAATCTGCTAAAATCTGTTTGAAACATATCACTGTCAATATATTTTTTTCTTATATAACTGGATTGTAAACAAACTATATAATCACATCGGATGCAATGCACTTTATAAAATAAGTTCTACAGTAACTCCTCAACCAACTTTCAAGACTGTCAAGGGATTTTGGGGTGGGTTTTTTCCCTTCCTATGCTGCAAAAACAAACGAATAACACTACAAACATTTAAAGACTGTATACTTTCCTATGTAACCTTGAGAGAAGACGCGCTGTGCTGAGCAAGCTTCTGCTGCCTTATTTGTGGCAGCTTTCTCCAGAAGTACAAATATTCACATAATCACATAAAGACTCAAATCACACCCTCCATTCTTAAGTTTTGCTTCCACGCTTATATTCCTCAAATACAGGCGACTTCTTTCTCTGTGCGCATGCGACCTGATGTCAGAATTAAGATGTTACAGGGCATTTGTTCTCTCCACCTTAAACATTTCACAGCAGCGTACACTAATACAAGGCATTTTTTCTTCCCTGCAAAGATTAAAATTTATTCAGCCAAAATCATCAGTGACATGAAAAAAAGTATTCCTTGCCTTCTAGTTCCTGCCAGTGCTTATCCATTCACCAGAGCAGTCTGAACTTCGAGGATTGAGCAACAGCCTCATCCTGAGTCCAGAAATTTCAATCATCTACTGCCCTGGAAAGGAGCCAACTGTAATTCTAAGTGTTATACAAATTGTTTTAAAAAATAGACAAACCACAACCTTGCAATATATCCCAGTATTTATAAAGCCTGATGATCACAATGTCACTAAAATTACTCATATATTCTGAATCAAATGCTACTTTCAAAATGTTTTCTGAATACGTTTTACCACTTCCATTAATGATACTTTTTGGATTAATTCATCCTTGGCTAGCATTACACTGACCTGTACTTTACATCATTACTAGACAATTGAAATCCATATGACTGCTCGTAGTGTAAGACAACTCGGTGGGGTGAAGACTGACAAAATCTTTTATCACTCTGTCAGATAAATAAAGTTCTCACAAAATCCCTTTCCCCCAAATTTAATAGGTCAAGATTTTCAGCCTGTTTCAATACAACTGACAGTATAAACAAAATGCTTATGGAAACCAGAAGGCCTATAAGGCCTTACATGTTTAAAACTATTTTGGTTTTTACCTTCTGCTTCCGATATGTTCAGTCCTTCAGATTAGGTATAATTTTCTATTTATAAACAAAAGTGAGACATTCTAATAGGTAAAGAAAAAATGTTCAGAGAGTTAGTCCCTGGTTTGGTTGGACCTTTTCTCCATGACTCTAAAAAAGCTTTCTTACAGTGGAAAACAGAAATTGGTTGTTGCACATACAGGCAGTTATCTTCAGTTTTGACTGACACAAAATTCTCCCCTCATTTTATTTCTCAATTTGGCTTACAAAAAATATCTATGCCCTTTAAGTCTGGCGCTTAATATACAGAAATATAAAGAAGAGTGAAACATGAGATCCAGAAATGTGAATTTACTATATATAAGTTTAACTAAATGGAATTCAGCATTCATGAAAAATCACATTAAATGCAATGAAGTGACTTGGGCTCCATTTTTCTGCACGTTAGCAGGGTAGCAATGTCAACTATATGACATTTCTCACTTCGGATGTTCCTGCTCCCTGGAAGAATTTCCTCCAAAAGGAGCTATTTCAATTTATTTTTAGAGTCAATCAGTTCACTGTTGAAATTATACAGCAAATGGACTAAGTTAATTTTGCTGATTGCAGCAACAGGACATAATAATGGATTTAACACAGTAATTAATTTATTTAACACCCACGAAGGAAACTCTTAGTAGTACTAGGGCAACCTATGACTTTAACAAAGAGAGATGTCTTTTTGTAGCAGCTGGAAGAGTGAGCAGTGGACTACCTCCTTGTGTAATTTTGTATTTAATTCCTATCATGTCTGCAAAGTGTATCTATCACAGAGAGGGTATGAAAAAAATGCCCTATAGTCAATTCAGTGAGACAGACATTAGATATAGAGAAATTATGGTCGATATTGATCAGATTCTGTATCCTCAGTAACCACCACCCATTGACACATGCAACTTCTTTCATTTTCTTCAGTAATGAGCACACCTAATTAAACCTGCCGAGAAACGATAAGAGGGGGGGAATGGAAAAAAAGTAAAAATCAAATCTCTCTTCTAAAAGAAACCTATAACTCAGTCATCTCAAAAGGGAAGGAGGCCCTAGGAATAGCTAGGCATTATCACACTGCATCCAGCTCCCTAACCTGTATTTGATTAATGGTATCACTGAGGGAGTTGTTACCACCATCAGCACACACACCTCAAATGGCATCAGCTGAAAACTCCATAAAAGCTGGAGGAGAAACAAGATTTCAGGCAAGAAAATGGAAGGAAACTTCTGAGGGCAGGTAATGGAAAGAACTGAGAAACTCAGTGTCGGACATTGCAAAGGTGAAAAACAAAACAATTAAGGGTGGGGAACAGAAAGGCTTTACTAGACAATGAAAGTCCCATCCCAAAAAGCAGCTTTCATTAACTGTAGGATTCACAATCTGCCCGGGTTGTAACAGACATAAAAACAAAAATCCCTTGTGGTACACAGAAATGGGGGTTTCCCTCTGTTTTTAATTCATTTTGGACAAACTGATAGGCTTTCCATCAAGCAAGGGCTGCCAAAAGAGGCGGACAGGACAACTGTCCTGGAAAGGTGGAATGAGTATTTGCCAGGGACAAATCCCTGCCCTGTCACATCACTAAAATTTACTTTCTGCAGGGACTGACGCAGCTCACGGGACATTCTTTACTCAGTCTATAGTAAAGAGAAAACACAAAAAACCAACCAAAACCATCTGGTCCCTTTCTAGAAAACCTGATCACAATGGACTGACAGAGACAAGTTTTTCCTCACGTAAACCACCGCCAGTAACTAAATATCTCTCCCATACTGGAGTGCCACCTGTGCTCCAGAACGTCAAATGGAAACCCAGAAGACCTTCATAAAACTTCACTGGAATTCCATCCTCATAAGTGGGTCATGGAAGCAAAGCAAAATACACATACTGGCCACACTTTGACTGATAAACTGTGCCAATACTTTGGTAAAGCTCAGGAGAAGAACCAACCTTCTCCTTGTGGCTACAGAGCAATTTCGCTTCTGAGCCTGAAAACCTTAATTGGTTTTCAAGGTCAGTGGCTCACCTGCAAAAGAAAGGACAGAACCACTGGGGGACCTTCTTAAAAATATCATCTTGGAAATGAGAAAAATCTATTTAATTTCTCTTGAGCTGAGAGCACCCACAGCCCAAGCTGGCAAGGAACAAGGAGGCTCTTACGAAGAAGCCAGGTGGCTGCAGCACATGCAGGAGTGAGGCACAGAATCCTACCAGAGTTTGGCTGACTTTCCACTTTTCTCAGCTCCAGGAGCACCTCTGCCTACGAACTTACAATAAGATGACTTGGTAGGTCTGCAAGAACCTCCCGCTGGCCCAGATGAGTTGTGCTGTCCACATCAGAGAGATCCCCACTTCCACCTGAGAGTCACTCATGTTTAAAAACCAAGCCACTGTCATCAGAAGCCATGAGGATCCATAACCCATCACAGAAATGGAGCCATCGCTGACTCTGAGCCATGGGTGCCACTCCATGTCAGCCAGACAGCTACTTCAAAGGAATAATTTCCCGGAGCGACGTTGTTAAAGCAGCCAAAATGCAATTACCTGAATGCAATGAGCTGAAATGGGATCCAGGTTCAACTGGACCTTTGGTGACTAGAAGTGTTTAGGGCTTTCACTTCATGTCCCGTTCAAAAGATAAATGAGCACCGTTCCAAAGATTAGATTGCCAACATACAGAGAGTGTCTCTTCAGAAAAAAAAAAAAAAAAAATCAAATAGGAAAGGCAATTTCACTCTTTCACAAGAAAAATTTACCATTTTGTTCGTCTCTGAAATGACTGATCTACTTACCAGAGATTACATGTTGAAAGAAATTCAGATGTTACACAGCTTAAGTAGTAGGAAACTCCAGCTATTGAACTGTCTAAGTTGCTAAATCAGAGGTCCCTTTTTAAAAGCAAGAAGATGATTGATGTATTTAGGAAGAATTCTATTTCTGCAAATGTGAAGGACTGAACAGATTTTTATCGTAGCATAATGAAAAGTTTAAAAATAACTTTGACATGAAGTTCCTGGAGGTTGAGTATGACTGTTATTTTAAAGTTGCTTCAAACATAATGGAACTGGCAAAGAAAATATTCAACCAGAACCATCCGAATTTCCTTTTATGCTTCATAACTACCTTACATTAAGCACAGTGTTACTGTAATATCTTGCATACTCTTTCTCTGGGGGCTACAGGCATGAAAAAAAGCCTAACAAAAGCAACAGGAATCTGCACAGTGAGTTAGCGAGCTCTGAATCTGGAACAGGCTTTAATGCTACCATTTTTAGGTCATGGATTTGTAGGCTTTTTTCACACCTAAAAGGTATTAATCTACTGTGGGAGTTTTTTAATAATTTTTTTTTTTTTTTTATTTCACCAGGTGCGATATGTTGGATTATCCAGAAAAAGTCCACTTTGATACTTATCAAAATATCATCTCAGGTAACATAAAAGATTAATATAGCAGTTATTCCTTTAATTAGAAATAAAGGAACAGAGAGAGACCCACAGACCTGATCATAATAAATAAATGATCAAAAAAGATAAAAATATTAAAAAAAAAACAAAAAACCAAACCAACAAAACCAACCAAGAAATAACAGAAAAACCCAAACAAACCAAAAAAACCCCCAAATCAACATCAAACACTACCCCAAACCCAGTGTCTGCTTAGTGTTTTTCCCTGGTTTTTAAAACCAAACTTTTACAGTGTACGAGGCAGAGTAAGAAGTAAAAAAATGAGTCATCTCCTCATGCCATGGTCAGCTGGGTGATGAACAGTGTTCTTGGTCTGGGAGACTGGCATTGCGAGACAGAACAACTTTTGTCTTCCGCTGAGAGCTGTTGATTTGCAGACAGATGTTCCCTTGATCCTCAGAGATGGCCTTACTCAGATTTTTCTAGTAGACATTCTTTGATCTATTCCCTGATATCTTTACAAATGACAGCTTTGTTTTTTCCATCACATTAAGATATCATCCCTTGCCACTCCGCAATAAGCACCACCGGGGCAAATGCTGCAAACAGCTTGGCAGCAAATGGAGCAGGACAACCTCAGCCACCTGGAACATCTGCCTTCCCTGGGCCTGTCACAGCCTCAGGAGTGACATATCAACCACAACCACTCTTCTCTGTAATAAGCTAAGCATCATTCGCTTCACCCCTCTTATCTCGCACCGCAGTGGCTTTGCCTCACCTCGAAATCAGAGACTTTAGAAAGAATCTCACGCAAAGCCTTGTGCCCACAGCTGCACTGCTGGTTTGTTTCCCAAAATAAACCCCGGTTCTTATTTTACAAAAGACCTTAGGTAGGGAAAGGTAGGGAGTTTTGACATTTAGCTTACCGTACTCAGTCAAAAATCTCTTTCTCTGCTTTGCTTTGGCTTTTATTTGCTCATTTTTTAAACCAGGTTCCTTGACTGGGATGTCTTGGATAGATACACACCTAAAGATTGATCCAGCTTAGGAATCAAAGAAATGCCACATAGAAATACAACTGTCACATTTTTTTCTATCTCTGGAGTCTGAAGGCATACAGATAGTGGGGAGTTTTACCCAAAGAACTGCAGAAGACAGTATATTCCAAAAGAAGCAATTTAAGGGAAGAGACAAGAACAAAAAGAAGTATGCAGCTTATTAGACAACAACTCCAGATGCTGCCAACTATTATGAAACAAATCAGCTAAAGACCTCCTCATTTCCATGATGACCACATCACATCTCCAAGATTTAAGCACAGCAATATTTCATTATACACCTGCGAAATCTGTGACTGCGTTGAAGAATCCACTAATGCAACACCGCAAGGCTTGACTTACTTATTCATTTGCAATGTAATTATTGGGATTCAAAGCACATTTCTCAGCCATGGTGCATACTGAAAAATGACCTCTCACTCCAGCATTAGAAAATTCTTTGTAGGCACAGCCCAAAACAGCACAAAAAAGAACCCCAGTAATTATCACACCCTGATGCTCAGCTGCTATGTCTTACCCTTGCTTCAGACTGTTTATAATCGGCATGCAGTTCTCTGAAATCTCTCTATCATTCCATGAGAAAGCTGCTTCCAGTGCTTTACAAAGACTATACATACACATGTATTGGTACCACAAAAGTATCCACCTCCCTGAGCTCCAGCCTACAAAAACATCCTTCTAATCTACCAGAAACATGTTCCCCATTCACTGTGTACCAGTTCAGACAGCAGCTGTCACGAGCCAAGCGAGAAAAGGTGTGGTGCAGTTGAATCCCTTCTGGAGGCAATGCCCCACCACTGCCAAAAGCTCTCCTGCAGCCTTTGTTAAAATGCTGTGCTTTCCCTTCCTCACCCCTAGCTGGGAACCCACTGCTTCAAACCATCCTGCAGTATTCTGCCCATGACCCAAAATTATGATTTGTACAGACACTGTAACTACCTCCCACAGCTGAAATTTCTGCTGATGACCATCCCAGAGCTCTGCAGATATTGGTATGTATTTCTGAGGCTCATGCACAGGACTCCACCAGCACGTGTAGCCAGGTGTTCAAGGAATGCTTGCAATTTCTAGGCACTCAATCAATCATCTCTTTACTCCTGCTGTCGCTATCACAGATTGTCCTGCCTACCTCGTCCTCACCACTCCAGTGGTACTAGTGACTAACACTCCACAAACACAGGGGAACCGTGAACCTGTCTAAAAACCAGCACTAAAACTCCACTGACCTGTGGAAGGATCATCCACAGACAGAGAAAAGCAGCTCGATGAATGATCAGTGTCTTTCTGTTCGAAAGGTGGCAAAAATAGGAGATGGATGGAAAACCAGGGCATTTGAGTTCACACCGCCAGAAGTTCTCACAGAGGACTGTGTTTGCATTTCCCTCTGCACACCAAAACGCCTCTCAGAAGCCTCTGACAGGGGATCCCTGTGAAGGATGCACCCAGGCTTGAGCCAATAGAGTCACACACAGCTAAGGATGCCTGTCCCCAGCTCAGCCATCAGGCACAGACATGCTGGAATGATACAGCAATGCCAGTAAGGACATCAAAAGCTTCCAACACAAATATCATGTCTGGGTTAAATATGATCACAAATGGTAATGATCGCAGAGACCACAGATTTCAGCCCTGGCCAGCAAAACACATACAAAGAATGGATTTGAAGGTAAAATCAGATCCTAAATAGAAAAATGACAAAAATGCAGTTAGAAGCAACAAGCACACACTTAAAGAAATAGCACTATAAAGAATGAATGGAGAGAGGAATTAGACCACAGTGTGTCTGAATATCAATTTGCAGTTCCCCTTCAAAAAGAAAAGACAGACCCGCAATGGTTAAGATCATTCCTTATGTCAGGCAAAGCAACTGGCAAGAGGTAATTCTTCTTAGCAGCATGTTGAATTATGTATTTGTACATAAGCCTTAAATGTGTATTTTAATTTCACCTAAGTAAATTACCAGCATAAATCCTACCCTTCTCAAATATCTCTGAATTTTTAATTAACCTAATATCATCATTTCAACCAGGCAGTCAGAAACGATGAGTAACATATGATTCATATTCAGAAGTAAATGCACCTGCTTTTCAACAACATTTCTAATTACTGGCTCATTTTACCCTTTAAATGGCGATGAAGCCAATTTGGGTCATACTGTTTTTAGCCAGTGACGAGTCCTTTCAGCTCACAAATAATGTATAAGGAATTGCTGTGTTGTCACTTTGAAGGACACTTTCAAACGCATGGTGGCAAATTGAATGGATTGCCAAAACACATCCTTTTACTCCTGATACGCATCACTTCACCATAAGCTTCCACCAGACAAGATTTTGCCAAGAACATTGAAGCTTTGATTTGAAGTGACGCCCCACCATTTTGCTCTCTTTGGTCAGTGTCATAATGATCCAGGCAGTGCTACCGTAGGTTAAATATAATAAAGGGCTTATTTCTAATGTTACAGACAACGGGAAGGCAAAAAACCAAAAACATGAGTTTTGAATACTTAGGTGTCCTTTAAAAACACTGCAGCAAACTACAGTGAGACTATGAGGAAAGCCTTTGCTGAACCACCTCCTCTTCCTGACAGAACCACATATTTTAGGGGTAATCAGGGAAGCAAAGGGCACCCTGTTTCAAAGGTGGTTCATTGCCTTTCTGCTCCAAACGTTCAGTTTGTCCAGGACACCCACCTGCAGAAGGCTGAAGCTGTTCTCACGTAGGTCTGCTGTGCATTTAACCACAGAAATATGCATCTGACATAGGGTGTATCTGCTGAAGTTTTCAAACCCTCTAACACAACCAAAACGTGACAAATTCTCGCACAGAAAGCCCTGCTCCTTCTCAAACCAGCTTGGATGTCAGGTTTCTCAATGTTACTGTCATTATCTTGATTTGTAGCTTACTGGTAAATCCTATACATCTTCAAAGCAAAAAATAAACTGACTTTCTGGTTCAGGCTGTATAGATTTTATTCACAGAAGCTATCTCCTTCTGACATCTGCCTCTAAATTGCTTGATATAATGAGAGCACCATGCCTGCCATGCTTCCTTTACTTGGTGTGCTAACTCATATTTTAGATCAAAACAATACAAAAGGCATGAAAAACACGGGAGTCAAAAATGGTTATGTCCTCCATTCATCAATTTTAAACCATCACTTCAACATTTTAAAGACTCTGCACTCCAGTTATGAAAGTCCCTTCGGAGCCATAAGAAAAAAGGATGTTCTGAGATTCCTGGGTGAAAGAAACACAGGCGGAGAACTGTGTTTGGGCAACACGGGCACTGCATATGCACTCCTGTGTTCTCACACACATAGAACAACATCTCTAGTGCCCTTCATCCCTCTGGACGTCCCCGTCTCCCTGAATAACAGATGTTTTAGAAAGGGATGAGCGAATTCTGCATAGGAGAGAGTAACCAGCAGGAAGGCTCAGCAGCTGGGGGGCTGTGCTAGGTGGGACTCCGAGGCAGGAACGTCTTGTATTATTTACCCATTATGTTGCCAGCGTTCACTGCTGAATGGTAGGAGGTTTTCCTATTTAAAGCAGGGCAAACGGTCGATTTTTTTCTGTTTAAGACAAGCAACTCAAAGGCCATAGGCAAGAAAAAAAACGAAAAAACAAAACCACTCAAATTTATTCTAGATGATCTGAAAATATTAATGTCCTAGTTCATTCTTAAATAAGCATAAGCAGCGCTGACAACTAGGAACTATGGGTTTTTAGTATGCAGTGATTTGATGACATTCATAAAAAGATGTAGCAGTTTTCAGAAGCTATTTAAAGCAGATTTGTTGACAACTGGGTTAAGTGACTTTAATAAACACACAAATTACTGCACAATCTCTGGGTTACAAGTGGTTCCAGTGATTTAAAAGTTATTTCTTGGTTTTCTTTTTTTTCTTCCTAAAAAAATTCATCAATTATAATCACATCCATCCTACATCATGCAACCTGGATTAAAAGCCCACTTCATATCCAACAGTAAACACAAGTGCAAACAGTTCATTAACAAACATGCAGCGTGAAAAATTCCCACCATTGAGTTAGTGAACTGACATATATCCACAATAAATACCAATTAACATAAAATACCAAATCTGCTGTATAAAGAATCCAGTAACAGTCATTTAAGGTAGACAAAGAACCAGCTTTTTATGAAACAAAGAGAAAGGTGGAATTATGAGGCTTTCAGAAGGCAACAGAAAAGTCCAGCTAAAGGCAGAATGTAATCATGACTAGTGAGAAATCTTGGAATAGGCTGTGATTTCTATAAACACCGGGGCCCTCAGTGACTTAGGAACAAATCCAACCTTAAGAATTCAATAAGTTGAAGTGAAAAGAAAGCATCCAAGTTCTGGTCTAATTTGCACAACAGATTCAGAAAAAGCAGACGGAAACCTTGAGCTTGCACCACAGGAAACAGATGGAGTAAATATTTTTCATTTGATGTTCCTTCTAATTAACTAAAAATGTCCACTGGAAGCAAAAGCAGATAAATCCCTGATAACATTAAACATGGAAAGTTTTAAACACAACTAACTTTCAGCTCGGAAAAGGCAGAAATGGAACAGTCATGTTTTCAATGGAGAGAAAATATCAAGCAGAATGAATGAATGCAAAGTGATTACTTCTTTAGTATATCATATTTCTCATTACTAAAGGTGATCTTCGGTAAAGCTTTACCTTTCTCACAATGACTTCCTGTGAATCCAGAAGGGCAGACACATTTGTTAGGGGCTACACAAGTCCCACCATATCTGCATCCGTCTTCACAGAATGCTGAAAAACAAAAGGAATACGTGGGTAATACTTCATTTGAAAAAAAAAAAAACACCACATGTATTTGCAGGATATTAAGAACAACATCTAAATTCTAAGCAATTAACAGTATTCAACATATTAAAATTCAGTCCACCTGCAAACACAAAGAGAAGTAACTCAAATGCCAAGAGGAAAAATCTCATATTGCACCGTAGGCAAACCACCTCACCAACAAGAGATTAGTAACCATCTGGTAGAAGAACAGAGGGGGAAATGCAAGGTAGGATTTTAATGGGGCTGATCATCTTTCAATTAAACCAAATACACATATTAGAATTACAATGCTCTGGTAACCCACAGAAAAGAGGCTGGGTAGGTGTTAACTTCTTTGTTCCTCGCTTCCATCACTGAGATGTCTGCAAACACACAATATTTTGCTTTTTTAATTTTTATTTTTTTTAAGTGCACAGGACATTTTGCAGAATCAAGAAATTAAACATGGTGAGAGTCATGACTGAAAAGAGAGAAGGGTTCAACCCCAAGGTAACGCCCCCACTGAGGTGTCATCCATGACAAGAGCAATACCCAAGTTCTTCAGAAGTATTTGACCAATAATTGGAATTTGAAACAATGGTGGATCTCATCTCTTCTTGTGAGCACTGTGTGAGGTTCCTCTTGCTTACACAGCCAGTTTACAGAAAGTCCACTAAGCATGCAGGTTGATTTTATTTCTTTTTGTTGTGTTTGTGCAAGTAGCAGAACTGAGGTAAGAGGAGGAAAGGAAAAGACATCAGGACACTTTTCTATTTTATCCTGGTAACTTGGGTAACACCTTTGTTACGACTAAGAGCAGGTCCTGCCCCAACACACTCCCCCTCCCTCCTAGATATTTATTGAATTTCACAGGTTACCAAGTGGGTCTGACTGCACTGACGAGGGAAGTTACAATTAATATTTAAACAGCAGCTCTCCGTGTCTAAGCTAATAACAGATTTGCAAAGTGTTCCCTGCAAGCTAAAATCACAGATGGAGTGTTGACAAAGAGATGTTACAAATGCTATGAAAAGGCTTAAAGTGCTAGATAACAGAAGAAACGTTTAAGATTTATTTGCCAATGCACTAAAAAGAAAAATAAACTGAATAAAGTACTAGGCAATAAAAGGAATATTTTGCAACTGTTAACCACTTAGGGGGGGGGAAAAAGCACATCTTCGTATCTCTTGACTGAACTGACAGACACATCTGCCTTACTGTAAATATGTAATTCATAGCACGCCATACTGTTTTAGGGAGGATAGCATGGGGAGAAGAATGCTACAGTGCTTTGGACAAGGCAGTAGGAGAACATCCTGAGCATTCCTGTGACTGGAGCAAGGCTGTGGTGTGCACAAAGCACAGTTCCTGCCCAGTAACGCTTCCTGCTCATCGATGCACACACTCCACATGGGAAGCTTCTAAAATACCTCTGTTTTGAAACCAGCCAATTTCTACTGTGTAGGAAGAAGAGAAAAATGGTTTAAGAGCAGTATTTTGTGATGTTTTCGCATGTAAATATTTGTAGAAAAGTATAGCTGTGCACAAAGCTGAAAGCATGAAATACAGCTCTAAAATGTATAAAAAAAACATGATGAGACTCAAAAGATTCCTTCCAGGGCTCTTGAAAGAAAGTTTGCTCATCTCTGCTTTCAGCATTCTCGCAGAAAATGCAAGTTAAATTCTACATCTGCATTTTTTTCTGGTTTGAAATCGCGAGTAAGCAGAGACTTTCGTGAAGTAGTAATTCATTTCTGCAAACATCAAAAGAACTAGAATTCATGGCAGAGCAGATAGAGAGGGGGGGCAGGAAAAAAGAAATATAATGGCAAAAAAAAAAGTAGAGTTTGTCTTCAATATGCATCACACTGTACTGGGAAAGAACTACATGGGGCTCTTAAAAGAATACATAAAGGGCACAATATCCATGTCCAAATGCACCTCCTGTATGCATGTTCAAATGTGCTGGCACTTACTTGTTGAATATTTTGAAATGTCATATTGTAGCAGCTTATAGGGAAAAAAAAAGAGGGAAAAAAAGGGAAATTGGTACAGGGACATCCTGAGGAGCTACAGGTTGCTGTGAGAAGGAACTCTGGACTGTCCAGGAGTCACTCAGGCACCTGCTTGTCACACAGATGTTGGAGGATGAAGCTGAGGAAAAAGCCGAGCAACGGCTGCAGAAGAATCCAACTCTCCTTTTCAGTGTCTGTAGATGATGAAAAATCCTCTGCAATACAGACTAACTATGCTTGTCTTTATTGCTCAGGCTTTGGTGCACTTGGGGGATGTGATTCCTTCTTATATTTTTATGCAAGAAAAACCCTCAAGGAAGAGTGTCAGCATTATCCTGCTGTTCCCCAGATGGTTCTTCTACAAACTCTCCATTCCTGCAATGTAGGCTTGCAGGAAATGGGAATATCAAACCCACAAATCTCAGAACGTAGCTACAAAATCTAAATATTTGTTTAAAGGCAACTTTCCTTAATTGCTGGAAAAATAGTTCACAGTATTATATGCAGTATTGATAACCCTACTTTAAATTTTAAGAATGCTCAATACCTCAAATAATAGGAAAACAGTTTCAGTTGCTAGCAAGTTTACCAAGCTTCACTTATTTGAACTCTCTTCTCTAACAATCCTGCCCCTGGCTGAAGCCTTTTAGAACATTTTATCAAAATTCATTCATTTCCAACAGTGAGATTTTTTCTTTAGACCATCAGCAGAAGAAATTAATTAAGGAAATATCTTTACATCCCTTCTGCACCTTTGCCTTATGGACGAGAGGACCTAATAGGGAGAACTCAACGACTGAGCAAGAAATCAACTGGAGTGCCCAGGCCCTCCCAAAGCCACTTGCTTTGGTGCTTGTGCTTTGTTATGTGTTGGTCTTATGGACTCTGGGACACAGATTTCCACTGTGGTTTAGATCCTTCAAAATCCAAAATCTATGTGGAGGGGGTGGGGATCCACCAGTACCACAGAACCAGCAGTTACAAACCTTGATTGCAGACTCCCTCCTACTCAAACAAAGTTAACACAAGAAAGACAAATCGTGCCTAGACTGAATATTGTTAATGTATTCCCATAAGCAGATCCTGTCTCTGAAATTATTTGCAGGCTGGCAACCTTGCTAAAAAGGAGAGTGGTTACTGAAATTACCATAAAGGTTTTATCCAGCAAGTTAAGTGAACATGCCGTTAGGGTAAAGTCTACGCAGGTAGATTTCCATTGTTAAGAGACTTATTCAGTATTCTGTATGTAAAGGAAACAGAATCTATTGATTTCAGGAGGCTTCTGTCAAGGTGAACAGACCTCTGTAATGCCAACAGATTCCTTCCACCAAAATAAAAGCCTTTATAGTATGAAAACCTTTCCCGAATAGACATAATTTCTCTCTGGAGGAGAAATTTTATTTTTGATGCGCATCCTCCTTGATGATGAGACTGTAGAGAAGAGAAACAGCCAAAACTGTACGTCTGCTGAATGTGTTATTTTTGTGATGATGTTGGAGGGACAGGGGAGTCTCACGGTGGAGCCCCACAAAGAGCAGCATGAAAACACCACGCCCCTGGACATGAACATTATTCTGCATTATTCTGGTTTTTGTATGGTAGCACAGCACACTGCCTCACTGTGCTGCTATAGAAGGGCGTGGAAGCTGACCAAATACGTCTCACGTCCAAATGTAATCCAGTAGTTACCATAAATTATTTATACTTTAATATATAAAAAATTTTCGTCAATGAAAATAAATAAATGAATAAAAAAATGAACTCAAGTAATTACCCCACAATTTAAAGGAATATTACTTGACTATGAAGAGATACAAAGATCACCTTCCCAAATACATCAGATACATATAAATTGTTATTTCTGGATATACTAAATGCCTGTGAAATAAAAAAAAGGGATGGTCAGGAAAGGCAAGGAAGGAGTCAGGCACAGACTGCCTGGGTAAACAAAAATATACAGCTTTGGAAGAGATATGGGCTGGTGTAACTATACAAGCAATTTGATAATCAATAGATGGGAAGGCCACAATTTCATTAGCTGATTGAATTTACTCAGACAAGTATGCACAAGGGCACAGTTGATAACAATCCAACTATGTAAGCCAAATACCAGAGTAATTGGATGGTACCAGTTGCTGAGGTGGGTTTAGAGGACAGCTGAGAAAGTCAAGAGAAAACACACAACCAAAATAAGGGAGCAGCAGAGGTTCTGCCCTTTTCCTCTGTGCCCGAGTGTGACACCATCATCTATAAAAGTACAAAACTCCTTTTGGTCCAGTGAACCGAATCCACTGGATACAGGGTGCGACTTATATCACACAAAAAGTCTGCCAAATGCCCCCGGAGTCCTTTTACAGCTGGCTGGAGTCAGAGAAGGACAAATCTGGCAGGAATGAACTTTGGGCAAAAGAACTGTCCTGGAAAATGTTCATCCCACATGTCAGAGGAAGAAGGGGAGTGCAGGTCAGTCTGTCAGTCAGGATGAGAACACACCTGAGACTGGAAGACAAAGCCTTAGCTGGCCAGTCACCACTTTTGTGAGTGGCTTCCAACCCAGTTTATGCTTCTGATTTTATGTGTGATATATATGAGGTTTATTCAGTCTAGGAAGAGCCCAGACCCCTCGGGTCTTCTATCAGCTAACTGCAAGGTTTTTATTTCTGAATTATTTTTCTAGAAATCTCACTTATAAGAGTTACTCTACAAACGTAATTAGCATAATTGCTGCCTGGTGTGGTCAAAATCCTAAATCCTGGCAGCACAAAACATTTAAGTGTATTAGAGCTAAGTCTGAACAAAGATGGATGAACCTGGAATTCAGGTTTGGAGATGGGGGTTTTTCCAAGCACCCAGAAAAGCACGAAGGAATTCTTTCAAATTTGGCAGGCAACACACAGTGAGAGCAAAGAAGGAAAAAGGGACAAAATACAAAAGTGCCCAGCAGGATCATAAAGAATAACAAATACATCAGGAAGAAACTGTCAAAGATATTGGATACAGGCACACACACCTACTGTGTGTGTTTGAGTGTCTATCTATGTATTTGCATGCTATATAATATTTATCAAAGTGATGAACTAATATTTTAGAGTTTGTCACGAGGCTGTTTCAGCTGATGCAGCAGGGAATCTTTGCAAGTACCCAGTGCTGTGTCACACAGCACTTGCAAAATTAGGATTTAGGTGAATCTGGAAGGCTGGGCATATCTCTCAGAAGGTACTGAAATCTTAGCAGTGGGCCCTTTCCTGGCTGTTATAAGATGTTAAATTCTCTTGGTGCTTGGTGTTTTGCTTGACTGATGCATAGTCAAGCTGTGGCCATTTGTAGACAAGCAGCAGGTCATTCGTCTGGATGCTTTCAGGGTGGGCTCAAGTGTTGTTTGGCTGGAGATGCTGAATTTTTTCTGAAAAATGAAACCTAAACTCCTTAAAATTAGTACAATGAATCACGGTGATAAATACCGATAATTTCTTTTGTACTACCCCAATAATGGAACTTACTTTTGAATGTGTAAGTTATCCTCCACCTTGATCAATGCGTTTTCACCTAAAATACTTTCTAATGAACAAACAAGCTATATTTAATTAAATTAATTTGGAAAGCATACTGAAGGGGCAGAATGTGCCCATTCTGTTCCACTGGTGAAATGGTACATACAAAACCTTTACTGATGTCAACCCTATTTTATGGCTCCGAGCACAGATACGTGACATTTTTCTGAAATGTATTTGAAAAAGATCAATAGGGGCAGTAAGAGACACAAGTAATATAATAAAATTTGTCCTGTGATACATTACACTTTTGAAAGCATCTCTCACATCCCCAGATGATTCTGTGCTAAATAAATATTCTTGTTGCCATTTTACTGCTCCCCTTCCTCAAGGCTAGACTCTTCAATATTTTTAGTGCACCATTTGAAGCCAACTGCAGCTGTCTGCTTAGTAACCCAATAATAAGCATGACAAAACAGGGCAGAACACTTCTTCCACAAACCCACTGAACATTATCTTCCAGTTAAAACTGCAAAACCAAACTGAAATTCACTTTGAGAACAACATGTCACACGACACTACTGGAGTTTTCCATTGCATCAAATCAGTGGGCTTATTAAACTCCTGAGTTGTTTTAACAAATGATTATAGAATAATTTATATTTACAAACATAACACAGTTTATTTAGAAATCAGTTATACTTAATCAATCTCAATTTAAGGATAAAGAAGCATGTTCCAGAAACACAAAAGAAGCATTTTCTCTTGCCTGATCTATTATCGCAACTTCAGAGAGACCTTGATTCAAATCTCATTGAACTCCTTGAAAAAAAACTGAATTCAATAACAGCGCGTGCAATCCGAGGTCCATTTGGCCTCAATATATGGAATATTCAGACAAGATAAAACCAGTTTTTTCACAGTGCACACGTTACAGATCTGTCATCCTCGTGTTCCAATCCATACAAACATTCTCTGTAGACACATTCAGCTGGATTACCCCTAATGGGACAGACAGAGAAACTTAATTCACTGTTCTCGCTTTGCCATGTAGCACTGACAGGGACCTCCACCAACAAAACACAAACCTTTTTTATTTATATTTACCAGTGAGAAACATCCTGTCTCAACGTGAGAGATTTACTCTATACTGCTAAATGAAAACCTACCCAAGCACCATCAAGTAACTGTGTGCTATGAAAAACACCAGAATGTTCAATAAAGCTGTAAAAAAAATGCCCAAAATCTTGATAAAACATTATTTTATGCTAATGCTCTATATGAGGAACACTATCTTTTGAAACTCTAAGAAAGCATTTTCAGTCCCAGCTGGAAGCAAGCATGTTGCCTGGGTGCAATCACAGCCTCTAAAGTCTCACATTCAGCAACATCTCTTTTTAAGGTTGCTGGTGCCTTACTGCAAACTTAACAACTGAAAGGGCAAACAAACACTTGTTTCGATAGCTGCACAAAACAGGCAATAGCAAATCAAGGAATTATTGATAGCATTTATCTATCTGAAGGTGACATTACTCGGAGGGAGAAGATGAAAACGGGAAATAAAATGGCAATGGGGATTTTCAGGTCTGGATCAAGGATGTGTAAAGACAAATAATTTATAAAGACATTAAGAGACCTCAAGCTGTGTCTTTTTAAAAATGCACGCTAAAATTCAGGTGTTCTTTCTCACTGTCTTCGTATTATGCTGCAAGTAACAGCTGCAGTGGTATCTCTGAAAACCTTTTCTAATGGGCTTTTTCATCTCCTTTTAAATCTCACTCATTCTGCCAAGACGCTCCGATCAAAATTCCTTTTCCAAAGCCCTGATTGCGTTCTATTGACCAACACCAGGAAGATGGGAATTGTCAGTTCCAGAGATCACAGTCCTCTGCTTACACAACAGGAAGGACTTCAGTAGGTGAAGCCTTCAGAGCTCCCCCACAACACCCATCCAGCCCTCGCTCCTTATCAGGCAAGATGCCCACGGAAGATATAGACATTTCCTCATTAAGGAACAGAATTCAAAGTTAATCTCCATTTACAGAATCCACCTTACCTTGCAGCCTCGAACAGATAAAGGTTTGAATTCACTAAAGGCGCTGCCAAGAAGGCAATCAAGAGATGAAAAGCCCTGGATCCCATAAGCAATGCCCCAGGGCATTCTGTCTCCTTCAGATCAAGTTCACTTAAGGCAAAGAAAGAATAACAAAGAAAACAAAGGAGGGGTTGGAGAGGTGGGGAAAGGTTCAAACACAGTGCTAAAACATACCACACTAAATAATGAATTCTCTTAGGTAGGCTTGGATAACTTCTGCACTCCTGCACGTCCTCTGACTTTTGCAGTTGATGGATCAAAAAGAGAATGCAAATAACTGGAGACAATTAATCTCAGCTCATATCTGCACTTTAAATCAGAACGTTTTCCACTGCTAAAATATTACTACAATAGCAGATTCTTCTCAAAAATAATTTTTAAAAAAAGTATTTTTCTAGCAATTATTTTCATTTTCCCAAAAAGACATGTTCATCTCAATACCTGGATTTAGCTAACAATCTCACTAAATCAGTTTTATACATAAGAAAAGATAATAAACTTCAATATTTTGATTTCTGAAAGAGACACCAGACTTTTCAATAGGGGGGGAAAAAAAAAAAAACGCACTGAAAAGTAATATTGTTCTCACTGTTCCAGAGAAATTTCAATCTACAGGCAGAGATTGCTTTTCTCAAGCTGGTGTGACAGCAGGTGTGATACACATCACCATCAGCTTTATAATCATCATAATACATTGCTTTTAAATAAATCTTTTCATCTCAAGCTTTTATACATTATGAACAATTAAGCCTTACAACCCCCCAGTGAGGAAGATGCATTAAGAGCCTGAACCTGCCAGGCACTTCTACAGAACAGAGTTAAGTACAGAAATATAATTTAATAAAGTACCCTTTTAACAAGTAAGAACAGAAAAGCAAATATAATCTTTGTGTGTGTATAATCTTTGAATGAGCCACAAGCATTTTAGAAACCCAAGGGGCTACCCTCTCTGCTAGTGTCAATTAGTAAATCTATACCAATTTAAACAGTGCCTAAGAATTTACCCTCTGCATTCTTAGAGCTACAAGACTCCAAGGAGTACATCACTGTCAGTATTTATAAGACCATACCGCTGAATTGTGTCTTTACATTCATGTGTAACCATGCAAACATCTTAGTTAATACCTAGAAAACATTCACAATGTTGACTTCAGTTTCTGCTACCTGTTCCCTGTCTCTGTATTTTTTTTCTGCAGAGAACCGAGTAGTAACATGTTGGGGAATGGTGAAGCAAAAGAAGAATTATATATAGATCCTTGGTTGCTTTTTTACAGAGCAGTGCCACCCTGGTCACAAATCTGACTTCAGTGATTCTGCATCAGGGCTCTACAGACCCCAGCATAGTATCTTGCACTTCAAGACACTAAAGTAATGAAAAATCCCTACAACTGGCTTGATTAGCCTTTAGATTGGATATCCTGGGAAAAAACTTCTTCACCAAAAGGGTTGTCAAGCATCGGAACAGGCTGCCCAGGGCAGTGGTGGAGTCACCATCCCTGGGGACATGGTTAGTGATGGGCTTGGCAGGGCTGGCTTAACAGCTGGACTGGATGAACCTCAGAGGTCTTTTCCAGCCTTAATGACTCCATGGATTCTATTAAAGGTGTTGGAACTTTTCAGAACTGCAGCACTTAAAGCTTGGTGTGTCTGGCCAAAATTTTCTTTCCCAACACACGCAAAACACTCCAGAGAATGTTTGTTTGCTTCCCAACCCGGTAACAGTGCTTTGGGAGCACCAGGGGACATATGTTATATAGATTCTTTTAGTACTTTAGATTCATTTAGCATTATATGGCTCAACATAAATATGAAATATCTTTCTTTCGCTTTCCTCTGCTAATGCTACGCACTATAGTTTCAATGCAGAAAAAAATAAAGCACCATAAAAGACAGCTGCAATCCTTCCATCAAGTACAGTGCATGTTCCTAATGGAATATAATTTCAAAACAGACTTCCAGTACCACCTTCTTAGGCTATCACATTACAATGTTTAGTTTGCAAAGACTGACTACAGGAACACTCGCTATATTTCTTGGCAATGCAACACTTAATTTTATGGTGCATAAAATGCATTTCTCTTAACAGATGTATCAGCTCCCTGGTACCATTACTAAACTGCTTCATACTCATAAACACTGGGTGGGGAACTGGCATTTATTTTTGTTGTTGTAGCACACACTTCTACTTGCTCCTAATATCCTGTTTCCCTGAATAGCAACAAATTTAGCTTTGACTGCTCTTTAACAGACTTGATCATGTGCATGCCATATATATCCTTACATGCATTTAGTTATTATGCAGGAAAAAATGTCCCAGCTGTACATCTGAAAGTGCATAAGAATTACAAGACTTTTTATAGATAAGAAAATTTAAAAAAAACAACAAAACAAACAAAAAAACCCAAACCAAAAAAAAATCGCAATAACAAAAAATTTTCCACAAAATGAAATGCAACCTTTGGCTTTTCAGAGGTTAGCCCCCCCTTCCTAAATCTAGGTTAAAGTTCCACTGAATCATGTCCTGTCAAAAAAAAAAAAAAAAAAAAAATTAGATTTTGCTCTATGTGTGAAAATTTTAGGACAGACAAACATAATTGCAATGTTCCCTGACTAAATTCCAGGAAAACCATGGGCATATGTTTCATGGCTGAGCAGAACGACTGTGGGGACCCACCACAGCACACAGGAGTCGTACCACAGCGCAGATCCTGGCAGACATCCGACCAACAATAAGGCTCAAGAAGTGATCTGGAAGAAGACAAAGGCACACTTACGTGTCCTAATTTGTGGAAATTCTACCCCATGTAAGTTGTGACATGAAAGCAGGTAAGATTCATTTAATCGTCAGCCTTCCCAGTTGCCTGCTGTGACTGGAGCGAGGCATTTTTAAAAACTGGGACTTTCTGCATATGTGTGTTTCTGTCCCCAATCTTCTCATACGGAGACTTTCTTCAATCTGACAACAGCAGCTCTGGCAGATGATGAACAACCAACTTTAAAGAACACAAATTTAACCCCTTCCCGTCCTGCCCTCGGACGCAGCTTACTGGAGCTTTGAGAGGTTTCACTGAAATCTTCTAAAAACAGTTTCCAAAAAACATACTCTTCGAAACTACAAGTGTCCTCTAAAGGAACAAGAGGTCCCCAAAGTGTGTGTTCCTTGAAACCAGGCCCAAAATCATGGGAAACACAACGCCCTGTGGTATATTCTCTCATGTAGAACCCAGTCTTCATATATCTCACTGGCAATCAGTGTAAGCTAAGCATAATTCTAAATGACAGTGTAACACCAAAGCACATTCCTCAAGCCAAGGAGGAGATATATGTGTGTACTCTGGAGATAGATATATATATATATATCAGACAGAACAATTTTGTTTATTTTGAAGGCATTCATGTTTATTTTGAAGACATTCATCTGACTTGCTGGAAAGTGGCTCTGAGAAGGAGAAGGACCTGGGGTACCCAGTGGATAACAAGCTGTCCGTGAGCCAGCAGTGCCCTTGTGGCCAAGAAGGCCAGTGATATCCTGGGGTGCACCAGGAAGATGCCAGCGGGTCGAGAGAGCTGATCCTGTCCTCGACTCAGTCCTGGTGAGGCACATCTGGAGTGCTGTGTCCTGCTCTGGGCTCCTCAGGGCAAGAGAGACAGGGAGCTCCTGAAGCAGGTCCAGTGGAGGGCTCTGGAGATGATGAAGGGACTGGAGTATCTGGAGATATGCTGAGAGAGTTGGGCCTGTTAAGCCTCAAGACGAGATGTCTGAGAGGGGACCTCATGGTTGTCCATCAGTACCTGAAGGGAGAGTGTCAAGAGAATGGAGCCAGGATCTGCTTGGTGACTCCAAGCAACAGGACAAGAGGCAACAGGCAAGGAACTGATGCAAAGGAAGTTCCACCTGAATAGGAGGAAGAATTTCTTTCCTATGCAGTGACAGAGCACTGAACAGATCCCCCAGAGAAGGGGTGGAGTCTCCCTCACTGGAGATATTCACAAACCCTCTGGATGCAATCCTGTGCCATGTGCCCTGGGATGGCCCTGCTGGAGCAGGGAGGTCAGAGCAGATGACCCTTTGTGCGGTCCCTTCCGACCTTACCCATTCTGTGATACTCATTTCCAACGACACATGTAGTTGCAAAGCTGGAAACATGCCTAAAAATACCAGGCAGAAAATAAAAACAAAGCAGCAGCACCACAAGTATTTAAATATAGTGTTGCCTCACTAATAAAAATTCCAGCAGAGTAAAACAACTTTTGAAATACCTTCATCTCCATTCAACTGAAAATGAAAGTCCTGAAATCTTAAACTTCAAGTGTTCTCAAACAAACAGCTGAGTACAAAAGTAATTTCTGCTTACAGACAGAGTTCAATAAGGTTTGACTTTAAAAAATAAAAGTACGGTCTCACTGAACAGCAATCCAGTGGTCATTTCTAATGTACACTGACAAAATAAGTTAAATTGTGAGGAAAAGATGCTCTCTGAACAGCTTTGTGAAACTTTATGAACACTACTGTTATGTTGTTGCCGTTTTCTTTTTTTCCCCCCAAAATATCTTGCAGTAAAATTACTAGCTGTGTCCTACACTATGAATAGTAGCGCACAGCAAAAAGGAAATAAATCTCTTACAGTGTACATAATCAGTCACTAATAGCGAACAAAATTACCACTGCTGGATAGTACCAGAATAATGATGCCCTGTTCTTACACAAACAGAAGACTTGAAATAAAAATATACACTGGACAGAAAGCGAGCTTCAAGTTAAAATGGGTATTACTCTTGTGCACTGCAGCTGACATGCCAAGTTCTCAGGAGCTGATGTGTCATCATGAGACCAGAGTTCTGATCGTCGTAGAGGCACCAAATAGTGTAGAGGTAAGTCATGGACAGCAGCACCCACCCTGTACAGGGCACACAGGAGTGCACAGCCTGATGGGCTTCTGCTTTCCTCCTTCCAAAGGGCAATCCAGAGCCTGAAGGTGTCTATTTAACCACCAAACAGTGTCAGCAGCAGGACAGGATTCCTGAGACTGCCCTGCCACACAGGGTCACATCCATCCAGAATAAGCCTTTGAAATTGTGGGCTCTGTACTTCTCAAGCTCCGTGGAGCTGGCAGAACATCCAAAGCTATAGGGCAAGATAAAGACCGTGTGTTTCTTACAGCAGAGCAGTCAGATACAAATTACACTGCGAGTCTGCTATTTCCATGAAAAAGTTCAGCTCTTTTAGGATCTCCACAACCCCGTTTACTTAATTGACTAATATTAGGGCATTTAAATACACCTTTAAGACATTGAGAAGCTGAATGAAGATATTTCAAGAATTTTTGCTGTTTCCAAAAGGCACATCAAGGAATAAGATACTTCTATATCAGTTAGATACTCAAGGCACTCTAGCCTGGGTCACTGCTTTGTATTTTGTCATTGTTGAATAAATCAACAAATCCAGCATCACAATACAATTTTTACGGTAACTTACATCTGCCTCTAATCTGTAGTGTGCCACTGAGGAGGTACTTCAGTGAAATGGGAATGTTTCTCAGAGCTGCATATGAAGTTTGGTGAAGCAAATGAGATTACAAGATTTGCTGTGTGTGAACTTGTAAGAAATCCGAGTCAAACTAAAAATGTTGTGACAGACCAGGAGCAAGGTAAATAAACAAGGCATCTCCCGGGAACAATAAACATTCCAAACATCCAGGCAAAACGCAGCCCTGTACACTCCTGAAAAACCAAAACCTCACAGGGCAATGACCTAATGTAACAGCCCCCAAAATAATTCTCCTGCAAAGATAAATAGAGGTGGCTTCTCTGAGTTGAAACATCTTAAGTCACATTCTCCAGCAGATAAAACACACACTGCACCTTGGTACTTCAGCAATGGGTATGTCCCAAATAAGACTGCAGCAGGCACTGCTTTACACTAATAACTACACTTCGATGCTGCCAATATTCTTGAGCAGAGGGCAGGAACAGTTGGTATTGTGACCTAAAACAATACTAAACATACCCAGTTGTATTAGCAAAGTGTTGCTGTAAAGCTCACGCCTTACATTTGCTTTTTTGTTTTTAAAACAAAAAATGAAACATGAAAATTTAGAACCACTTTGACCCCCTTTTATGACATACAGCAGGGCACAATGAAGCATAAATCTAACATATTAGCATCTTGATTATGTACCTGGTAAGATCACGCAAGTCGGATTTGGAGAGATTGCTTTCTCTACTGTCCTAATCCCTGGGTGTTCTAATCTCCATGAAAAAAAATGTAAAGATGCACAGTGAAGAAAGGGAAGCTGAATGTGGTATCAACTGGTTTCTAACAGCACTGCCAACACATCAGGAAGTCTTTCTAAATCCTCGAAGTTCTGAAACAGGTGGTTTTTTTGTGTTTTTCTTGAGCTTTTTGTTTTTTATTTTATTTTCCTTTTACCTTTTGTGCCGAACATTCTGTGACTCTACCTCTATTACTATTAAGTTGTGTGTACAGTCTCCATGAGAATATCCTTATTGAGAGGGAAAAATCCTGAAGCCTAGACTTTAATAGAAAAACTGGCTTGAGAAGTCACTGGGGTGAGAATATAGATCCACTGGTCAGTTACCCAACATGGAATTTTTGTTTCCACTTGGCCAGCCTCTGTGATTTGCCATTTGGACTAATCAGAGACTTTGGAAGAACTCCAGGTTCTTTAATACACTGAAAATCTATCCTGTTGTTTCACTTGTTTTAAATAGGCAGAGGCAAATAGCGCATTATCAAGTGTACTAATTGATCCAAATGCAGTGCAAACTAAATTAATGGGGCTGGAAATGCTGGCAAAATTAAAACCAGCATAAATAAAACTGATAATAGCTTAATAAAGCTGAAAATAAGATCTGGGCAACCTAAGGCTATTTCAGATACTTCTTTATTTCTGTTTAAATAGATTTCTTCCTGTAGACTGTTCCCAGCTCAGCAGGAGCCTTACAAGACAGGCATTTTTCTCATTCTGTGCATTTTAACTTAGGTTTTTCTGTAAAGTTCAGCCTGTCTGTAAAAGCTGCTGCCAGTTCATATAAGAAAAACCCCCTATAACTGCAGCAAAGTAATTATTAACATCATGACAGCATGTGAGCTGCAACACTGAGCTGCTAATTCAAGCCAAACCTTTAGCTCAGAGATGGAACCTGCTAACTTATCTTGCAGACAGGGAGTTACTGCACACAAAAGGAAGAATGCACCCAAATGAAAAAGAAATCAATCCTCATTAGAAAGAGGTTCCTCTCTGTAAATGGATGGTGGAAGTCCCTGGCTGGCAGCAAGGCTCCAATTCCACCTTTTTTATTCTGTTGCTGAAAAGGGTCCATCAGCATTGGAAGGTGTGGAAATGGATGGGCTTGAATAGAGCAGTGCTGGGCAACCACACTCTTAAATCAGATGTGAGAGGACAAAGCATCCCAGGTCTGAGAGACAAGTGACTGAGGGGCCTCTGAATACAGTACCTTGAGCTATTTCTGCAGAGAAGGAGTGCCAGCTGGCCTTCGAGAGGAGGGAGAATCTCCAGCAGGAAACCCAGAGCTCTGCTCAAGGGCCACCCAAGAGAACAGACAGCTGTGTTGTATTCCTCTTTTCCCAAAGTTCAGGAAGGAATGCAAAGGAAGTAAAAAGGCACAGAGGAAGAAGAAAGTCAATGAAACAGAACACTTGGGATGTGTGAAGGTGTGGAAGAAACGAGAAATTGAAAACACACAGGAAAAGCAGAGAAGTTGTAAATCTCTTTGACAGCCAATCACCAGAAAAAGGGAATACTGTTGGCTGCACAGGAATCCTGGCCACGCCTTTTAATATTTAAATTTAAAAGTCAAAAGAGAAATGCCTGCTGACTTCAAAAGGCAGAAGAACACCATGGAGGGAATGACTAGTCTGCAACATCTAGAACTGTATAGAAATTAAAAGAAAAAGCTGTTATCTAAAAGGCACCAAAGTCACTGTGTCGTTACACATACGATGCACACAAGAGTTTGAAAACAGATTCTAATGACTAAAAAGTGAGCTTAATAGATATAAACCTGTGGTCCTGACTCAGCTTAGAATTGTAATTCTTTACAGATTATGAACGGACTTCTGTAAAATTAAGACCGAAGATACTATCCCGTTACTTCTAACACAAATCCACTCTAGTGATTACAGCTCTTCGAGACATTTTGCATAGAGATGCACTGCAAGTAACTGAAAAAGAACACTCTGAAGGCCTGGTGAAAACAAGACATAGCAACTCCAATGACTGAAGCCCCAGTGACTGCTTTCCCCAATAAGCATCTGAGTTGGCAGACCAGTCTAAGGCATAATGCTTTTAACTCCAGAAGGCTATTACATGCTGTTGTCTTCCCCATTTAAGCCACTGGCACACCCCCAACACAGTTACAGTGGTCTTTAGTTACAGCCTGGCCTTTTGCACATTTAATGACAGCCACAGATGTAAGGGGTGGCAATTGGAGTGGTGCAATTCTGCAATAAAGCCAACATCATATATTTCTAATATGCATCATAGCTTTTCCCCAAAGCCTGCTGCAGTTTCGACAAGTACATGTATCACTGATGGCAAAATTTAACCTCTAATACAAGTCTGAAGGGAGAAATGAACAACAAAATATTTAAGTTGAAAGGAGAAAGGGTGAATACTATTTACAGGAATCTACAATGCAGCTCATTCTCTACTAGATGAATTAAGAAAAAAAAATCACAAGCCACAAGACAAGATTCAGAAGTGAGAAAAAAAAGGCTTGCACAACCCCCTGCTTGTTAAGGGGTCACACCTCGACCAGCCTCGCCTGTCAGTAACCAGGAGGCCACTTTGCACATGAAGAAGAGGGCACAGAGCATGATACCTCGGACTGTTCAGAGATTGTCTCGGTGTGGAAATACATCAGCTTCAGAAGAACTAAACCAAGGAATTAAACAGCAGCAAACTCTTAGTACTGGATAATATGAAATGGTCCCTAACATACTGCAACAAACTAAAAAAACCAACCCTTACAGCAAGATGAACTTTAACGAAACTGAACAAAAGACTCAGTGAGAGAAAAGCCAAGTAGAAGCTGGTACAGATCTAGGCTGGTCTTCTGCTATAACCTTTTAAAAGCAGGAAAGCAGTCACAAATCACAGCTCAACTAGTTCTAACCAGTCTGGTCTATCTGTACTCAGAACCTCTTCTGCAACTTCCACTCTGACCCTGCCCAAACAGATAAGGCTTTCTGTGAGGGGCTCTCCTCACTTAAAGGATTTCCTCTCTCCCAGGACACAGCTGCTGCCCAAACGACTCAGTCACACTTGTCAGCAGAAGAATGAACTAAATGCCTGGCAGCAGCAGTGATTCCAGTCCTGGAAGACACAGAAGCTGAAGAGAGGCCGAAAGGGCATCTCTGAGACATTCATTAACTAAAGAA
This sequence comes from Grallaria varia, assembly GCA_013396735.1. Taxonomy (NCBI): domain Eukaryota; kingdom Metazoa; phylum Chordata; class Aves; order Passeriformes; family Formicariidae; genus Grallaria; species Grallaria varia. Next base: position 126,150 of record VWZG01011311.1, on the reverse strand, counting down.
GTTTCAACAAATTCACTGTCCATCGTCTTATTGTGTTTCCACTGAGGTTACCAGCTGCTCCGAAAATGAGAGGAGTCACTGGGAAGCAGCCAATGCATTGAAATTGCCTCAGTTCCTCTCCAAGACCAAAATGCCCAGCAACACATCAGGACAGGCATCATCTCCCAAGCAGAAGTTTTGACCAAAAGGATCAATGGCTTATTAAAGAGAGGCTTCAAAAATCAATTTTTTTTTTCCAAGGGTCCTACTCATTCACTGCTCTGAAGTCTTAAGGAGCTACATTTTCCTTACCAAAGCAGTTGAGAAATTACACAGAAGGACAGTCAATCAGATGGACATAAAGCTCTGGAATGGAATGAAAAGTCATGAAATGGAAGTGGAATAAAGAAGTATAATCACCGAGTCCCTATTAATTTTTGAAAGGTGCCATTACTGAACAGGTGTCTGAAGAACTTTCACATTTCCCTTTCATGGTTTGCCTAACCTTGATTATGTTTGAATCTCTTGAGAAGATGACACCTGCAAGTAGAAGAAGCTAATAGTGTGCAGGTAATCCCCAGCATCTGCTGTTTCCCAAAAGACTTGGACAACTTCCAACGAGCCCACTACCCAGACACAAGAGAAAGACTCCAAAGGTTATTCTTACAAACTGCTGAACTTGAAAATACTGCAACAACAGAACACAATTAACTTGCAGAAACTATTCCTATCCTAAAATACTGCAAAAAGGGTGCTTGTTATCTTCTCAAGTCCAGATCTGAAACTTAAACTAAGTTTTTCCTCGTGGTCCAAGAGAAGCTACAGGGACGATGTACGACTCAGTTCCAAACCCGTGACCTCTTTGCAGGATTGGTGGTGAGGAGGAAAGAGCAAAGAGGAGAGGTGAGAATGGAAAGAATTTCTATGGTCTTTGCAGGTACCGGCCAATTCCCCCTTGACTCCTGTCTCAGCCCGGCTTTTTCGGCTGCTTGCCTGCCCATCTGCCCAAGCGCACTGTGCACTCAGGCACTCACATCCCTTCTGCCCAGATCCATGTTCGAGCTGACATGACATTGTGTGAAGCAGAAAGGAAAATCCTTCTCTAAGACAGATACTGTGTTAGTGTCCTTTTAGCTCTGGAAGAGAAGCTGCATATTTACAATGGTGACTGGAATTATACTAACAGATACGGCTTATCCAGTCTCTTAAATACCAAAAATGCATCTTCCTGAACACTGAATACAATTTTTTTCCCCAAAAGATGCCGGAATCCTGTTTGTTAATGCAACAGCAGCTGCAGAAAATGCTGTTGGCTTCTCGAATTTCTGCACAACAATTCTGAAATCTCTTTTCTCGTCACTCTGCCGCAGCAACATTCAATTTAGCAGATATTCACTTTATAGTCTCTTTTGCAACAGACATTCATTTACATCTATTTTACATGAACTAAATTTGGCATTGACTGTAGTAGACCAGATGCTTAAATGACACCAGAGCTGACTGCAGTGCTCATCTTTATTTACTGCTCTGGCTTGAGCTGTATTGATTTCTAAACATTTGCATATGTGCTCGTGAGATCTGAAGTTTCTTCACATGAATTTTATTTCTCCTCATTCAGGTCAGGTCACTGACTTTGAGTTTTGGTTTTAGATTCTCTTTACACACTTCAGAATAAATATTGCAATGGACAAACATGAATTGAATCTATCCATTGGTGTTTCAGAAACAAACAGGCAGGGTGCAGGGGATGTTTGGTTTGGTTGACTTTTTAAGTTCTCCTCACTTAGACAGATGACTTTTCCTCATTTCTCTCTTTCAAGATTGTTGCACATGACAACATGTGTAACAGCTGGACTTCCTCAGTAGATAAGTGAGGCTTTTCTCATTGAGAGTTTTCTTTCAATGAAAGAACAGAGTAAGCATGTTCTTGTATTTTTTTTCCTTGCTTTTCCATGTATCTATTTACACACCAAGATCCATATATCCATTGTGTACCACAGACAAACCAATGACAACAGCACAGTAAACTAGCACCTCAAACCACAACTAAGATTACACTGATCACATCTAACAACACATGGAACACATTCTGAGGATAGTGCCAGAGTTCTCTTACATATGTCCTTGTGCTACCTCAGCCACAGATTTATTTGTGCCATGAAACTAAACCTCTGTATCTCTAAACTTCTCGCTGCCGCCTGAAATGAGATATGTTTTTATCTTTTCATTTACTGCTTCCCAGTAGTTTTGCTCTCATTTTTATTCAATGCATTAACTGTTAAGATTTCTTATTCAATAATCCAAGTATTAAACGTACATAGAGATTTTCCCTTTTTGATCCTTTTCATTGAAATGCAAACTGTGTCTTTATTATGTCTTTAAACACCTTAAAATAGGACAGCTAACCTAAAAAGCACTTCTTTTGCACCTCCTCATTAGTAAAAGACCTTGACCTAGTAAATACATAATAACTTAAAAGTGTAAAGACACTCTGTTCCCTGTGTTTTGGAATCTTGCTCATGGTCCGACAGATACTTGGCGTTGTCTTGGTCTGGCCAATCAATCACCCCACCGCCTGATTTTGTCATCAAGTAGGAAATATGACACACCACGGAGTCATGGAGAACTTTTATGTGCAGGGGTGGATCCTATGAACGGTGCCTATTAACAGGATCACATCGTTCCCATCCCCAAACCACCCCAACTCCTGCCACCAAGCAAGGACACCAAAAAGTGGGATGTCGCCACAGCTGGTTTTGTTCCTCTGTGGTGCCAGAGCTTGGTGCGAGGTGTCGGCAGATAGCACCCCTTGTGCCGACGATGTCCCACTCCTCTTCCAGGGGCACACTGAAGCAGTAAAGCAATAAGGCCTTGCCCATAAATATCATTTATAAACACCCCAGTGACTTGTAATGGGAATCCCCCTCCTTCCATTCACACATAACCCACTAACAGTGAAGCAGAGTAAAGTTTTGCTCAGAAGTGCTGCTCCAGCTCTGGCAGCATTGGAAATCACCAAACCCTCACAGCCCATCTGTGCACCTTCCCAACTCAAGGCTCTTCCCCCTTCAGATTTGTCCATTAAATAACTGCATATGCAAGCAGTCATTAATAAAATTCTGGCATCTTTACACCTTGAATGGTCAGGAACCTTCTTATTCCTAAGCTGTATTATTCTTTAAAATTTATTATCATTTGCTCTTGTAACTACAGTGTCCTTTACAATTTTCTTCTTCTCACTTGATGTTTATCTCTCACCAAATTTATACACGGTACAAATAACTCTTCATAAGTTTCATATCGCTTTGCTGAAAAGGCAACTCTCTTTAATCCATTTTCATCAGATAAATTCTGCATTCCTGCACTCACACTCATCACTGAACACATTCCCCATTCAAAATCACCTTTTTTTAACAAACATGACAGAAGTATATACAGGATCTCCAACGAGATCTTACATTATTTTTTGTACAATATTAAAGCTCCTTTGCTTCTAGTAAAAAATACCTGACCTTTCACTGAGCTGCTTCACAGTAGCAGCTCCCTCTCACCTAAAGCAATAGACCAATACCACCTCACTTTCTATGTTACTTCAAAATGAGAAGCCCCAGCTGGTACAGAAAAATTCCCTGTAATCAGCTTCTAAGAGTTCTGAGGCTATTACAGTGTTTAAAGTCGATGATTACATTAATCCACAAGATTATATAATTCTTCCTGGAGGAGAACTCAGGGTGAAAGTCTTCACAAAAACCCCCATAGGTCATCATTAATGCATTAATTGTTAAGATTAATGAGGCCTTTTGGTATTTTGGATGGTGACCGACCATGCTATCAACTAGCTTTCAGACCACATTTTCAGCACTACCCTCTATTCGAGTACCACTCTGCAGCAGCCCCAGATCCATCCTGATTAATTCACTGAAAAGGCTTCTGGTGAATATCAAAACTTGAATGAGGCCCATAGAAACTCTGGCACACTTAACATTGCTGAAAGAACATTCTTTTTTTGGTGCAGAGAAGCAGCAACATTCTCAGGAAGCGTTTTGCATTTAGAGACTGCTTAGAACTACAGGAGCAACAGATCCACAGGCCTCAGCAGACTTTGCTCAATGGCCATTCCCAAAACTGCAGTAAAGAACTTGACCCAACAGGAAGTGTTTGTCAGAACTCAAGATGTCTCTAAAACCTGCTGAGAACCAACCAGACAACTGAAATATAAGCAACAGACACTGAGCATACGTGTTTTTCCAGTGCCAAGTTTCCAAGTTTTTATTCGGGGCAGCCATAAATGTATCTCTGAAACTTTTATGTTGCAAGTCCCTGACGCAGATCAGAAGCACCCAAGTTTTCCTAACCCAGCTCCCTGTACTTGTTTATTTTAGCAGAATTTGCAGTAATAAGGAAGCCTATTGAGTGCAGTTTTCTTTCTGCAGCATCATTTGTTGGCAGAGATTGCTTTTTAAGATTACTGTCATGCTGCTGATAGACAACAGAAGTCTACTATTCTTTTTCAATTCCATACAGAATTTACCACCAACAAAAAAGTGCTTCAGCCTATCAAAAATCAATCTTTCCAATTCACATGTATCAGCATGCTGCAATACCTAAGTCAATTTTAAGGCATAAATCTGTTCACAGGGAAATTTAATAAATTTTCCATTATTTGGATTTTTAATCTCCCATAAACACAGCTACCAACATGTAAAAAAGCATGATAAGGGATGACTACGCAAAACAGGTGTTGCAGAAACAGGAGAAAAAAAGTGAGTAGTTGGACTTGAAAGTCCTGAATGAGGAGATGGGTGATGTGCTCAACAACTTTTCTGCCTTGGTCTTCCATGGCAACCTCTCTTCCCACACCAGACGAGAATGGACAGCAGGATGGGGACCGGGGGAGCAAAGTCCCTCCTGCTGAAAGAGAAGATCAGGTTTGTGACCACCTGAGAAACCGGAACGTACATAAGTCTGTGGGCCTCGAAGAGATGCATCTCAGAGTCCTGAGGGATGTAGGGTTGATGCAGTGTCTGTGGTATTTGGAAAGTCATGGCAGTCAGGTGAAGTCCCAGGTGACTGGAAAAGGGGAACCACTGTACTCATCTTTTAAAAGGGTAGAAAGGAGGACCCTGGGAACTACCAACTTAGCCTGCCCTCTGCGCTGGGAAGATCCTGGAGCAGATCCTCCTGGAAGCTCTGCTGAGGCACTTGGAGGACAGGGAGGTGATTTGGGACAGCCAGCACGGCTTCACCATGGGCAAGTCCTGCCCGACCAACCTGGTGGCCTTCTGTGATGGGGTCACAACATCAGTGGACAAGGAAAGGGCTATGAGTGTCATTTACCTGAACTTCTGTAAAGCCTTTGGTCCCCCACAACTTCCTAAACTGGAAAGAGATGGATTTGATGGGTGGACTGTTGGATGGATAAGGAATCCAGAGGGTCTTGGTCAATGGGACAGTCCTGATGGACACCAGAGACAAGTGGTGTCCCTCAGGTGACCATACTGGGACCAGTGTTATTTAATATCTTCATTAATGACAGAGATGAAGGAATTGAGTGCACCCTCAGCAAGTTTGCAGATGACACCAAGCTGAGCGGTGCAAGTGACACACCTGAAGGACAGGATGCCATCCAGAGGGACCTGAATAAGCTCAAGAAGTGGCCCACGGGAATCTCACGAGGTTTAACAAGACCAGGTGCAAGGTGCTGCACCTGAGTTGGGGCAACCTCCAGTATTGCTACAGGCGGATGAACAGGTTGAGAGCAGCCACGGGGAGAAGGACTTGGGGGTGCTGGTGGGGAGAGGCTGGACATGCCCAGCAATGTGTGATTGCAGCCCAGAAACCAACCATGCCCTGGGCTGTAACCAAAGCACTGTGGGCAGCAGGTGAGGGAGGGGATTCTGTCCCTCTGCTCTGCAGAGCTGCACCCAGATCTGGGTCCCCAGCACAGGAAGGATGTGGACCTCTTGGAGTGAGTCTCAAGGAGGCCACCAAAATGATCAGAGAGATGGGGCATGTCTACTATGAGAAAAGGCTGAGAGAAATGGGTTTGTTTAGCCTGCAAAAGAGAAGGCTTAGGGGAGACCTAATTGCAGCCTTCCTGTACCTGAAGGGAGCCCACGAGAAAGATGGAAAGAGACTTTTTAAAAGAGGGTGGAGTGGCAGGACAAGGAGGAAGGGATTCAAACTAAAAGAGAGTAGGTTTAGATTAGATATTAGGAAGAAATTCTTTGCTCTAAGGGTGGGGAGGCACTGGAACAGATTGCCCAGAGAACGTGTGGGTGTCCCATCTCTGGAAGTGTTCAAGACCAGACTGGATGGAGCTCTGAGCAACCTGGTCTAGTACAAGGTGTCCCTGCTCATGGCCGGGGGGTTGGAACAAGATGATGGCTTCCAACCCAAACCGTTCTATGATTCTCTGAACAGACAGAGCAGTACTTCTAATCAAGGGGGAAAAAAAAGGCAACACAAAACAAAGGTAATATAAAATTAATACCTTTCTGCACTACAACTCTGGCTACTAAATCTATCTTTATATTGATTGTGCTAATTAACTTACTCACATCATCTTCAGATAAGGTATTGTTTTATCTGCATTTTACTTTCTGATATGAAAAAGAGAGAGCAGTAAACATGTCCAAGACTCAGATGCTACAAATGGGAATCATTTTTCCAGCATTATGATACTATTACAAGAAAGCTTTGAATTATGGACACTGTCAAGGACAAAGTTTTAACCTTGCTGTAACCCATTTGAGTCACTGTAGGATACAATGACTGAGTTTTTAAAAAAAATAAACATCTGTTGTACTACAGCGGGTGGTGCTGTCACAACCATTTGTAAGATTTTCCACTAATTTTTGTGCACGAAACATAAGTTTCTTATGTAACACAAGCAGTAATAAATTTACAACTGGTAGATATACACAACATAAAGACTTATTCCACACTGGTAAAGATGAAAAGAACGAATCTAAAAGAAAGCCCAGATCCATGAAGATGCTTTCAGCAATTGCAAGCCTCTTGTTAAAAAACCTTCTCTAGCTTCAATTTCTGTGTTCCCCAAGACCTTATTCTTCAGGCGACTGCTGCAATAGGAGGATGTAGAAGCCACTGCACTCTGTGAACATGCAACTGCCATAAACTCAGCTGAGTTTCTGACCTTTTTCCTCCACAAGCTCCTGAACTGTTATTTGCTGTATATTTATATATTCAACTGCAATTCAAACCAAGACAGGTTTAATGACGTTTAATGAACAGGAACACAGGACACACACAGGTCCTAAAGTAACAGTTTATGCCATTATCACTAAAATTTGGGGTTCAGAAATCTTGGCTCTACTTACTTTTCAACAGTCATGTACGAAACAATACCTGCACTTCCAAAAAAACCACTTTTCATTGCCACGTGCCTGCCCTGCTCTCCAGAGATGCACGGACTGCCCATTCGTATGCCAGATCCAAAGACAGACCCTGAACAGAACAAAGCTACCAGTTTACTGCCAAGCACCCAGGATGATCTTATTGTTGTTCTCTTGCATTTATTGTCTTCCCATATGTTCCTATAACACACAGGTCATTAATCCAACACCAGTTTTATCAGCACATGCCTCTATTAAACTACTCTTAGGTACTTGCAAATAAGAGTGGCATTTCATGACCCCAGGGAGAGGGACCTAATGAAAATAACAGTGCAGAGACTTCTGCAGCAGCACAGAGATCTCTAAAATACACCAGGGTGTTAGGGATTTTCAGTTTTCCCCAGCAGTTCATGGCCCTCTTCCACATGTTCCCCACAACTGAAGAAAACCCATCACTACCTCCTTGTAGCTTGTACTTGCTTTCCTCCTCCATGCTTAAGTTTCCCACTCAGCTCCACAAGGTATATTGACGCAGCTAAGACGCTCACATCCCACCTCACACTCTGTTTCTGCATCTTTTTTTGTATTGAATTAAAGATGTAGCAGTACATTCATTCACCTTAAAATCCAGACCTGTACTAAACACAGACCTTCTACCACTTGAAGGTCAGAAACAGAAAAAAAGAACAAGCTGAACTTCACCCATGCAAAGATTTACTGTATTTGTGCTATTTGAGCCATTTTCATCCAGACTCCAAGGAGGAATAAACACGATCTCTCACAACATAAAACAAAAGCATCACTTGAGAGGGAAAATCTGCTGAGATACAAAATAAACTGCAGGGAGATCTATCCCAGCGGTCTGAGCGCTGCAGATGAGTGAGTAGAGCTGTCAAAACAGAGAGAACTGCTGAAATGGTCTGCATCCATCACCACCATCAGCTACGTCGGAGTGGCAGATCACTCCCTTTCAGGACAGATTAAAACGTAAGAATGAATGCTGAGGCTGATCACTGAAGTTCATGCTGTAGCGTGTGTCATCTTTATTACTGCATTTTCTTACCAAGAGTAATTAGAGTAGCTTTAATAGCACTTTCATCACCGTAACTGTGTGTTTCCCTATATTATTTCATCCCTTTCACTTTTAATTTGTGCACTTTATATCGTCTGCTTTATCTCACACAGCATCTTAGTAACACTCCTAAACCTGAAACCATGCTGGGAAAATCTAGCAGAGGAATTATTGCATCCACTGCTGAGATACGGGTCCCTGGAGCTCATCAATCCTGAAAAGTAACTGGAATTTCCCCAGGACACTCGGGGATCACATTTGTACGATTCTAAACATTCTCCACGTTGGATCTTCAGTGGATCAAAGATGGGACAATCAACAGCATAGCGTGACCCCACGACAACTCAGAATTAAGATGAATTGCTACCTATCAGATCACAGAGATATTGGCTGGAGTTCTGCCAAGAAGCCTAGCTCTGTACACTATTAAAATTCATTTCAATTCTTATAAGTCAGATATTTAAGTTCACCTTTATTCCAACTTCCTCAGCTTTTACCACTGCTGGGCTGGGTTTTTTTTTAATATGGTATCATGTAGACAGTGTAGTAATTTCTTGCTCTTGGTCTTCCCAGACTGTAAGACTTAGAAGCTTTGCTACTTACATTTATACATTTTAATTAAAAGGAAAAGTGTAAAATACGAGACTTCCAGACATAATTAAACCTAATACACTGTTCCAGATCAGAAACTCTAATTAAGTTTCAGTATCTCCTATTGCTAATAATCACCCAGTCAGCAAATACGACTGATGAATTCCTCACCCCTCTTGCCTTTCTGCCCCCAAGGCATTGCTGCCCCAGTACTTAATTGGAAATTAAACATTTTCTCACTGTACAAGCCGTCCACACTTGTACTCCTATTTAAAGTTCACAATTAGAGATGCTTCTAATGTCGGAAAAGAAATAATCAACATAAGAGACAAATATATTTCTTGAATGTCTAAAATTGACATTCTGTGACCAACTTTTTGCAGTAAAGAACTCTGGAACGTGAATTTCCAACCAGAATATTCATGAGATTCTTGCTTAGAAAGAAGGTGATGAACCAAAGATGAAGATGCATGAGAAAGACAAAGGTTCACGCATATTGGAAGACAAAGACACACACTTATACAGAATGCAAAAATAAATAACCCATACACCCCAGTAGTCCTTGGCCCAGTAACAATGCCTAGAAAAAATAATAATAAAACTAATTTACTATATTTCACAAGTTTGTTGCTGGTCATTTAAGCCTGGCCTCCTGGAGTTTGCAGCCCTTCCCTTGCCAAGGGAACAGCAGTTTTCCTTCACACTGTCAGTGTCACGCTATTATGTAAACTAAGTTCAGGCCTTCTGCCTTGAGGACTGTCAATCTAGATTTCGTTCACACTAAATCAAACAGCAAAGAAAAAAAAACATTTTAAAATAATGGTCTGTTCAGTGTGTGGTGGTATGGTGAATTTAAAATGGCAAATATTTGTCCTGAAAAATTCTAACCTAAAATGCACTAAAGGGACATTTCTTCCTAACAGTTTAGTAAGTAACTATTCATTTAATTTCACAGCATGTATTTTTCAAAAATCAATAAAGCAAATACATCGAGGTATCCTTCTACCCAAGCAGCTAAAAAGCAAGGCTAACCTCTAGCACTGGATGACAGCAAAAGAAATGCTGTTCTAGTGGCAAAGTAACATTTTATGTTGTCAGCTGGAAGATTTGGGAGAAAAAGTGACCTTAATATACTTCTTTAAAAAAAAAAATGCTCTGAAACAGTTAATACACTTCATTCTGTGGCAGAGCAAACCCAAAGCCTTTGCTCGACAACTCAGTTAGCTGAGTTCTATGAACCAATATAAAGGACAACCTCAGGACAGTCCACAAGTCCTGCCCTTCCAGTAGCAGCTCCGGGGCAATGATAGCAGCAATTTGGAAGCCAAAAAGCAACGAAAGAAGAAAGAAAAAAACAATAGTCAAAGACAATCCAAAATAACTCCAAGGTCTAGAGCCTATCCATTGGCAGTGTCATTGAAATCAGAAAGGAAAATACCAGATGAGAAGGGAAACAGACAATTGTGTTATGTTGTTCCCTTGAATTACCCTCCCTTCTTCTCCTCGCCAGCCCAGACACTGCAGTGATGGCTGCAGGCACTGACAGGCGTTAGGAACAGCCTTGTTTCCATGCCCTTATTAACTGGTGTTCTAAGACACTGACAACGATGTGTACAAAATACAGCCTCTGTCCGTTCTGTGCACAGAAGCATCAAACAATCGCATGAGCCGAGGCTCCCCCAGGGGAGAAGGACACAATGCTGACCTGACCGATCCAATCGACTCGACGGGCGCAGATGAGATTTCTGAGTCTGCCTGAACTTGCTCAATTCCCTCTCCCCCTATTTATTCACCAGGTCAGTATTGATTCCATTAAATGAAGGCATACAGGGACCAAGCAGCTCAGCAGTACAGCATGGCAGGACAGAACCTACACAACCTGGGTGGGAAGGGATCACGTGAAAAAGACGGATGAACACAAAAACAGCCCATCCACACGGCAGCATTCCCAAGCCAGGTGGGTTTAGTACCACACTCATCTGATCACCGCAGCCACGTATAGTTGGACTCAGTGGCCTTAAGGGTGTTTTCCAACTTCAATGATATGATGATTCTACAAACACCACCGCAAAAGTTGGTGTCGGTTTCAGAAAATTCATCCGTACACGGAAATTCCATAGAATATGTTATCAATATATCATATGCATACAAGCATAGCAAATGCCTCAGTGAAAAAAAAGAGGAAACATTAATAAATGCTTCCTTCAGCATTGTTTAAATGCAGAACTACATAATGAGATTAATAAATATGATCCACGATGGCGATAGATCAGATTTGAACCTTCTAAATGCCTGCACTGACTTTGAGCTTGGAAAACAAAAACCCCATTAAGCTTTGTGTTGGTTCAAACTTACAAGATCTATTTGTCTTCATGTCATTTTATACCCAGTATTCACTTCCCTGCATCCTTGAAATAAGGCAATAAAAAGAAAAGAGATTTCATGTCAGCTAGTCGACATCACAAGTGAAATGCAAATAACCCTGCTAGCAGAAGGTATTTTTATTTGATCTATCACCAATATAATTATCATAAATTCAAGAGAAAGTCTCACCTGACTTACTGGAAAAGACTTCAAATTATTATGGTTTAATGAGAAATACCTAACATGACAATAAAGCTGATTATTTAACTGGGGACTTTCATGAAAAGGCAGGTAGGATGGGTTCAACAATAACTCTGACAATTGCATTGGCATCTTAATTTCATAACCATGATAATGGAAACATGACAGAAGTATTATATTGACTGCAGGTTACTACATGCAAAGAAAAAACGGACCTTCAGATACACTTGAAGTAACACAGAGCAAGGAGTCAGATATAAAACTGGAGGCACTAGAACCAGTTGTCCAGGGCAGCTGTGGATGCCCCATGCCTGGAAGTGTTTAAGGCCAGAGTGGACGGGGCTCGAAGAAACCTGGTCTAGTGGAAGGTGTACTTGACTATCGCAGGGGTTAAGAACGAGATTATCCTTAAGGTCCCTTCCAACCCAAACCACTGTATGATTCTCCTTTGGGTGAGTGTAAGTGGAATTCAAATATCATTGCATGAAAGTTTCTACTTTCCTCCTTTCTAATAAGACTGTGTTTTTCTGACATTTCCACATCTACAGCCATTTATCGCTGCACACACTAAAAAAGCCACATTAAAGCCTCTGAATGTGTGTTCAACAGTTCCCATGAACAAATGCCACCGTCCACACAAACGTGAATAATTGCCTGCACAGGCACCACCTTCAGCATCCTCCATGCTTTATAAACTAGGGTGTTTCCAGCTGGAGGATTAAATTAATTTCCCTTAAATTTGAAGTATTTTCATACTTATACAGTGGAGTCAGCCTGTGGATGAGAGAAGTGCTTACGTGACTCAGCTAAGTGGAGACACAAGTTGATTTTTGCTGTACGTTGAAGCTGCCAACACAAGACACAAGAATGCAACCCGTGACACCTCAGAACAACCAGTCCTGCAGAGCATTTCAGCTCCAAATAAACAGTGGGAAGTGTCAGAAGACTGCACATATTCATTAAAAGGCATGAACTAATTTTTAATGAAGTTGCCTTTTCTCACCATACCTGCAAAATTTCATTACAAGTAACAGCTTAAAAAGCTCTTGTAGCGGTTTGATGTATTATTTGCCAAATGTGATTTTCGAGGCAAGAACAAACTATCTGTCCCCATGTGTTACCTCATTAAGGTGTGCCCAGCATGCCTGGCTAGAGATGGGAGCTTGACTGGACCTGTCTGGTATGACCCAGGAGACAGTTCATGAGGTTTATCAGGGTCACGGTGCCAGAAAGAACACTGAGGTTTAAACAGCAGTAACGTCACTATATCCAGATGAAAATGCCACGTTTGCTAATGTTAAGCTGAGTCACATTCTACAGCGCAGTTTATTTGCACTGAAGGCCAGCATATTTCTCACCAACTGCTGGAACGCCGCAATATAAAAGGTTCTGACATACACACAAAAAACACAGTTCAGAGTTTAGAAACACATCATAGAAGTACCCAAAAATGTATTTCAAGATACATATCATGTTTCTGTTTAATGTGCAATCTTCGGTTTCAAGTACTAGGCACAAAGAAACACATGCTTACAAATTTCTAGCATCTACCTTTATCAGTGACAGTTAATTACACTTGTTTTCATGCAAGAAATTTCATGCATTAGATATAACTCACTGTGTCACAAGGTGTTAACTCTCCCCAGCAGACAACCAGACCAACAGGAACAGTAACAGAAGTAATACATAAAGGAAAAATACAGAGGGAAGAATTCCAGAAAAGAACCTGCAGGCCTCAAATGCCATGTGGACAGAATTATGTAGCTGCACCTAAAAATGCTATTCCTCAGTCTTCCTGTCATGGTTTGGGAATGGTATCCCCCAATTTAGTTTTCCCACTGAAAGACTTGAAACCACATGCCACTTGTTCACTCCCCCATGGTGGGATAGAGAGGAGGCACAAAAAGGTGACGGTCATGAGTTGACATAAAAACAATTTACTGGAAACATAAATGAGATAAGAAAACACACAGTAACAGCAGCAATATTAGTGAGTGAGTGTATAAGAGGTGAACAATTCCCATCTCAGTGTTCACCCCCATGGAAATGCCCAACAAAACCTAACTGTGCAGCCCCACTATGTGACCTGGAGGGACCCTTTCCCCCGTTCCCAGAAAACGGTGTGAGGTGGCACTGAATAACCTCCAGGTCCTGGCCATGGCAAAAATTAATGCTGTCCTGGCCAGAACCAGGACACCTCCTCAGCTCAATTCTCCCACCCACCTCCCACCAAGCCCCATGAGAAGTGCCAGGCCCTGGAGCTTTGCACAGAAACCTTGAGACATGTATAAACCTTCGGCACAGAACAAGGCGTTGTCAGCTGGAGTAAGTGGACAACAATCTGCCCTAGCCTGTGCAAACTTCCAGCCCCATTGTCCTCATGCCCAAGTGCCCTGAGAGCCTTCCAGGGAGTCTCACAGAGACAACGACTTCCATGAAGAACTCCCAGTCTAAAGCCAAAAAAGGTCCATGCAAATCAGGGTGAAGGGGATATGTCATCTCCAATGTCCTGAGAAGTTGTCAGCTGCTGAAGCACTTGCCAGGGAGTTGGGAAGCGCAAGGATTAATGTGCCCTCACTTCAACAAAAATGAAATCCAGGGCACCGCTTCTTTCTGGAAAAACCCACTGTGGCAAGGGAAGCAAGAGAGGTTCCCCATCTCTTTCTTTCCCATCCCACAACTGAACAAGTGGGAAAGATGGGAGCAGAAAAGCAAGTGCAAGGATGCCTAATTCCCTGTGCTAGTGATCACAGGCAGTGGACATAAATTGGGAAGTATATTGCCTCTTCTCCACTCCAGATGTGTGCAGGTGCTTATTTCGCTTTTTTACTTTCACCTGATGAACATTTAAGGCAATGGGTGGAAATACTGAGTGGATGAAACCTTAACATCCAAGCTATTTCTGAATTCCAGTGCTTTTACAGAGTAAAAATATAAATAAATAACAGAGCACTGAAAATCACTTGGAAATAACCATTGGCAATTACTCATAGGTTCCCACTCATTTTTATTTAGGCTTCAACTACTTCTCTGTGACGTCACTGAAAATTACTTTCTAAATCTTCTAATCACACCCTGTTTGCCAAGGGTTCAAAGGTAAGCAACAGGTGGATTTGGCCACTCAATTCTCCTTTCTCCAGAAATGATGAATTCAACCTCTCTTGGATTCCCCCAGCACACGATGAATTCTTGCTGTCTATGTTTATTCTAACCTGTGTGATATAAACACAGCAAAGCATATGCAGCATGAAACTAAAAAAGCTGAGCGCCTAATCATGTAAGTAGTCTCATTGGAGTCAATCACTTCCTTTTAGTTAGACACATACCTTGCTCAGTCAGGTGTAAAATTAGCACATTAAGGATTTTCTCACTCGTCTCTCCGAAGGCTAAGGGAACAGCGCACCGTGCACGCAGGACTGATTTGATTACCTCCAGCTTTTATTGGGAAATAACGTGTGTCACGGCAATATCAGATGACTATTGTTCCCTTTGTTCTCTTCAGAGGGAGGAAATAATAGGTGTCAGGAAAAGCAGTACAACCATGTGTCTTGGTAATAAAAGGGGCATATTAATGAGCATCCATAAACCATTATAATTAATGCAGGGGAATGGATATTACCTACTTAAACTCTGCAAGTGTTCTAGCAGCTCCACACCCAGCTGCCATTTCTTTCCATCCCAGGGCTTTCCTCTGGCAGCAGCTCCCTTGCAAAGCCATCAGGCACTGTGAAATCATATGCTCAAGGGAATTTTAACAGTACAATAGTGACTGCTGAGAACAGTCATCCAGCCTGTTGATCAGTGGCAGCAAATGCACCCCATAATCTATGGGAGGTATAGATAACTTTGAGGTTCCAAAATAATTAACAGATTGCAGAGGAAAACAGATAAGATGGATGTGCACAAAGGTATGGATGTGTATTGCTTTTACTTTTTTAAAAAAACAAAATATGTGGATTTTACATAATTTTAAAATTTCAATCCCTTCTTGATGTGTCTGTGCAGTGTCTAGCTTTCAAACAAATAGTCAGTTTTGAAGTTCAGCTTCAAAAATCCAGCCTGACAATTCCCCTCTTTACACTCACCAAAAAAAAAAAAAAAAAGAAAAGAATAAAAAAGTGAGGGAAAACTGCAAGCACTATCAAGGTGACACACTAAGTTGTCTGAGTATTTATTGACAGAATAACAACACGGGTCACACAGCTCTGGCCCTTCAGGAATACCTAAATAAAAACCCTTAGGTTTTATGACATACAAATTGTTCATTTTTACTCTTGGATGACTGAATTTTAAATTACGTTGAAAAACGGGACACCTTCAATTCCCACCTCTACTTGGTTTACTTTAACTTCTAATTCCCTCTACACATAATATGTTCTGAGCTATTTTAATTCACATTCTTCTCGTAGTTCGTGTATTGAATTCACCTAATAATTCATTTTGATGATACAGTCTTCAAAGCACCATTTGGGGTTTTTTAGTAGGTTCCAGAATAGATTCTTTTTCACGGCAACATTTCTTTCAGGTACCATTCTCAGCATAGTGTTTAAGCTTGCCATTAGTCTTGTGCTCAGCATATGCTCACTTAGCATAGACACATTTATTATTTTTATCGTTGAACACTTTAGGTAAGAACTCTATACACACCCAGGGGTGCCTCAACTTTTCAGCACACTGCAGAGACTAAAACACCAGCACCACTGTGAAGCAGCTGAACTGGAGAATCTTTCCAGATAAAAAGATGCAAATTGTCCCATCAAACATCCTGCACAGCTTCCAGATTTGTCATTCCCAATGCTGGAAATATAAATGCAACCTCCAAAACTAGGAAGCCAACCAATGTGACTCATGCAAACAAAGTGAGCCAAACATACATAAAGGGCAATCCAAGCATTATTAACTATAAAATACCATTTTCAGTAATGTGGTCAAGAAAACCATTTGTAATAAGTTTTCTCTGTGATGGGTATCTATCAGAAGCTGCACTATAGAAAAAAAATTAATCTATTTCTCAAAATAAGTATCAGGTAAAGTGCCTTTTTTTTTTTTTCTCCCCACTCTCCCCTGTCCCAGGGCCCCCACTTTGGCATTGAGGTTGGAAGGATAATGCCATTTGCCACGTCTGTGAAAAAACTCAGTCTGTAAATGTTTAATAATCTTACAGCATTCATCATGTTTCACAATGGTGTGTGAGCCAGGAGAGGACAAAAAAAGAGAAGGAAGATGCAGCTGAGGAACAGAGGGAATGGGAAGGCAATGAGGACTGTGGGAGCTGCAGAGAGGAAAGCCAACTGTAACACACTCACTTGGGAACCTGGAACTGAGCCCCCTTTCCCCACATCCTCCTCCAATGGCAAGACCACAAAGGGTAATATCATACTCCTCATACCATGGAGAAAAATAAGAGAGAGCAACAGGTCTGAGAAGCCGGACAGTTGCTTGAACAACTAAACCACTGCACCACACCAGAGAGCAAATGTTAGGGCAGCTAAAGCATATCTTCACTCCAAACAATATATATACATATTGATTTCTGAAGGACCTGGTAAAGTCCCAAATTCAGTACAGATACTGAGACAGCAGCTAACAGCAATAAGGTCACACAATGAAGAGCAGAAATAATAAAAACAGAACACCTAATTTCAGGACTTCATCTCCTCCACTGATTTATGTGTCTATACTGTGCCCTGAATGAGGCAGAGGTACCAAAAACCCCCCAGCACCTGTGAACTGATCAGTAAGGACTGTATGCATGTGACTTAAAATGGAATAGGTCACCTAAATTTTACATATCCCCAAATGCTTGATTTTGGAGTATTTTTTTGTTTGATTCTTCAAGTATTTTTAAAACGCTTTCGATAATTTCTGTGGAGAAACCACAGTCCAATGGTTTAAGAACAGACCTATCAGACTAGGAACAGAGTCTGAATCCTGGATCAGGTCCCAGCTGTGGATGTCACATTTGACAAATCACTTCATGGTTTTCCTCGACGTACTGCAGCGGAGGAGATTAGTAGGAGGAGAAGGCTGGAAGGAGTTTTCTGGCTGCCATCTATTCCACAGCTATTGCAAAGAACAGCCCCTTTGTACAAATAGAACATACATATATAAATGGCTAATATTATCCTGACCAAAAGGGATTGCTTTAATAATAGTTGCAGCCAGAAGAACACAAAAATAATCAACTGGGTTACTCCAGAGGGCCTATTAGCCCAGCATCCTCTGTCCAACTACAGCCCATAATGAACACTAAGGAGAAGAACAGGGAAAGGACCTGGTGCCTAAAGATAACCCATCACTTTTCTCAAACCAAACACTGAGCACTCAGCTGGTTGTGCTGTTCTTCTGACACACAGCAGATTTTTCACCCTGCCTGACACGCTCATCACCGTGTCATCAAAGGCTCGCAAATTAATTTTGTGCTGTGTGAAAAGCTACTTCCTTCTGCATTGGTGGGACAGCACAGAGTTACCAAAACCTGTTGTCAAAAACAATAACTGCAAGGCCCTTATTTTACACTTGGGCAAGCTATTTATACGCAGTTTTCAACCTTGTTTGGTTATGTTCTACAGGGAATAGGAACAATTTTATGTTCTTTGGCATCTTCATGCCTTTTAATGTACTTGTTCCATATACAGGCATCCTGAAATGGTTGCACACTGTAGATGATTTCACAAGAGAGAGAACTCTGTGCTGCTATTGCTGTTGTGCTCCTGTGGCTGCTCTGAGCCAAACCCACACTGCAACTGGTTTTGTGCAACCATATGTTTCAAGATATTCTTTAATGAATAGACTTTTCCCCCCTACCATCAAAAAATAAGTACTTTGTTCCAAATAACTGCATGTCAAGCTCGCAGGTCTAAAGAGACACATCATAAGGATTGCAAGTTTAGGGCAGTCAGGATTGCAGAGCAAACCACTGACCATGGTATCTCTTGCTCTACTTTCAGAAAACCAGCAGAGCACAGTGAATGAGTTCTTTCAATGAAGGATGTGTTTGAGGGCTAATGATTGACAGTTTCTGCTCAAATTTTTGATTTCAATACTACAGGAAAGAAGAAAGAAAAAAAAAATAGTGCTAGCTCATATAACACAAATGAACCATTTTAGTAGCATTAGAAAGCTGCTTTTGGACTTCAGGAAGCTCCAAACTGGGCTCCTCAATGGTCAGTGACAGATACCTGGGAGGTGATACATCTGCTGCAAACAGGAGCTATTAAGATGATCTCAAACATATTGTAGAAAATAAGTAAAAATGTATGAAGCAGACAATTATAAAGTCTGCATACTTTTGCTTTTATTAACTACTCTCTTACAGGAGAAAGCAGTAACCATTGAAACAGTCTCATGCTTCCAAACAGCCCAGTTTTACTGCCCCGGAGATCGTGGGGAATATACCTGTTAACTTGTCACCGCCTGGCAATTCTTTTGTAGATGCTGCAAAGGACCATGACCCTGCAGTGAACTGCTGGCTTGAACCCAATGAATGTAAACCCAAGCAATAGGAGACAACAAGCAACTCTGTCAACGAGAGACTCTCTGCCTCAGAATCTGAACCCAGGAGCCCTCACAGACGCTCCTGAGTAGGGCTGCTGAGCCCTTTGCACTTACTCATGCAGGCAGAAAAACCTGTCAGATTAAGTTTCAAAATACTTCAGACAACTACAGCTTTTCCTTCCTTTTATACAGGTACAGCAGTCCTCTGCACTGGATCGCTCCTCCAGTGAGCACAAATCACTGCTACACTCCTTTTAAATTAGTTATAAATCTAGAGCAGTCAGAAAACCTGTGACAGCAAAGAGATCAGGATCTGGATTCTGACAAGTTACATTAATCACGGGTTTTAACGAGCTATTTCCATAACTGATGTGCCTTCTAAATCATCCTGAACAACCTCGCACACAGAGCGGGACCCAACCAGCAGGAAACATCGTGCCCTTCGAGAGGCTGTGAAATTGGTGGTGTATACGGAGGGCTCAGCTCTTAACGCAGCACAGGGGGCTGCAAATCCACTCTATCCCTCCCCTCCACAAGGGAACAGGGGAGGGAAAACACCACGGAGTGTTCAGGGGTTGAGGTAAGGACAAGGAGAGATCACTCACTGATTATTGACACGGGCAAAACAGACTCAGCTTGAGGGTATTAATTGAATTTGCTACTAAGAAAATCAGAGTGGGATAATAAGAAATAAAATAAATCTCAATAAATCTTCCCCCCATCCCTCCCTCTCCTCCTCTCCTCCTCCCCCAGCAGCACTGGGGGTCACAGTCAAAACACAGCATCTCACGCGACTAAATCTACACAATTACGTTTGAAGGGCAAAAAAAAAATTATCATAAATCATCTTCATTTCATCAAAATTATTTTAAATCATTACAGTCCAAAACCAAACCAAGAACAACATTAGAACTGAAGTTTAAAAAGTGCGTCGCAAATAATTCACAAAGCGAGTTTATACAACTCAAAATCCAAACACAAACATAGCAATCATAATGAACACACCACACTTGATAGCTATCTAATCATGAACAAAAATAGAAAGACTCTTACATTAAAATTTTGAATTTTCATTTTTATTAACACAGTGGATTTAGGACTATAAATAATTTAGCGGGTTCAATCAATCTTGATTCTGTGTCCAGCAGTGTTAGTTTTAGTGTGAAAAAAAAAATGTGTAAGAATTCTAATTGCACTGTTGTATAAATATATACCGGTTTAAAATGATTGAATCAGTTATCCCTCAGTTATCCCTAGAATGCCTTACCCAGAAAGTGTCACCGTCCAGTCTCTCATACTTGCCATGGCATTTTCCACATGTGCCAAGTGACAGCAAAATGCGTTTGAACGCACTTGCCTGCTTTTGCAGTGATTTATTCACTATGCATTAGGTATAAAAAAACCTACACAAAGCTCAAGACTGTGAAAACGAAGATAAAAATCTCAGCATGATTCAAAACTCATCTATTCTTCCGTGAGACTGCTATTACACCAAAACAGCAATTAAAGCCATGATAAGGCACATCAACCATTCAAAGCCTTACAGCTTAAAAAAAAAAAAAAAATGGAATACTATAGGGAAAGACATGCCTGTTCCTTTCCATCTTGGCCTACATATTATTCATAACTCCCTCCAAAGCTTCATAAAGGCTTTCAACTCCACCTCCGACAGACACACACACATGCAAAAAACATAAACCTATGAGGCAGTTGGTTACCTTACAGTGATCTGATATGCTTGAATATCAAGATAGCACGTCTGTCTCCCATTGCTGACATTTAAAGTTAATCTACCTTAGCTTTGCTGATGCTAGTGTAAAAGGGACACAAAAAACCCAGACAACTCAGCACAGAAATAACCAGAGAGACCAATGTGGTTTTTTTTCCTTCTTTAGCTCTTACTAAAAATACTCTTGAGTATTTTCCATAGGAGGTGAAGTTTCATAACAATAAAAATTTCTTTCTCTTTAATCATCTGTTTACTACACCATCACTATACTCCCTACACGTTGGAAGATACACAACTTCTTTCATGGGCACATCTTTCAGATTATTATATTTCAGACTAAGAAATACTTTAAAAATACCTGTTTGGAAACAAAGAAAATAGCAAAAAGAAAGAGAGCTCTCAGATTGCCACAGGAAAAAAAAAACATGTCCATCTGCTTACAATTTATGATCAAAACAGTGCAAAAGAGGCCAACTTACTGCCATCAAACAGAAGCAGTTGTCATGCCAGAGACATACTCTGGTTGTCAGCAAACATTCTAGGTGTATTATCAATAAAGATTCCATATGATTACCCCCATATACCATAAAAAAAAGTAAGAGTATCTGTTCAAAATCTGATTACTTTTTATATAATATTCCTGATAAGCTATTCCTGAAGTGACCAGCAAGGCCATCAGTGACAAACACACTCCACAACACACATTCCAAGGTAAAAATATCCAAAGAACCACAGTACAATTAAGAAACCAAACTTCCAGATTACACCAAGAGAACTGAGTCACTTAAAAAAATAATGGCTCTAGTCTTGAACACTCTACCATACACTGGATTGTAATCCCCTAAGTGTCTCCTGTGTACTTCTGCAGACGAATATAATGGGGAAAAAAATAATCATTGTCTATATTCTGGCAGAAATAAACCATTATACAGCCCAAATATTAATTAGAGTAAACATGGTTTTGATTTTTATTTCACAATACCTGATGTTTCTCTGCTCAGGCATCAGTCACATTGCACACATTTGCTTTAAGGTTTATGATTGTAACTAAATCCACTTCATTTAATCATTCCAATAAATCTACACTTGAGCAGACACCACTAAATGAGATATTAATAGCACACTAAATATACCTGTTAGACAGATAATACATGTAAAATATAGAAGTACAGTGAAAAATATTTGCACGTGAGGAAGCACTAGACTTCTGTTCATTCTCCATGGCAGAGCTACATGAGAAAAAGATTAACAAATACACCTTGTTCATGTTTCCAAAGAATTGCTCCTGTTTACAATCTAAATATGTATCTGTTTTCCTGGTAGCATATAAAGACATTTATGGGCAGAATTTATGCTTTAAAATAAACATTTGGAACAAAATACCAAGACTTAGGACAAGGCTTGCCTCCTACATCTAGGTCTCCTTGCACAAAAATTAAAACAACTAATTGCAACAAAACCTTGCACATCATTCCTGACAAAGTCTGGTGGGTGGGGGATTTGTTCGTTTTAAAGCATTTAATCCCCACATGTCATCAGTTATTTTAGGAAACCTAATGATACTTCAATATATCTTGTTTTTTCCCCTTTAACTTCAGCCTGTGGCACAAGCTCTATAATAAACTCTGCTTACCTGTAGGACTGTACATCCCACAGCAAGTGTTCCCTCCCTTCCCTCTCACTGAGGGGGCACAAAGTCTTTTATGTTTTAAACAAATGGCACATAAGACTTCAACATGTCACTCCCACGGCATGCGGTGCCACGTGGAACTGGAACTTACCAAGACAAAAAAGCAGAGAAAGACATTTTCCCTCTATGCATTTTCCAGTCTCCCAGATTCAAGCCCTGTCAAGATCACACGCAGAAACACTGCAACAGTACACAGACCAAGAGCCTCTACAGCCTAAATATGGAATTTATCTCTGTATTCAATATCCTTGGTTCTTCAGCTAGAGCCATGACAGTGAATTTTACTCATTTTACAGATGGCAGAATTTTACGTTCATTCACACAATCCTGTCCACAGGTGATGGGTTATTCCTAAACCTGGCTGTCCTGGGAAAATGAAACTTCTTTTATCTAACCACTGTCACCAAACACTGATTGCCCACAAGGTCCACCCCGACAGGCACACTTCAAAGCACCACATTGTACCAGGTAGCCATTGGCCCACCACAACTCTTTTTAAACTAGAACATTCAATTGCTAAACCAATTTTTATCACCTTTCCCTTCTACCCTAAATGCAGCCTTTATGCTCCACTATAAAATCCTATCCTGAATTTTTGTGAAATTGCTCCAATTGTCCTTATTCCATCCTCACCTATGAATTCTATAATTCATTACAGAATTCAAGTAAAAGGGCATGGCTTGTCTTCCATGTCTCTATGTCCCAAATCCTACTTACTTCTTATGATTTTTTTCCCAAGTTTTCATTCACAGAAAACAGCAACTTAACAAATCTTTAGATTCAGAATATCTGATTCTGGGTTCATTGGTTTGTCCAGTTTACAGAAGTTTCAGTCTGAAATGCTAAAGCACCTCACTTCTTACACTGAAATTTAGAGTATCCTCAGGAAACCTTATCACAGAACCACAGAATATGCTGAAATGGAAGGGACCCCTCAGGATCACCAAGTTCAACTCCTAGGCCTGTGCAGGACGCCCTAAGAATTCCACCATATGCCTCAGAGCATTGTCCAAATGCTTCTTGAACTCTGTCAGGCTTGGTGCCACAACCACTTCCTTGGGGAGCCTGATCAGTGCCCAAGCACGCCCTGGGGGAAGAAGTTTCCACATCTACTTTGACACAATCTGGTCCTTCATTACACAGTCCAATCTATTACACTTGCAGTCACACAGTTCCACATCCACAAATTTTTCTGTTACTCAAAACACATGACAGCCTGATTACACTGGTTTGAAAAAAAATAAATTATTTCCTCTTCAACATTTGGGTTTTGTTTTTATTTCTAATTCCCCAGCAATCACAATAGTCATGTCCATATTATTTCTGTACCTTTTATTTCTCCACATATTTTCTCAAAAATTGCAAACAACACAAATTCTGGCCAGAGTAATCACATTATATTTACCAGTAGTTCACAATGCAATTTAATTCAACTACACATGTTTTCCTTTCTAAAACACAAATTACAGTATTCTAGGTTTTTTTTTTAAAGACTATCACAGTGTTATTCACTAAAGCCAAAGAAGATCATTAGTCCGATTTTACTTTTTTACAACATTGCTAAAATAGATTGTTGAAATAGACTGCAGAATCACACACAACGCCAGTCATCTCATCATAAAATCATAATTTTTCTATTTATGGCTTGGCTGAACAATATTCATATGATTTCCTATTGAACTGCAGAGTTGTATTATTCCACTAGTAGCTGGAACAACCAGTTCGTGTGTGCACATCTATAACATGCAAACATTTATAAAGCACTTAGAGATGTCTCAAGGAGAATAGGAACATTTATCTTATCTTCAGCTGGTACTACAGTAAACATATCACCTTGACTTATATCTATGTTTTTTCCAATCTATATTGCCTGAAGATAAAGCCCTAGAATAGCAGAAGCCAACACAAGCAGTTAATAGCTGTCCTGACACGTTCACACCACTTTTCTTACGCCAACCCCAAGGAAACTGCAGCGACAGGTAACTTGTAACATATCACTGCTAGACTTTGCTAAAAACAAAAGATGCAAAAGTGGTGTTTCTGGTACTACCATGGGCAAAAGGGGAACGTTTCTTCAATTAGCATCCAAACTTGTGAAATCCTCAAGTCACCACAGATCCACAGGCTGAGAAATTCAAATCAGGATTTTGCACTGTGTTTTTTATAATTCACTAAAGTGCAGACAATTCTAATACTACCTCATTTGCAGGAATGACTCTTCCATGCAATGCTGGATTATTCTTATCCCTACTGACTTTAATAATTATAAGACTTCAAACTCCTTTCTATAATCTCCAGTTTTCTTTCCAATTTATGCTTCCCAGTCAGAATACAAGAACACAGTTTCCTGTATTTCCATGTACATCCATCTCAAAAAGGCAACTATATTTGCATGTACAACTCAAGGTATAGTAAATATAAATATATACACAATATGCAATACTTTTATATATCAAAATATCTGTTGTAGAAACTTAGATTTCAACAGAACTTTGAGAGTAAAAACATTATTGCATTTCTCCAGTGGAATTGCATTACTACATGGCTAGGTTAATAAATATCCAGTAGGAGCTTCACTTTGAGTTTTTGGCACACTAAACCAAATATCCATGTATTCAAATGAACAAAACCAGCGTGAAAACACAAATTTGAATAACTAATACAAGTATTACTGTTTCAAAGAAATATAATTAATGTTATTAATATTACAATAATGCTAAAAAGAAAATATCAGTCAGGCTAGTCACTACTCAGACTGAGCTGAAACTGAAGTCATCTGTGCTGCAATTCACATTTACTGTAATCAAAGACTGAAAACACACTGCAGTGAGTTTCTCCCTCATATCATCTGTCGACCTTCAGTAGAGACAGAGTAACTTGCCCAACACTTTCAGAATATTTTTCCATTCCTTCTTAAATCCTTACAAAGGATTTTAGTTTTAAATACAGGGAAGCTCTTGCATGGGTGGAAAGTACCCAACAAAAGTCCTATCTAACCCCAGACTGACGGCATATGCTAATTCAGTAGCTGCCAGGCTGATCTTGGTGAAGGACTTTAGCCTGAAAACAGGACTGACATCAATCTTCCTTTAAGGAATTGCTTGGCCAATGGACAACAGCCTGGAAATTAATATTTCAGCCTCTTGCGACCCAAACTGTACAGAACATTTTATCCAGTACATTCCTCAGTTTCAATAGCTGTCATTTAAAAAAAACCCAAAAAACAAACAAACCTAAAAGTTAATTTTCTATTACTGTAACTCTGTTTAAAAAGTCAGAAAGTATGGAACCCCAGACAAGACAAAATATAGCTTTTTATGAGACAAGTATAATTC
Source organism: Grallaria varia (assembly GCA_013396735.1). Taxonomy (NCBI): domain Eukaryota; kingdom Metazoa; phylum Chordata; class Aves; order Passeriformes; family Formicariidae; genus Grallaria; species Grallaria varia. The sequence continues at coordinate 100,334 of VWZG01011311.1, read as the reverse complement.
ATAAATGCAGGAGTTCAACTCAATAGTACTTCAAGACACAGCCCTCACTAATCCAACTGTCTAATATATTCCCTCCTTTGTCCTTCTGTGACGTATTTGCTTCTCTTTTTCTACTGGCAAAAAACATGAACACCACCCTAAATAAATGACCTATCACTTCACAAAAAGCATGGCTAGCTATCAGTATTTCTTGTTTACATAGCTGAGAAATCTGAAAAATACACATTTTAAAACGTCTATGTCAAAAAAAGTAAAAAAAATCATGATTCTGAGCAGGTAGTCAAATAGCAACCATATGATGTCAGCATAAAAAACAATTATCCTAATTTCAAATGCACATCATTAAAACACAAAACCCAAAGGTGACAGCACATAACATCCATAGTTTGTAAAACATGAACATCACTTAAAAGCTGAATTATACCAGTTCAAATGACAGTACTCAGTGTAGTAAATGAGAAGGTCCTCTAGCACTCCAAAAATATTTCCTTCTTGCTAAGAAGTCATGCACAAATCAATTCCCATCATCTCCACGTGCACTCCATTTGCCAGATGATAAGCCTTAAAGCAAATCATCGCGGAATCCAGCCATTGTAAGTTACCAGGATGTAGGGGACTGTCAGAAATCAATAATAAAGTCTGACACATTCATGGTGCCTCTCAACCAGCAGACTCACCTCGGCAGATGGTCCCATTGCCCACGTACCCAGGTTTGCAGGTGCAGCTGTGTCCCCTGATGGTGTTCGTACAGATCGCGTTCTCGTCACAGTTGTGCTGGCCACTGCCACACTCGTCGTGCTCTGTGTGTGGAGGGGCAAAAAAAGGACAATAAAACAATTTACGAGATGCGGCGAGCTTTTTGGTGAGAGGATGTGGCGTTGGAAAGCCAAGTGGAATAACCAAGTTGCTGCAATGGCTCGACGCTGGGGGCTTGGCGTGGGAGTCAGCTATGGGCTGGCTCCAATTCTGAAACTGGGTAACATGTGCATGGCAACAAGTAGATTATTTAGGTTTAAAAACAGAAAGGAAAAAAAAAGGCATCTGTGAGGAAGTGAAGTATGGCTACGACAAAAAGCTATGAAGAGGATTATCAGAGAAAAATACCTGCTGTGGAGACTAACCTTTACATCACTGCCCATCACCGACAGTAATAATCATAAATACAAGCTAGGTGAACACAAAAGGGGCCCTTCCAGCCCGCCCTTTAACTCCACAGCTCGGCTGTCACAACTGCTTGCCCTAACACATGCCGATCTGGCTCCTTCTCTAATAGCACACAGTAACAGTCTACAATTTCAGAGCACCAATCAGAGCACCCTCAAGCCTCAAAGAGGCTCCCGGACTAACGGGCCGTATTTTGCTTTCATCCAGCAACTCTGACTGCTGCCCCGAGACAAATGTGCCACAGCCCTGCACTTTACTCCCCTACTACTTTTTGTTCTTCAAAAGCATCAGTTAGAGGTGAGGAGCTACCTGACCCTGGAGTTTCTCACTTCTTCCTGCAATTATTAGGAGCTCCCTTCACACAGTGGGATGGTAAAAAGGAAACCTGAATGTTTGACACTTTTGTGCCAGTGGTTTTCCAATTTTTACTCGGTGGAATCAAAGGATGTGATGGGTTTTCTTAAAACCATACGGCGGACAACAATGAGAATCTGGGACCCTTCTTGGTTGCCCTCCTTTATGCAACTGCAACCATCAGGCTGTGATATCCATATGCTGAAATGTAAAAGGTATCCCCGCCTTGAATGAGGATTTGGTAAAGTGTACCAGTGCATCGGGGTGCTCAAAGGACTGCCGAGTAAATTGAGCCTTCTGCAGCTCACAGAGAGGCAGTGCCTCTAAAACGCGAGCAAAATACTCCTTCTGCAGACTGAACTAAGCCCTTTGGAAGAGTCTCTCCACTGAGAGCAGCGGCAACACAGGCTGTGACAGGCTCCAGTTCACCTCAGCAATGCACTTCACTCCACCACAGTGCAGAATGACAGCCAATTCCAAGATAACTCAAGACACGTGAGATTTGAATGGTGAATTCTAAGCGACTCACTAAACCAAATACTTCTGGAACACTGTTGATAACTATTTGCAGAACATATATCCAACATGTTTTCTATTTTTCAAACACATTTGACAGCAAAATGATACGGATTACCACTATTTTCTCTTAAACAGCATCAAAGCAATATATCACCCGCTCACTCCCTGCTTTTAGTGAGAAATTCACATACTCTCACATGTGCCTGGCTTCAGCTGATAAATTCAGGCTTGCATTTGTACTTGTTAGTTTATGTTGGACCCCAGCTCTGCTTAGTAATTCACTTCAGCTTCTTGCCAATTTCCAGAGGCTGTACACATGCAGAATGCTCGGGTTCTTCAAGGGGGCTGCCTGTTCTCTCCCCTTCATCTTTTAACAAACTGTACCACAGCCTGATTCTTTGCTGCCTCAGTCTCACAGTGCTCACACTACTGGGTCAGACACAAAAAGTATCAAGCTACCCTCCAAGGAAGTGCTTTGAAGGCAGCTGAAGATGAATGAAGCTTTCTTTTAAAAGAGACACCCTCTCCATAATCTCTCTCCCCTCTTCCTGCTTTTAATTGCCATTAGCTTTCATGTGTTAGTACTCAAACTATAATGAGAATGCCTTTGTGACAGGCTCATGTGTGTGCACAAGAACACTCCTACTCAAACAAACGCCAAAATTAGTCTATTACCTTCTCAGCACCTCAAGTATAAACAAAAGATTTCCCAGGGGTACCAAATGTGTTTTGCCAAAACACACAAGAGAAGATAGTCTGCTGTGTTGCTCTAGGACTCTGACAATGTAAGTCACCGTATTTACCATTTCTGCAGATGTACAGATGCTGGAAAAACCAGAAGATTTAGCACTGATAAAGCTGCTTGCCCACAGTCATACTTCAAACAGAGGTCAGTTTTTTTCAAAGCTGATATAATTTAAAGAGTTAGCAACAAATCTGACCATGGGAACCTGCCCTTCATGAGACATCCTGATGCTCTGAGCACAAGGGGGACTAAAGAAACCTCATCTGCATGAGGAATCCCAAGATTTCTTAGGAGCAATATGGCTACAATGATGGGAACTTTAAATTAAGTTTTCCCTGGTGCAGGGATGTCTATAGTTGATGTTGCTACAGGCCTAATAAGAATGAGAAAGCATTGATTTTCTGTCAAGGTACAAAAATCTTTTCATCCAGATGAAAAATCCTTAAGATTCTGCAGGTAGCAAATATTCTGGGTTTCCTGTGTGCCCTCCCAGGAGATCCATCCTTTGGAAAACTTGGATGTTCTCACTGGAAAGCGGGGTCTGGTTTTGCTTAAATTCAAAGGAGATCGTGACTCATTTGCAAAGAGCATTGCTTTCTTACACACATCACTTTCCAAAAATCCCCATTCAAGCACATTAGACAGAACCTGCTTTTGCTTTAATGTTATGGTAAATCCTGACTATCCAGCAAATAAAATTGGCAGAGAAGGACATTGCACAGCACCATTCCAAAGCACCAAAGAGGGGAGAGCCGAGGCAAAAAGGCCCGAGTCATATCTGGACAGTTTCCCTCGTAGCTGGAAATAAGAAGCACAAGAAAGGGACTCTAAAATACAAAAACAAAAGTAGCTTTCAAATTTTTTTTTACACACACACACATATATATATGTACATATAAACAAATAAGCTGCCATGCTCAGGAACTAAACTATCATCATTAACTTTGATCAAAGTCACCCATCCCTCAAACTTCTATTTGCTACATAATACACACAAAACGAGCTCATGATCAGAGACAAAAAGAACTGGCAGGCTTAGTGAGAGGGACAGCATTGTAGGATGGACTTCTTTGACCCAAACTCTTATTCCCCCGGATTATTAATATCTATCTCAAGATCAGGTACCATTTTAGATGAACAGTTACAACAGCAGCACCATTCTTAGCTTACAGGCAAGTAATTTTTAATGAAATCTCTGTAAATTATCTTCAGCATTATTATTTTGATGTCTCAGGATTCCTGATTATTGTTGCCTCTATCCCATGCTTCATGGTAAAGCCACAAGGTCAGTTAGTTTATTGTGCCTCTTTTTGCCCTTCTATAAAATTAGGATATTAGAAGATTCTATTTTTTCTCTGCTATTCGTCATTCTTCTGAAATTCTTAAATACCAAAGATTTTAAAGAGAACTTAAGGATATCAATTTTCTATTGCAAAAAAAGCAAGAATCAAATGACAACTGCTCATTTTCTTTCTACTTCGTTTATTCTTCCTGCAAGCAGAGATGAGATATGAAAGAACATATCAACTCTGAAACTTCAGCTTCCCTGGCCTGTTTTGTAGCCACCAAGGTACAGCTGAGACCAGCAGACTACACATTTAAACTTAACATTTTCCCTCTGGATAAAACCCCTCTAGAATTTCCAAAAGCTTCCATGAAGTTTTCCAAATTAGTAAGGAGAATTTTCTGAGTTCACACCTAAGTCAGGCCATCTTGTGAAGAAATGGTTACAAAACTCATTCTTTCTTTAGGCTTCACCTGAGAATTGCCATCTGCCTCCAGAAGAACTTGCAAGAAATTAGGCTGAGTTTTACAAAAACTTATCTCCATCGTCTGTATTATATGATTCTGTACAACAACTCAGAAGTCCACACAGGAGGTCTAATGTTTATACGGGGGCTGCATCACACAACAGCACAGGCAGTTTTGGAGGACAAGTATTACAGCTATCTCTGCCTTCTTCACAAACAACCTAACAAAAATAAGTTTATCTTGACGGTGACTGAATTAGTTTCAGTACTACATGGATTCAGAGAGATAACAATCACATAAAAAGCAAAGTTAATTCACCAGAAAATAGTTTCAAGATGGTTAGTTGCACACCCTATTGTAAGAAGAACCAATGCATCCTACAAATAGCAGAAAACTATGTTATACCAAAACACAGACTGGTCTGGAAGCACACTGGTATCAGGAAACACACAATATCTCCTTTTTCCTGAAATCCCAGAGAAGAAACTAATTACAGTACAATGGGAAAACACAGACCATTTTCTGTTTGTCCCGGTTACAGGGGCTGTGTGGGTGTAACCAAAACTGCGCATTCTACACCCTCTGTGTCATTTCTGATGAATTGTTAATAATGGATCGTTTGCAGCAGCTGCCCAGGGCACACCTGACACCTCAGGCTAGGAGCTGGGTGTTAAAGAACCCTGTGAGACAGGGGAGTGTTTCTTTCTTCACACCAGTGACTCAGCTGTGATCACTCCCCCCCAGGGGGGCATCAGCACCTTCCCACCCAGCCTGAGGGGTCATCTCTGCTAATGGGCCATCAGGGATGCTAATGGCACAACAGGCAGCTGCAATGACCTCGACCAGCAAAGATTCCAGAAATATCCCGTGACTCACAGAGTTAAATCACCCATTGTGAAACTCCCTGCCCTGGTGGAGGCACCAGGCATTCCCACCTGGATCTGAGCATATATAATCTTTGGGGTTTGGGACTTCGGGTGCCACTTGCAGGGTCTAGAGCAGGACCAGAACCTCAACAGGATTGTGACCGCCACTCTCAACAAGACTGTGACCATCATCCTCACCAACAGGTTTCCTTTCCTTTTACTTGGTACTCAGGGGGGCCACGTGGAGCTCAGCACAGGGGCTGACGAACACCATTCTGTTCATGCCCCAGGGTGCCAGGTTATATCTGGTTTTGTGGGTTAAAACCAATTTTTCTCTGTGTCATTGTATGTATTGCAATCTTTTTAGCAAATTGTAACTCTGACCTGTAATCTCTCTCAAGCTGGGTTCATTTCTCCTGCCGGTTTACCTTTAAACTAGCACACTGTTGAAGTCACCAGAACATGGAATGAAGAGGAAACTGTTGAAATAAGCACAATTACCAGGCTGCCAAGACAGCTGCGACCACACTGCATCTCCCCTTGCATGTGCTTGAGGCAGGATGGACTGCAACCAAGCAACCAGCAGAGCACACCAACATCTGCAGCCAACATCCACTGTGTACATATGTAAAAACAACAAAGGGATAATACCTGAGGCAGTAGGAGACCAGGAACATGGTAAACTCCATGCCTGCTGACAGAAACCTTGCTATAAAAAAATGTCAAGGCTCTGCTAATTGCTGTGTCAGCTGCACCTTCAGCAGCAGCAGAATATTCAATCATGATGTATTTCAGCTGTGAGATCACTTGTTTAAATTTTAACTAAACCTTTAACTGTCTTCAAAACACAAGTATCTATTTAAAGCTAAAGGGGTTAATGCATACCAGGTTGTAGCAGCTCCTGCACACCTCAGATGACTGAACATTCCAGCTGCTGATGGCTGATCACTTCGGTGTGAAGCAGAAATTTTGAATAGTCAAAAAAAGGATAAAAAAAGTCAGCAGCCTTCATGTACCCATATTCCTGCCAAATCGTTCATATCCCTGTTTTTCCAGCCAAATCTCATAAATGCTTCTGTTTTATGATACTTAAAAAAAACACCTTCTGCTTCGGGCTAAACTGAACTGGAAGAACTCAGGAGGCAAAGCACTGGGGGCAGAACGAAAGGTGCCAGGCAAAGATTTTGTCTGCCTGAGATAATGTATTCAGCACAAAACCACCCACACCATACTGCAAAACTGTTTGTAAGCAAAACCAACCATATAAAAATAATTCAGAACACATGCAAAGTAAACAAGGATTTGTCATGTATTCATAAAAACAACTGCACAAGTATCTAAATGTATATAGATAAACAAATAAAAAGTTACTCTCTTCAAATGCAATGTTTGTGAAAGGTTCTAGGCAGCTCTGACAAGGAGCATCAGAAGAAGTGCCAGTCAAAAAATGGCATGGTTCTAAACCCTGGAAGTTTTGGGTATTATAAATACACACAGTTTTACTAAAGAGTTCTTTCCAATAAAAGCATTTTTTATTCATTATACAAGATGAAGATGGCCTTTGCTTACTTTAAGTGCGCTTTTTTTTTTTTTTTTAATGCATTTTCCAGAAGTACCACAGAATTTCTAGGATGCTCCTGCTTTTCCATGTTGAAAGAGAACAATGTTAGACTTACTGGATTTTTATGGGCTCTAAAGGCAGGATCTACTCAACTTTAGCTTTTTCTTTTTTTTATTTTTCTATACATGCTTGGAAAACTCTAGAATTTTGTATTGTTGCATGCTTTGTCTAAAAAAATTTAATAGATAATTAGAATCATGGCTTGAAAATATATGGCAAACAACACATAGTAAAGCTAAGAACCTTTTGGTCAAGAATCATAACATCAGAATAGTTTTCCTTTGCACTGTTCAAAAGCACATAATGGATTTCAAACATGTAATTCCCAGAAGGTACTTTTAACACAGGATCTATTTTCAAGCAAGAGTGCTGGTATTTTTATCTTTATTTTCTTTAATAAAGACGCTCTTCAAAAGAAGACAGACACTGGGATGGAATTAGAGGAGACATCTCATCAAAAGGTCTTTCACCATAGCTACTCTCACTTTTCACTACAAGAAAAAGCTCTAATTTAAACTTGCTTACAAGACAGAAACCATTTTCTTATTGTAAGGATTCTCTTCCATTAGTTCCTCAAAGCCTTCATACTTTAATAATAAAACATTCATCTCTGGAATACATTGTGCAAAGATTCTGACTCTTTCCATTTATTCTTATTTTTACAACACTGAAAAGAAATCTAAGTTGTTCTCCAAATTGTTGAGAGAACAGTCAGCTCCTGGGACGCAGAACCACCAATGCAGCCAACATTTCTATACACCAAGAGACTTGGAACAGAGAGACAACTCACAGAATAGCAAGGCCATCAGATGCTGCCATTTTTTAGTAATGCAGATGCTATTTGCATAGAATACATCCCTTAATGCAAAATTAATTAGCTCTCTGGCAACCATTTAGCAATGATCTTTGAAAATTCAGAAATGAAAAAGCCATCTCTCCCAAATACTTTTAAAAAGCAGCAACCCTTTGTTACACGTTATTGGGATTCAGGTATTTAAGCAATAACTAAGGATTTAAAAATGAGAGCTTAAAAATATTGTATTTGGGCAGAACTGTGGACTTAGTGGAATCAGGATTTCAGCTCATAAGAAGTTGCGATGAAACAAAAGAGACAGCTTTTAAACAGACTGAATAAAAAGAAGCATTGCTCTGAACACACATGAAGAATCTCCCACAGAAAACCAGGGCAATTAGAAACACACTGCATACATCAAACACAGAATTACATTCCAGATGGTAAGCTGGGGCATGACAATAGCTAATTGGGAATCCAGACAACCCTGGGTGAAAAATAAAATCAAATCTCTATTTTCACTTACTCGTGTGAATCAAAGAAACAAAGATAAGTTTATCTATGTCCATTCTAAACCTCAGCACCCAAGCTCACCCTATACATTTCCACAAGGAAAAAGGACCAGGGTGCAGAACAGAAAAGCTCCACTGTCCCCTGCTGCAACTTTATCCTTACGAGCACTTAAACATACAAATACTGGCAGAAAATACCATATTTGCCATTATTTTAATAAGAAACTAAAATGCTGTTGTAATTTATGACACAGTGAACGGCTTCGGGTGTTAAACATGAAATTATTTAGACTACATTCTAAAAGACTACATGCTACTGCTGGGTAATTAGGAAGAAATTGTGGAATTTAAGTTGAATATGAAATTCCAAATGTGCACGCAGTTGCCTCTCAGAATAAAACCTTCCACAGCCTGAAGGAGTTCTGCTCTACCACATCCCTCCTTGCATTGAAGTTCTCCATGTCACCCCCTCGGTTTCTGAGATGGGCAGACCAGAAGCGCACACAGGATTCGAGAGACAGGAACATCATGAATTTATAAAACAGCATAATAATATTTATCATCTCGTTCTCAATGCCTTTCCCAAAGGATCTCACTATCCTGCTCGTCTCTGACCACAGCTGAGCAGTGAGCTGACATGTTCAGTATCTCTTCTCTGAATGGTAATGGCTAATTTAGAGCATTTTTATATGTAGCTATGTCTTTTTTTTTTTCTCCTCCCCAGGGAAAGGTATTTTATACTCTGATCCTCTGTTCTGCCTCACTACTTTATAAAAAAAATCCCTACCAATAGTACCCATTTGAATTTCCACGAGATGACTTCACCAAGCAGTGACAAGAAATTCTAAATTGTTACAATAAAATGTTTATTTTTGACTAAATCATGATGAATAATAGGTATCCTTGCTGACAGTAACACTGAGTTTGTTTTCTGCTAGAGAACTGGAAAAAAGAAATGGATCTCTTGCTAGCACACTATAAAATATTTGCACATATACCTTAAATGCCTATATAATGTTTCTAAGAAAGTGGGAAGACAGACATTTGGTCTTATTGTGTTCTGAACACAAAACAAGAAATCAAAGTAAGGAGTGGAAAATCTGAAGAAGTGAAATCTTGAAAAACTGTGGTTTAGGTTTAGACACATTTCACCTTGATAAGAAGCTCCCCAAGATTAAAGAAAAACAGCATCGAACAAAGTAGGTCAAATGTCTGAAAATTCAAGAATCACTCAAAGTTTACCCTGTTGTTTCTTCTTTACATTAAAATATTCTCTTCCCAGTCTTTTAAAGTGTGTTTAAATTGAGCAGACATGTCAAATTAGTAAAGAATATTAAAAAAATCAAAACCAGCTACTAGATTATTAATGTGAAGTCACAGTGTATAAAGGGTGGTTTTTTACACTGAATTTTCATGTCCTATATACTAGTGAAATATAAGCAATACTGACATACACAGGAATTGCAAAACAGATCCTTATCAGAGGCTCATTATAAAATGGCAATCTACCTGTCATACTCTTAATTTCAAAGGGACACTTTGCTGCAGTTAGGAGACTTGCTTTTGAAAGCCAGGTTATTGATGTCATTAGCAATGTGTATCTTTAATTGTAAACCTTGCCCGCAAACTTGGAGCACAACTGTGGAGACGGGAACTATATTCAATTTAGATGGGATAGAGACAAGAAATCCATCACAAGAGTTTGTAGATCTGCATATTGCATATTCAGAGTTGCAAACAAAAAAATTCCGTAAGGAAGAAACCACCTTTCAATGTCAAAAAAAGCCCTTGTGTTATCCTTATGTTGGCAATATCACACCATCAAAAGAACAAACCCTTCTGCAAGTGGAGTTTCTCGCTGAGCAAAGAGCTGGCACATCCACGCTGCTCACGGCCTTCAGGAGTGAGGCCAAACTCCATGAAAACCAGATGATCTTTGAGAACTAAAATTTAGTAAGCACTGTGCATTGACCGTCTCACAGACCCTGAGCAATTCCTAAATTTATGGGTAATAGGTGCATAGGAGCTTCATTTCAGAGCTCAGAATTAATTCATTTCACAGTTCAGAATTAATCTCTCGGATTTTTGCATGGGGTGAAGAAAGTATACAGCACGTTGCTAATGAAACACAGCCCAGTGTAAACCCATTTTTAAGACTAAGGGGTATCAATTATTAAGGCAAAGCCTCGGAGGAACAAGAAATGGTTCATAAAATCAACAAAAATGTAACTTTGTACAAATGGGAAGTGTGGTGTTGTAAGAATCCAAACATCTTAGAAGAGTTTCTCCTTACTGGATTTATAAACCAGAATAACCAGTTTATGCACTGTATTTCGAGAGGTATGAAGTAACCTGGTGTGCATGCCAGTCATTCACTTATTTCTTTATTTACTGAAGGAATCCCAAAGAAGTTCCAGCTTTCATAAATGATACAGCAGGGCCTTGAGGTGCAATGGTGAGTCCAAGCACAGGTCCATATCTCATTCTGTTCTGAGCTCTCTCTCACACACTGTACTTCACACAGGTCATCAGGCCTGAATTATAACACTTACCAATATTTTTTTAATTGGAACACACTACCAATACGGTCATCTTAATTATTACTACGAGATATTAAATTTCAATAACAATCCCTAACTTTTTCACAAACCAGTTAATCATCAAGGTACCAGACTTTTATGAGGGACCTTGATTGTGTACATTGATTTGTACATTTGTAAACCATTAGTTATTCCAAATTCCTATGAGTAGTTATTGCTTTTCTTGACACAGTTACAAAGCAGATAAGGTCAGACAGAGAGCAAATAAAGCCCAGAACTCTATGTGAGGTATCACTGAAAGAAAGCAGCTATGCAGTTTCCAACCTGACTGCAGCAGTGACATTAATATTGATAAAGAACAACACCACTGCTTCCGTGAAGTTCTCAGCTTCCCTAAATCATAGCACATTCACTTCGGAAAATAAAGAAACCACACAAAAGGACATGGCATGAAATAACAGAGACCTCGCCTAGCAATTGCTACTGCCTAATTTACAGTTTTCAGGAGAGATGCTTGTCGCCATTAAATCTTCAGATGCAGTTTTATTTTGCTTCTGTGTTGTAAAGAGCTCAATATGGTCCAAGCACCTGCACTGGGTCAGAAAAGAAGCCCTAAAGCAATATGTACCCTTTTATTTATGTAGCAATATAACAGGACAGGCTGTTTTTTATCCACAAAACTGTGAAAGCTGCATAATTCTATCAAGTTGATATCAGAGCCTCATCTTTCAGACATTTTCAGTTCAGCAATACCTGCAAGTTTTATTTTGCAGAAATCTCAGAATCACCAATACAAAAAGCATGAAATAGACCCTTGGATGCAATTTTTTAGCTAACATTTCATCACGGCTTCATGAACTTATGAAAGTTCTAAAGAGTTTTGGTTTCCAGCACTCCAGGATGCTTTAACTTCCATGCAAAAAAAAAAAAA
>VWZG01011311.1:43978-88518 GCA_013396735.1 Grallaria varia | reverse complement strand
AAAAAAAAAAATTGCAAAAAGCAATACATACTCAATTTCAAACTAGCACAAAATCCTATTAGTGCTATTGCAATGTAGGAAGCTGGAATTGTTTCTAAATGAACTCGCGTGTGTGACAGATGTGTCGATCCAACGAGACAAGAACACATAAAATCACAGTCAAGGCTTTGTGGCAGAGTTCAAGCATAACGACGACAGTACACGGATTAATTCTCTGCAGCGATCAGAGATGCAGTGAAGAGGCTTTAAGAGTGCTGGAGTGTGTATGGCAGGTGACAGGAAAGTCACAGAGACTCTGTGCACTTCTCCCAATTTTCCGTTTGCAAAGTTAGACATAATCGAGACATTAGGTTTTCCTGTATGTTTTATGTACAACTTTTTAATGAAGAAAATGCTGCTAAAAGGATAGACTCCAGTACATTTCAAGCTCTCGGTGAAGCAGAGATAGGATCTCGCTTCTTACTGAAAGCAAACAAGAGTATTTTGAAATCATAGAATCATTTAGGCTGGAAAGGACCTCTAAGATCACTGAGTCCGAGCACTAACCCAGCACTGCCAAATCCACCACTAAACCATGTCCCAACGTGCCACATCTACTCATCTTCTAAACAGCTCTGGGATGGTGACTCAACTGCTTCTCTGGGTAAAAAAACCCATCACATTGCAGGAAAAGACATGAATCTGACAAAAACACCTCTCTGGTGGCAACTGCCCCGAGAAAGCCAGTGAGTGCTGACTGACATTCTTAAAAATGGATGTCTAAAAACTGACTTTTAGGTATTTAGGCATCTAAATTAGTAAATGTTTTATTCTCTCCGGATGCTGAAAACCTAATTTCTCCCAATGAGTTTAACTAGGACAAATGGGTACTTAGGATTTTAAATTTTTTTTTTCCACAGAGGAAAAAGAAAAAAAAAGTAAATCTAGTTCTTTATGTCACTTCTGTGTAATAGTCTTCAGTTTACTGGTTCAGCCTGACAAAAGTACTGTGGAACTTTTACACACAAGGAAGTGATCAAACTGCTTTACCCCTCAAAGCATGTGAATGCAGCATCAAATATACACTTTCAAAGCACAGAATCAATTTTTTTATTTGAAAGCAGAAATGGAAACCAGTGCATCATCATTTCCTAGAGCATTTATATTTTCCCCTGGAGATAACTGCACCATAATAGTGATCACAACAGACAGTATTTTTCTTATGAGATCTGACAAGACCACAACCTGAGTTCCTTCAGCTGCAACCACACCTTCTTGTATCAGGAAAACAGTGCACAGCATGAAGATCCCTCTGCTGAGACAAAAGATGGATCAAACCAAATTTATACGCTGTACATTGCTCAGGCTTTCACAGCTAAAAGGGGATTTAAGTACAGGATTTTCCAATAAAACTGATGATGATGTAAGAAAGGAGTCTTCCCCCCAAAAAAACCTTTTTTCACTTTGAAGGGAAAGAGGCAGTAAGATGAAGTCCCCAAAATCAACATCACAGAAAGCACTGCAAAAATACAATGGACGTGCAGAGCAGAAGCCCCCAGGGCACAAAGTCAGATTCATTTTTGGGCTCCCTTTTCTGTGTTACCCTGTGACTGACTCACAGAGTGCTCCCCAAAATCTCCTTCCTGTAGGCACCGGGATCCTTTGGCAACACAGGAAACAAATAAGGAAGAAAGCACAACACCAGGCGTGAGGAAGGTCTGCAAAAATCAATGTACAGATGAAGGGACAATGACATTCCGTGTTTGAGTGTCTAATACTGACAAGACAGATCCACATATATGCACCCAGTGAGACAGAAGAAGTGAGGCTAAATGACAACAGATGACGAAGGAAGCACTAAACTTCAGGAGGATTAGAATGCTTCCCCAGAAAGAGGAAGACAGAAAGAAGCCAAACAAGAGAGAAATGAGCATCAAGCAATGGTGACCTCAGCAAGAACAAATTTCATGCTAACAAGAAATAACCTCCACTAAACATGTGTGGCTACGCATACCACATGCTAAAGTACTGCTTAAAATTTAATTCCAGCATTTATTTCAGGGAAGAAGAGCAGGATTATATAATGCATTCCCACTCGGAAAAGGGAGCAATGATGTTGTTAGCTAAAGTGAGCACAGATCATCCTGCAGAACATGCTCAGAGAAGAAAGCACAATCCAGGGGTGAAAACACCTGGTACAATCTGAATTCCACCCCTCTCTCTCATTAACTGACTATGTGACTTGGTGACTAAGACACTTTTGCCATCTCTTTTGCAAAAATTGTCAGAAAAGTGTTATGTAAGTGAAAAACTCGTCTAATATAATAAAATGTTTTTACCAACAGACAGGAAGGGGGAAGAGACTGAATGTGGAACATTTGAACCATTTGAAACAAAGGACTGGAATCTAAGGGAAACCTGACATTTATCACTACGGCATGACAGGCAAACATTATGACATGCTGAAACATCACTGACATTTCAGGGCTAATTTGTATGTACAAGTGCTAAAAAATCACAAAGACACAATTTGAAAAGGGTTGCTGATAATCACAAACAAGGAATGGCTGAAACAAACCTGATAAAAGCCCACTTGGAAAGTGATGGATGTAAACTTACCATCACAGGTTAAGCATCAGACAGATAATCCCCATAAAATTATTTGGAGGAAGGTGTCAGGGGGTACCTGCTCAGCCATCAGCTTCACAGAATTTCAAGAAATAAAAAGATCAAATTAATTAAACGCAGAATCACAGAATATTTGGAGTTGGAAGGGACCTACAAGGATCATCTAAGTCCCAGCTCCTGGCCCTGCACAGGATCATCCCCAGGAGTCTCACCACATGCCTGAGAGCATTGCTCAAAACCTTTTTGAATTTAGAGAGAGGTTTGGTGCTGTGACCACTTCCCTGGGGAGCCTCTTCCAGTGCTTGACCACTGTCTGGGTGAAGAAACCTCTTTCAACATCTAACCTAAACCTCCCCTGACTCATCTTGATGCCACTCCCTTGGGTCCAGTCACTGGTCACCAGAGAGAAAAACGAAGACATGCTTTACACATCAAATAATATTCCTGCTCTAGACATGATCTCTAATCCCTGCAAAGGCGTTTTGTGCCTTCATTGACTATTTTCCCCAAGACAAGGTTCCTGGTTCTCCTGCCTGCTCCTGTCCTACAGGCCGGTGAAGGAAGGGAAGTGATGTAAGCACTGAAGTTGGATCAAGGGTTGGACTTGAAGATCTTGGAGGTCTTTTCCAACCCAATCGATCCTATGATTCTAAGTATGGATTACACATAGTTCTAATAAAGACCGTAATTTCAGTCTTTCTAACGTGTTCCATTTAAGAGGCTCAAACCCAAATAAAATCATTAACAATCAGTGTCTCATGTGCCACTTCTCTGATGTATGACAAACCTCAGTGAGCAACAGCAAATACTGATACAGTAAAAGAGGAATGTGCCTTTCCAACAGAACCCCGAGCTACGCCACACAAGTGCTGAAATCAGCACTAAATTAGCATTAGAGTAATTAAGCAACTTCCTTCCCATAGATGACTACAAAGCTTTTGATTTTAACTGCTCCTTAGAAAACCTGAACACAGGCAGGGCCTGCAGCATCACGGTGATAAATTCCCCAGAGGAAATCTCCTGCCACAAGCTCCCATGCATACAGATGGGATGGATGTGAGCCTGGAGCCCTCCATCTGATCTCCATCTTACAGCAAGAGAAGCAGGATACTTGTGCATAACAGTCACAAGCACTCAAATGCCACAGAAACAGGTAATTCAATTAATCTTTTAAAAATTAATAGTAATTTGAATAGTTAAATATTAATAGCTTAATTTGGAGTGAGGAAAAAAGGTTTCTTTTGATATTAATTTGACCCTGCATCCTAGGCGACAGCACGAGGAAAATGCCAGGTGAATAAAATTAGCACAACAAAACAACTGTCTGGAACCACAAATTGAATTTCAAGGGGGCACTGCATGCTGCTGCAACCCAAGGAAGTCATCTTGTGGGGCACACCTCACTGGGTTCACGTGCAGTTGCCAAAGTTAAGAGGATAAACATGCATTTCAAACATTTAAGAAGAGGCAAGATAAGGTCATCCAGGAATAATCTGATGGCTGAAAAATTATACATATACAGTATTGGGGTTTTTAACTCTCCTGTAATGAGAGGAAAGTAATCTTTTTTAGCCAGAGCTTTTCTAATTGATACATGTTTGGCATCCTAAAAAGTATTCACCCTAGGAAAGATGAATGACATGTCACCAAGTCTCGGTACCAGCGACCACACCAATAACGGCAAAACCACGGTATTTCCAAGGAGCTTATGGGAAGCAGCCATGTAAAACAGAAAAAAACCATCAGCACAGTCAACCCTATGAAAATGCATAATTCCAATCCCTATTCCTAATGAGATGTAAGAATTCCAACAAGGATTGTGCCTTCAGAAACAGGCACAGCTCAGCAGATCCCTTCTGGGAGAAAAGAGACTTCAGGAGCTCCCTCCTTTCCTTTTCACAGAAAGCTGTGAATAAATAACTACGGCATAATAAAGGGAAAACATGCCTTAAAAATGGAGTATGTTTATCATGGACAGATGATGGCCCCAAAGAAGCCGGCAGGGAAGGGTCAGCTGCATGAGGCATCTTCTAAACTCCAGTGTTCCTCTGAAACTTCACCAGCCCAAGAGGGAAGTGCCACATTTGGACTGGGCAAACCAATGGTGAGTTCCAGACCCAAAATAAGTTCCATCTTTTGTTTCCAAGATGAAGAACAGTGGCAATTTTAGCTCATGACCCTATTTTTCACTCTTTGTTTGAACAATTCATGGGGAGGATTCATATTTTAGGGTTATTATCTTTGAAATATTTACTTGGCATTATTACAGCCGGTAACATCGTATTGTAAGGTTTTCAAAACGCTTTCAAAAAGAAAGACTTATTATTCTGTGATGCTGACTGGGTACCATCTCTTGCTTGAGAGGGCCAAATGTAGGTTGAAGAATAATGATAACAACAATAATAATAAGCTAAATAACACTAATACTACTAATAATAGTAACAACAAACGATGGTCATTAAGTACAGCAGGATTACCACCTCAAATCTTGGACAGGCCTTCCTCATTTTCTGTGTAGGCTAAAAAGGGGTCACCACATCTTAGATCAATGCTGGTGTGATAACCATTGGGCCAGCAACAGAAATGCAACAGGATTAAAGGATGATTTATTAAAAAAAAAAAAAAAAGGGGGGGTAGTCTTGAACTTCCTGTACTAAGGAAGAAACCTTGTTAATCTGATTTCTATCAGCTGTACACAGAAAGAGAAGGCAGCAGGGGGATAAGATACGAACCAGTTCACTTGCCAGTATGAAAAGATACAGGACGACAAAGACATGAAACATAATATGACAGCATGCTAATAGCTTTAGATTCTCTGGGGAAAAAACCAACCAAACAAAAAAAAAACCCCCACTAATGAGTAACAAATGTAACTCAGTTCTGAAAAAAAACCACACAAAAAAGAGTTAGTATTAGGGCTCAGAAAGAATCAACTCAAATGAAAATTGAGATTAACTAGAACATAATATTTAACAGTATTTTCTGTAAAGCTAAACATGTGTATACTTCATATGATAAATGAGGGGAAAAAATCCACGAAGTAAGAATGTGTCTCTCCAAGAAAAACCATAATTCTTACAAAGTTCTTCATATTCCTTTCAGTTATTATAAAAGATGATATAGCTTTTAAAAAGCAGAAGAGAATCAGGAATATCATTGTTTGCACCAATTCACAAATGTCAAGAAACTACAGGAAAAATTGAGATATCATCATTATACAAAGCCTGAAATTGGTATTTCACTGAGTCTAAACTTTCCCGCCCTCCCACTGCAGTTACACACACTTCAAGGGTTATCATTTGGACACTTACAGATCCAAAATGAAAAATAAAAAGAAAGAAAAAAAAAGAAGACAGAGTAGTTCACAGATACAGAGCAAAAAAACCCTGCAAAAGCATGTGGTGTGCAATCTGTGCTTTACTGTAAAACTAAGGTAGCTGATTCCCAAAAATACTAAGGTACTCAATACACTCTTGAGTCATCTTGAAGGATTCCAATGGAAATAACTTAGGACTCCAATTAAATACCCCTGCTCTGTTATTCTCTTCTAACTGAGAGTAGATTTCGATTAGCTATTAGGAACACTGTCACAGGTTGCCCAGGGAAGTTGTGGCTGTCCCATCCCTGGGAGTGTCCAAGGCCAGGATGGACGGGGCTTGGAGCAACCTGGGACAGTGGAAGGTGTCTCTGCCCATGGCAGGGGGATTGGTACTAGACTGATATTTAAGGCCCCTTCCAAACCAAATCATTCTGAGATTTCATGTTGCATCTAACAGATTGGTTTAAATCACATCAGGTTCACCTAATCTAATTAGATTAGATATTTCATAATACGCTGACTGCCTTTCCAGGCTCAATTTTACTTTTGTCATCTCTAAAGCAATCACATTTTTATATTAGAGCTTAAATTGTAAGGACATTGAAATAATGTATTGTGGCCAATTGAAATTACACCAACAAATAGTATTTGAGGGATTTAAACAGATAGCAGCAATTATCCTCCTCTTTGTAGAGCATGAAAGTGATAAAAATTATTATTTTTCCAAGATCACTATAATATTCATGTAACTACTTAACTTTCTTCCTTGGAAGGTCCCATTTGTTTTCTTTAGAACTGAATAAAAAGATTTTAAAGATTATGATTACTCAGTACTTACGAGAAAATTAATAGCAGCTGTGACAAAGGTATGCAAAATGAGTACCAGAATGTAGAATACCATCTTACCCAGCAATAATAAAAAGGCTGGCTCTCTTGCTTGGTGAAATTAAAGGGGGGGAAAATTAGGGTGGACGGATGTAAACAGTCATTTTACAGAACAGGTCTAAATGATAAAATATTTTAGACACTATTGAGTTTAAGTCCAATAATATTCAAAATAGTAGCTCCTTAATGAACATAAATAGTCTTACTAGCTAGAATTTAATTATGAAATTATTGATTCTTATGGTTCAAGGCACAAAATGATCATTAGATGGCACCGAGGAAAGGGTCTCCTGCTATGATATATTACAGTGGCAGGGAGGCCTACGCTTTCTCTGAAACAACCAACTTTGCTGACAGAGAACAAGTACTAAGTCAACTGCACGTCAAGATGACAAGTTCTAATAAAAATTGATTTTATCTGGGGTGGGGAAAAAAAAAAAATCATAGGTTTTAGCCAGCTATCTGAAGAGATCTCTGGTAGGAGAGTATCCAGGACTGCTGTCTACAACAATGGGCCTTCCAGCTCACACCACTTTAATTATTTGTTCCTCATGAGTTCAGCAATTAGAAGACCAAGTTTATGCCCAGTTTGGCTGCGGGAAGGAGGAAGGGTGGGAAGTTGGCCTTCTTGCCTTCACCGGAGGTGGCACATGCAGCAGTAGACGATGACTCCAATTCACTCGGGAAGGTGTCACACAAGAGGAGACTGAACGTGCTCTTGTTCCTGCAGATTCTTAGCTAGCACAAAAAAGGGCAGGCAGTGTGGATAGCCCTGTATCACACAAATATAGATGTCACAGAAGGCAAAAGGGTGGATACGCCTCAAGGACCGGATCTGCACTTTTCTTTATCAAGAGGCATGGAGTGAAAGGATGCTCGGAGGGCTGCAGCACCTCTGCCACAGAGACGGGCTGAGAGACAGGCTGGAGTCCAGCCTGGAGAAGAGAAGGCTCCAGGGAGACCTTAGAGCCCCTTCCAGTACCTAGAGGGGCTACAGCAGAGCTGGTGAGGGGCTTTTGACACAGGCATGTAGTAATAGGACAAGGGGAAAAGGCTTCAGACTGGCAGAGAGAAGGTTAAATTAGGTATTAGCAAGAAATTCTTTACTGTGAGGGTGGCGGGGCCCTGGCACAGGTTGCCCAGAGAAGCTGTGGGTGCCCCATTCCTGAAAGTGTCCCCATCAGAGGTTCAATTCTAACAGGAAAAACGCAAAGGAACCTACATTGTCAGGTGTCATACACACCTCCCTCGAGCTTCCAAGAGTTAGAGAGCCCAGAACTGGGGAGAGAAGAGACACTTCGACACTGGAGTTGGACCTTTCACTGAGGGGTGGAATAAATCTAGTTCACCAAGCGTGGAGTGAATCAATCAGAAGATTTTAGTACATGATTTAACATGCCGGGCAGAGAAACAGGGAACTGAATGTGGTTTTAACACATTTAATTACTCTTGTTCCTAGAGAAATAAAGATGATTCTCCACACCTGACACCGCACCCTAAGCTGGATGGGGCCACGGCACGGAGGCAGACATTGCACCTATTGCCATCCACAGCACTGTGCCCTGTTCCTCAAAAGGCACACACCAGTCCAGCTGAGATCGTAAATATAATTTTCTCTGGGATTTCATCACGATTGCAGAAACGTGAAGCTCCCGGCGCTGCTGCCGGAGCTCTGACACATCCCGTGAGCCAGCCAAGCACCCTGGAGCAGGTACAGCATTCACAGAGGTGCCAGTCAGCACGCAGCAAGGTGTCCCCATGGCAGCACTCTGTGTGTGCAGGCCCTTTTTCCCAAAGGTGAAAGAGTGCTGACGATGTGGAGGGCAAGAAGGGAAGAGATCTACACAGCAGAGCAAAATTAGATGGATTCTACCTTCTTGCTTTTCCCTATTCTGTTGTGAAATGCAACCCTACTATTTACCTTTTCTATTTAAAAATCACTTACAATTGATGATTTCGCATAATGCATTGCAGGGTTTGTGGGACTCTTAAAAGCATGCAGAGTGGCACAGGAGGGCAGAGCATTTATTTAGCTTTGTACTGAGAAGACAGTACCGGCACACCCAAAAAGGTGACTTTTTATGTTGTGGTAGAATGAGATGACACTTGGAATGCCTTTGCTTTATTGCAAAGCCACATTTGGGACCTAATTATAACAAAGGACACAGTTCAGAATTGGAGAGATACCCAGGAATCTACCTGAAAGCAAGTCTCCAAAGATCAGAGGGTTCCTCTGCCCCTCTGTGGAACATGTGTGCCTAAATATGCACATTCTTAAATTGCTATTTGAAGAAGAATTTGCTATGTCAGATGTTCTACAGAACACCACTTTCAACATTTGTGCTATTCTGAAAGCAAAAAGCCAACAACCACCAAGCAAGCCAAAAACTAGCACAAAGGACACATGTTGGTAGATAGTTCAGCACTGTGAAAGATTATATACATTAAATTTTGTGAAATAGAACCTTCCATTATAGAAGCACAAAGCAGGCTAAACAGAATCCCAAGGATCCTGAAAGCATGGAAACTTTTCTTCTTCATAAATAAATAGGAAAAACATATTTTTCCCTTCCAGGCCATTAAGCTCCCTCTCTGCAGACATCCTTATCCTTTGCTGGCAGCCATTCTGCTATCATCTGGCATACCAGGAAAGCCTTCCCCAAAACACCTGATTATCTCAGACTAGCAGCGTGAACTATATTTTCTAAAAATGAACTTCATTTGTAAACACTGAAAAGAAAAAATCTAAGCACACAGAAACCGCAATAGACTATTCTAATGGGAACACAATTAGCAAGACTGTGCCATTCATCTGCCCAGCTCTGTCCCACTTCCCTGACAATGAAGAATAAGAGCTATTTCTCTGAGAGTCATAAAAATCCCCAGTTTGAGCTATTATTACATGCAATCATGTAACTAAATAGGAAGTTTCATACTGGGAGGCAAAAAGCCTACTGTAGAAAGCATGAAAATATTAACTACAAAGTGATAGATCAAAGCATCTCCCTCTCTCCCCATCCCTGTGCTATTCCCAAAGGCCATATTTCTTAAGGACCTAGCAAGTCTGATTGCCAGTGTCAGCTCCTCTACACTCTTCAGAATTATTTCCCAAACGTTTCAGAAAGGCAACACTATAACAGATTTATGGTTATTCACTTATGTTTACAAATCCAGAAATAAATATGGGAATTTAGGATTATCTAGGTTATCGGACACATTAGCATTTGCCTGCAGTACTGCTCATAATATATCTCAATGTTCGTGCTCATAGACAGGACATAAAGGTCCTCCAAAACCAGGATGAGGCTATCCAAAAGAACAAATCACACTGCACACCTTCAGAGACAGACACCCTGCCCAGTCCCCCACCCCTTAACACACACATTTCTGCTGAAAAAAGCATTTTTTTAAGTTATTTGGGAAGATGCAGAGCCAGCAAAGCAAGAGCTGTACGACCTATGATGCATGTGTAAACAGGGCTTGCACCAAACCCCAGCCACTTCAAACAAATAACAGATGCCCATCACTGAACCAGGGGCTTTGCAGTTTCTAAGACTGCTCTGAAGGTGATTCTCTGATCACTCATATACAGTAAGAGACACTCAAGAATCAATAGCTGTTAATAAAATATTAGCTTTCTCCCAATCAATAATCACACAACTATGAAATATTCAGCACAAGCATAAAAAATGAGACCACAACAAAATGAGAAGTGTTAATACATTGTCTCTGTGTATAAAATGCACATTCAAATAGAAAAAAAGGGGGGGAAAAAAACCCAAACAAGATCTGCTAAAGCCTTTGTCATACATATTTCTCACTGTCAGAAAAGCCCATCAGACACAAGCACCATGAACTCTATGGAAAATTTTCAGTTCAGCTTAACGAGCTTTATAGAATTCCTTTGTTTCTGAAGTAAAAGCCTTCCTCTGAAAATCATAAATCCCAGCAGCAAATACAAAGATACAACAGCAGAGCAGCAAAATGCTGCACATTTCATAGACATGTCATTTCTGACTTGGCAGACTATTTTCATCCACCATGACACAGTGCCTTTCAGGAGTCACACACTTGTCAAAGCCAAATAAATACATTGCAATATATTCTTGGCCTTTTTAGAGATCCAGTGACTGCGTCCCTGATCACCTCTACCATTCCTTAAATTGAAGTGGTAGGAATTTGGTACTCCCATGTCCCAGTGGGAATGGGCTCCTCCTCCTTTGTATGGGACCTCTTTGGGGGAAACGCACACGTGTGTGCCACACTCTGCACAGGCTTTAGTTGCACAGGACTCCAGATATGCACACTGCAAGATGCACAAAGGCATACTGGAGGAGCATTTGAGCCTTTTTTCCCCTAACATTTTCCAACAGTAATGTGCTCATTATTACTCAAATCAGACAAGCCACAGAATCTATTGAAGCACCAAAAGCAAACTCTAGACAAAGTTTGTACCTGGGCACTAGTCATCCATCTGACACCTCTTTGTTGAGCTGAGCGATGTATTTGGACAGAAAACGAGGACACAGCAGGACAAACAGAGATCCCCTATGGTCGGTACTGGGCCTGGCTTTGGAAACAGGCATTAACACAACCTGGGCCTCTGAGAATCAATATAGGAGGTTTAGGCCACATCTTTCTGTTGGAATCGGACATCAGCTATTAACAGATGGCAATTTAGAGGGAATAAGCAGCAGACCATGGATGACAGAAACTGAAAGGAATTCCTCTCCCTGATAAAACAGGAGGCCCGGCCTTGAGAAGACTGCAGTTATCCAGCCCTGTCTCCTGTCGACAGGAGTGAGCGGACTCTTTTGATTTGTTGCCATCCTGTTGAGGCCCTGTATTCCTCCAGGTGGCTCTTATATGAGAAATGCTTGATCTATCGCGAAATGCAGCTAATTAGTTGTCTAAGTCCTAACTAACATAAATCATCCCTATTAGCATATCCTGCCTCCCTATTAACATACCCTGCCTTTCGGTTCTATATATTGTCATGGATGTATTCAATAATGTTCCAGCCTTTGGCCCCCAAGATGGGACCATGTAGTATTTGACCGTCGCATCTTTCTGTCTGGCTTGCCAACCTCACACACATTGCACCTCCTCTTACCTGGGACTGGTCCTTAGAGCATCTTTCTTGACATGCAACAGCAGCCTCACATCTCAAACACTTCTGTAAGACACCAAAAGTCTGGGGGAAAAGACCCAGAATTTTTTGAGGAGGAGAGCGAAGTTATGAAGAAAACCAACTTCAGAGTATCAGCCATGAAACCAAAAACAGGCGTTTGGGTTTTAGAGGAGAATAAAGCATATTCATGAAAAGATATTTCAAGTATTAAAAGGGACTGCAAATGGAAATGTTACAGCATTCTCCATGGTCACTGAGAATATGACAAGAGGTGACAAGCTTAAATTGTGGCAAGGGAGCCTTAAGGGAGCCATTAAGTAAACCTTTCTAAATGGCAGAGTAAGGGACACACACACAAAAGAGGATTAAGGCATTTCCCTCACTGAAGTTGTTTGGGGCTTTTTTAAGAACAGATGAAACAAAGGATGTTTCAGGTCCACAGATCCTGCTTTGAGGAGGAATGGTGAGTCTGATGGCCTTCCCTGTGTTTTACTTACTTCCCTGATTTATTAGGAGAGTTCAATTTGGTGTCTGAACAACAAAGAGTTTTTTAGAAATGGCTTCTAGAAACAGAATACAGATTGGGAAATTCTGTACTTGTTTGGACAAAGAAAATGACAAACCCTGGCTGTTGGAGCACCAAAAAGACCAGAACTCAACTCAGTAAACTCTTTCCCAAAAGGAAGTTACACACCTTAAGGCTTTCCCACTTACTGTGGAAGCAGATGACTAAAACACAAGAGCTTTTTGCTTCCAGCCAGTGACATTGATCCTGCAGCTGCTGCATGTTTTTGAGATAGCACGTTCCCACTGAGAGATGGGTGTGGTGGCTCCCTCTTTCCATCCCTCACCTCACTGACTGTTTGTAGCATTTGCTAAATTTAGGAATCAAATTCTTGGGCCATAAAAATGGTTTTAGTCATACAGTATCAAGGAGAAATCCTGCAATAAGAGAGCTCAGGACAAATGCTGACCAGGTGTTTGTCCTTGATGGTTCTTTAGATGGACAGCTTCATTCATGGGTCTTGAACGAATATTAAATCAATAATATTATTTTTAAGCCTCAGTTTAATGCTTAAGTTTATGCATAAGCATGAATGTGCATAGGAAAAAGAATTTAAAATATTAAATTTCCATGATAGCATATACACAAGCCAAGAAGGCTGCAACTAAGAAATCATGTGAAAATGCTAATTATGCCTAAGTCAAGAAATACAACCATCAGCATGATTTGTGGTCAGCTGTTTAATTAATTTTGCTATTAATAAAGTTACAGAAAATCAATGTGTCAAAGGGACTTGAAAGGATTACCAACTGCTCTGGACAAATTAGCAACACTTCCGTGCCTAGAGCACAGGAAAGCACAAAGATGTTTAATTAAATTATTTACCAGTGAAGAATTTAAATCACCATAAATAATACATTTTTAGTACATTTTTTTCTCTGATTGAAAGCACTTAGGAGCAAATAATATGCAGTTTTCTAACGGCATTTTCTTAAAGGAAAGAGTGTAAAAAATGTTGCACTTAAACGCAGTAAACCCAGAAAATGAAGGTGAAGCCTGGAACAAAAAAATGTAACATGGCATTTAAAACCAGAGGACTAGGGAATAATTCAACTCCAAAGTAACAAAAGATGTTACAAAACTGCATGGAAAGAGGAAGGAGAAGATTTATAACATGAGGGCCACGTGGTTACTCAGGGCCCATGCACACTGTGCTTCAATGAGCTGCTATTGTTTCTTGTGAAAATGTCAATATCTATAAAAATAAGCCCCACTGTTCACTGAATTCTTGTTGTTATAAGCCTGTTTTTTTTCCCACAGCTAATTTTTCTGACTCTTTACTAGACTCTCCAATGCCGCCGCTATCTCAGCATGAATTTGGGCAAAATACTCCAACTCTCTGTGCCTCAGCTTCCCTTTTCCAAAGGAGCAATTAAATACTTGCCAGGCTTCAGGGGATGCACTGAGAAGCTACATTATCTATTTTAGTACAGCATTCTCTGACAACACAAAGGAATCATCCTCTTTAGTATTATTAAAAACACAGCTTCCCTACGGCAATAGTGCACTAGTTATCTCTCAGTGGGACTTATCTGAAGTCAAAATGAAGGCAGTTGAAAGCTTTCTCCTGAGTTGATGGGGCTGGAGTCAAAACCTGTGCGGCTGTCAGTCAACTGACGTGGAATTGCTCCGTTTTTGTTTTGCTGGATTGATTTAATACACTTCTGAGTCTTCTGTTGACTTGTCCTGCAGAGCAAAGAAATGCTCTCTGATGCAGGCAATACCCACTGGTGCATAGATTACCTGCTGCTGAACTTGGCCAACAGCCCTCTGAGGGACTTCAAACAAATGGTTCTGCATTCCAAGGCACCCTGAACTAAAGGACGTTTCCCTTACCAGTTCTGGGAATGGAGGTGCCATCAACTGCAGTTCAGCCAGGAGAGTCCTACTAAACACCAGGAGCCAAGTCCTGCCCTACCCTATGGCACTTCACAAAGGCTATCTCAGGGAAAGGGGGACCAGCACAAAAACATTCTGTGCCTGCTGAGTTAACACAAGCACAGTGTCATCTGCTCAGGTCGTCTAAAAGAACAATTTCCAAGTGCATTTGGAAACTCCCAAATATTGTCCCCAAGACATGGAGTGAGAAGACAAGCACACCGATCAAGATTCGGCTCATAGAAGGATGATGGACCTGTCTTGAGTGTGTAGTGGACAGAGTGGATTCCAGAACAGGGAATATACATCAGTGCCAAGTAAAATCAGGGGGGTCCGGATCTGCCTGAGAAATCAGCATTAATCAGACCCACTGTGCAGAACATCTGATACCTAATCCATCAGTGGTGGCATAACTATGATCCTGACTCAATTAATATTCATAATTTTTCTTGAAAAGTTAGGCAGTGTTGCTGATGACACCAAGCTGAGTGGGGCATGCCTGAGGTGAGATGAAGTAGGCACCTGAAAACATCATGAAGTTCAACAAGGCCAAGTGCAAGGTCCTGCACCTGGGTCAGGGCAATCCCAGGAACACATACATTCTCTCTGGGCACAGAAGGGATTGAGGGCAGCCTTCAGTAGGAGGATTTGGGCGTGTTGTTGGAGGAAAAGCTCAGCACAACCCAGCAATGTGCACTGGAAGCCCAGAAAGCCAACCACATACTGAGTTGCATCAAAAGCAGGGTGACCAGCAGGCTGAGGGAGGGGATTCTGCCCCTCCACTCTGCTCTCCTGAGAGCCCACCCGGAGTGGTGCATCCATCTCTGGGGCCCCAAACATAAGAAGGACATGGACCTCTTGGAGAGTTCAGAGGAGGCCACAGAGATGCTCAGAGGGCTGCAGCACCTCTCTTACGAAGGCAGGCTGAGAAAGCTAGGGTTGTTCAGCCTGGAGAAGAGAAGGCTCCAGAGAGACCTTCCAGCAGCCTTTATTGTAGCTAAAGGGGGCTACTAAGAAAGCTGGAGAGGGAGTTTTTACAAGGGCATACTGTGACAGAACAAGGGGCAACGGCTTAAAACCGAAAAGAAGGAAGGTTTAGGTTAGAAATTTGGAAGAAATTCTTCCCTGTGAGGGTGGTGAGGCCCTGGCACAGGTTGCCCAGTTGTGGCTGCCCCATCCCTGGAAGTGTTCAAGGCCAGGTTGGACTGGGCTTTGAGCAGCCTGGTCCAGTGGAACACAGCACCACTACCCATGGCAGGAGGGTTGGAATTAGAAGACCTGTAATGTCCTTTAGAACCCAAACCATTCTATAATTCTATCAAAAATTATGTAGTGCTAGGGAAGATACTAACTATGTAATTCAGAACAGCAAGATCTAAAGAGACTTCTTCCCCAAAACACACCTGAAAACTGTTCTACCACAGACCCACCTTCACTGCTTGCTGGCCCAGACTTGTGTTTTCAGCCAGCAGACAAGTCCATCAATTCACCAGCTCCAGGCTACCACGAGAACAGCAGTCACATTTGTTCACTGACCTCTGTGGACATCCAAGACCCCGCACAGTAGTTTGAAAGTGCAAGCGCCACACCAAAAATAACGATTATGGCTTTCTTGAATGCTAATTTAGTTCAACAAAAAGGAACAGTGGGAAAGAGGGTCAGCAGATTAGATTTCAGAAAAGAGCACTGTCTTTTCAAAGAACGACTGTATTATCAATTGGATGCCCAAGAGCTTCTATTCAGGTCTTTTACAAACGTACACAGCGATTCTGGATGCGAGGCCAGTAACCTGCCCTTTGAGATTGCCACTTGTCTGCTGTGAAACTTCCTGCATTATTAGTATTATTGTGGGGTCAACTACATCACCTCAAACCTGACGGGTAAACTCCAGTGAAAAAAAAATATAAAGGCATCAATTTTAGTGATAGCAAACAGTTTGAACATTTGTTCTAACCATAGCAGGAAATTCCTGCAGTTGAGTTGCCTTTCACAGATAAGGGAGGGGAAGAAGAGAAGAGCACAAGAAGGGGTTTTCTGATTTTTTCCTTTGAAAAGGAGATTTCTCAGAATTCTGTTTTTCTATGCTTTAGGCACAATTTTTCTAATAACATGCTGCAGAAGGGCTTGTTCTGAAAAGTGCATTACATTCAAAACTGAATGCTGCTCCAGAAACCACACACCATAGAAGGGAAGGGGCTTATGGGACACCTTGGCAAAATCATTAGATTTTCTTCCTCTTCCCTACTCATACTGTAAATCAAATTGTCATATAAACTCAAGGCTAACATTTATATTCTAAGACGTTTTCTGAATAATATATTTCTATGTAACATCAATTTTTCCTCAGAATTATAATACTGAACAATTTGTTTTGAAAATACCTCCTGTTTTGGTGGTAGATCAGGGCTTGCTTTATTTTTTTTTTTTATTTAATTTTTTTGTTTAGTTTCAGTGACTCATTGCTCTGAGGAGCCAAAGCTTAAAGAAATTCTGTGATCATCAACCAAATGAGGACTGAAAAAGGGTTAAAAGCACAGTCCAGTAATCAAACATGCAGAACTGTAGTCAACACAGTAGCGACTACACAAAATGAAGTCATTTATTCCCTGACTGTAGGATTTGGGGAAGCTTTTGGTTCTCATGCAGCCCCAAGGAAAACATTGCAAAATCACAGATATTTTTTTTAAATGGTTATCACAGGTGTTAAAGACCAGGAATACTTTTCATGATCATTCCAACTGTCTTCACAGAAAATGCCAGTACTATGCAAAAAGAGACAAAACCTACCCACACTGTTTCCTCTTCGTATCAGCATGGTATATGTAATTACTATAGATAACTCGCAGCTTATTAAGATGAAAAAGCATTTGCATACTTTACTGAATGGCAGTGGGACATAGAAACTATATATTCTAGTTTCAAACTACAGAAACTCCTCAACAGGAATTTTGAAAATCATATCAGAGAACAGATGCAGCCCACCGGAAATAAAATTATAATATTTTATTATGTAATTTATAATGCTTCAAAAAGCATAAAACAAACTAATGCAACTCCTAAGCAAACTCCCAAACTGCAACGTCAGAAGAAAGCAACCCAAGAGAACTTATTTTACAACAAGCAACCAGGGTAAAAACCTGGGAGAGTCAATCAAATGCTTTAAATCAGTGGATTCCAGCGAATGAGAACATCTGGAGCAGCAAATCTTGCTGCCAGCTTCAGAATGGACAAGGCTGTGATTTACTTGAGAGCAGATAAACAGCCTGTCAGTGCCACAGGAATAGATTGAAAAGCAGGTTCCTATTCAAGGGTAACTTTTCTTAATAAAACTGTCTTTCACTCAACAACTTAATTAGCATTCAGAGCACAGAGCTCTAGGAATAGGTAAGCAGAAAAACACTAATGCACCTTTCCTGGTGAGCAGAGGTTGGAGTTATCACTAGGCTGACTAAACTGTCACAAAATACCATGGGATGAACCTCAACACACCGGGTCTTTTGCTGATGTGAGACTGAACACTGATTATCTATTAAAATAGTCACTACTTAATTCAAAGTCATATTTCGGAGTTCAATATAATCGTAGACTTCAACCAGAATACTGTTTTAGTCACTCTGTCTCTACGACTGCATTTTCTATGCAAACAGCGCAGCTTCCAAAACAGTAGTTTCTTACTGATAACCACAGAAGCTCCTACTTCACAGTTGGGAACAATTATTCAAAAACTGTTTTGGCAAAAAGAGGTTTCAGCAATGTCAAAACAGTAAAAATTACATCAATTTCAGAAAGATGCAGTGTTTTAAGAAAAGACATCTGAAGCAGCATATTTAAAATCCAGGAACAGCCAAATGAATTTCATTTTGCTCCCTTCCAATTGACATAACATTTCAATAGTCATGCCATTTCTTTTTATTAAGACAAGCCCCCCAAAATAGAACTGAAATATTTCACTGAGCTTAAAAATTGTTTCTGATTTTTGTTCTTCCACATACAGCTGCTTTCCACCTTCTAAAAGCAGCCAGAGCTGGGGATCAGCCACCAAGGCCACCAAGCATGACCCTGCCCAACAATACCCAGAATCTGCTGAACAGCAGACGACAACTTTGTACCTTCATGAATTAGACACAGACTTCCTAAAACGTGACACCTCCTGCTCTGTGAAATAACTCTGCTTTAAGGTCAACAGTGCATAAAATACATGCAATGCTGTGCATGTGCCTTAACCACTTACATTTGAAATGTCTTAATCCTTGCCCTGAACCCCCCCAAAAAAAATGTAATCAGAACACCAACCCTGGTTTTCAGATTTGCCTCCAAGTGCATGGTTCGATAACAAGAAAATTACTCATTTATTTTTTCTGAATAAAGAGTAATAAATTTTTAAAAACTGAGTAATAGCTACAATCTATCTCACTTGTGCCTGCTGAACATTTGCTGTCAGTACAAGGGGGAACTAGTTGAGTATTTACTGCCTGGGGTTTTTTTATTATTTTTTTTTTTCCGATCATTGCTATTATTCCTTAAAGTCTGTATAAACATAATGCAAAATACAAAGCAGGGTTACTGCTTCTGTTGCACAGTACTTATTTTATCTACATTTATTATTATAACAAACCATCATTTCTAGATACAGGCAATGAGCCAAGTTTCGTCTAATCTATGTTATACACTTGCTGTGCTTTTTAACCTTGATGTCAAAAGTGAAGCCTTTTCAGCAAGACAGTAAAACCTGCAGGAAATAGTTATCTCCCTCATTCTATTATTTGTTCTTATACCTGTTCTGGATTTTTTCTGTGTGCACGCACAGTTAAGTGAATGTTCACCCACTACTGTCAAGTGACTTGTCTTACTACTTCACACTCTTTTGGTAAATCAAAAATACCTCCCTTTGTAAACCCTTTGCATGCCTAACGAGAACGCCTTGCTGAAAAGAAAGGAAGGTTAGGAAATTAGCAGTGCACATATGGAAGAGCAATTGTCAGACTGTCAAGAGTGCTCTCCCCACCACCATGAAGGCTTCTACCTCACACAGCACACATGCTTAGAACAGAGTTCAAGGCCTGAAGCTTTAAAGTCTGAACCTGTCATGTGAGGTTGTAAAAGCCAAAAAAACCCTCAAAAGAGACAGATCATACAGAAATAATGACTTTTGGGGCAAAATAAAAATCAGCTTCCTGACAGCTATTCAGTATCAGCCTCTCTCAAGAGGTGGGCAGGACTTCCTTACAGTTTTTTAGCTGAGATTATGCAGTTTATAAGACATGCTATCATCATGAAAGTCAACATTTCTTATGACCATTCCTAATGATAACACGCATTACAATGTAGTTATTCCAGGTTGGAATTCATTTCCATATTGAATATTCCTGTGCCATCTTTCCACTTGAGGCAACAGCTCACCCAACACCATTCTAAACATGGTATTGTGTTGAGCTGACTTATACCCATTCAATAAACGTGCTCAGTATTTTCCTCCTTTGTCTGACAGGTGCATCATCAAAATAATCCCAAGATCAGCCTTCCTGGAGTGTTGTGATTGAAAGGTATCCAGATAGGTGGAGCTGGGATGAGCAGTTCAGCAGCTTCTCACATTTTTCTGAGACTGCCAGAGAAGGTCCCTTAGAAACCCCTAAATGGAAATGAGACTTACCTACTTTCCACTAAGATTTTTAGAGTTAATAAAAGAAATTAATTACATTTATTGTCTAATGCTATCACACTCACTCTCTTTTCTAAACAGCGTGTCATAGTCCTTGAGACATTACTTCTCATCACTAACAACAATTTCCAAACCACCTAAAAAATAACTGAGTTTGAGGGCTTTCTAAATTTTCAGTTTTCCTTTTACGTATTACTCTCTGCTTTGTCCAGGAAGTTTCTCCTCCCAGATAATTTCTCATGTTTCAATGCACCGACCAGTTTGAAAGCGCAGGTAATAAGGTGTTATTTCTCCGCACGACGCGTGGGATCTGTTCTCAGCCTCAGCACCAAACAGAGAGCCAGACGTAGGACACAAAGGGACCACGTCCTGGTTGACAACAGCACTCAGTGGGTGCGCCTTCCAACTTAATCCCAAAGGGCTCACACAAAGCAAAGGTACCTCAGACCACATTTATCTTTAGGCTTGTGCCTAAATTTTACGCCAGCAAAGGGCCAGCTGGCCGGTGGCATTTGGTACGGAATAGGGACTAGTCAGGAGCCCAACAATACACACAACACGCGGAGGACAACAGCACTGAGAGCTCACCTGTGCAGGAGAAATCATCCACACGGACGTATCCCATTACGCAGTCACAGCGGTAGGACCCCGGCAGGTTAACGCACACCGTATTGGCGTGGCAGTAATGCATCTTGGCCGCACACTCATCAATATCTGCAGGGAACAACCACCCAGGAGAGTTACGGTCAGGACTGGCGAAACGACGTGAGAGAAAATAAATTCCATTTACAAGTCCAAAAGCGATATCCTTAAACACCAGCATTGAAGAACAAGGAAAATTCAGTAAAAAAATAGTCCTTAAAAAACAGAGCTAAAACTCCTGTATCACATTAGTGGGTTCCTTCTCCACTGTTCCTCATGAAACACTTTTTTTTTTCACTATGGAAAAGTAATTCATACATATGGGGTTTTTCTACAGCGTTAAAACCCAAAAAATGATGCAGTTTCCAAACACATGAAACAGTGCCAGAAGTATGGAATATTGAAAATCCTGATTCTCAAAGGCACAGTAACTTTGGACCACATGGTATCAGCTGCAGTGCTGGTCAGGTATGACATGGCAAAGTTTGTCAGGAGAATGTAGTAGCAGAGCCAACTCCCAGCTGGACAGTGGGACCTCTGGATTCGCCCAAGTATTCTGACAATGCCCTGTTCAACACAGTTCTGCTGCAGAAGTCATTGGACAGGGCTCTGTGCCCCTTCCACATCCCGCAGAAGCAGAAGTTTCAACTAGTCACCAACACCCATTTTATGCCTGCTTTGCATCATGTCAGAAAGAAATGACTAAGTAGTAGCAGGAATTTGACCATATATCTCTGCTTAAGCAATCTCCATTGCTGCTGCAAATACAAAATTCAAAACTGTTTTCACAATAGTGACTCAAACCTATCATTTACTTGCCTGTTTAAATATCTCAAAGCTCTGTGATATTGTAAACTGTAAAATCTTCCCCCTTCCTTCCTCACAGAACCAGACATTATATCAAAGAATTTTCTTTCTTTTTTTTTTTTTTCTCAGCAGGATAGATTTTCCATTTAGCAGCACAGATTTTACATGAAGTAATTCATGGCTTTCAAAGTCTTAATTCTAGTGTTACATACGTCCACACAAAGAAAGATGAATCAGACTTGGTTTTCCCCCTATTACTCCCCTCCTGTTACTAATTGCTCACACTCAGGAAAGGTATCAATTGACAACACCACTGAAGAACCTCCTTGGCTGGTTGTTACGGTCAGTAATTGAACAGACCCAGCTCGGGGGCCCAAGCTGAGACATTTACTAGACACACGTTTCACAATATATAGGTTTGGTGTAATTAAGGAGGCCGGGTTATGCTAAAGAAGGGATGGACTAAGGTAATCAGGAGAATAGTTAGGCTAACTAAGGGGAACCCAGGCAGGAGACGTTCATCCATTATTCATAGACACAAGGTGGAGGGGAACAATAGGTCTTGCCAAACAGGTTTTGGGTACTGGGCAGGGAATACACAGAAACTACAAATCTTGTCAAATGCAAATAGTCTTTGGAGGTCTGGAGATGGGTTGGAGATGCAGAGTGGATTAATGCTTATCCTCCTTGGGAGGCTTCCTGCCTTTGGTATTTGTCCATGGCTTTGCAGATATCGTGGCCAGGCTCCTTGTTGCTGATTTCTGCCCCCACAGCTGGTGTAGAGTTGGTCAACCCACAGTGCAGTCTCCTACCACATCCCTCTGCCCCGTTCTCCCCCAACACCCACTGCCCATGGAGACAAAGTGGAAGTTCTCCAAGGGCTTGGCACCATAACATCAGCATTCAGCCCCAGAAGGTGGGAGAGTTTAATTGGGCACATGCTGAGCTCTTGGTCCCCTAAATTCCAGTATCCTGTGTAACCTTCCTATACCGAAGTGGCTGCAGTTGAGATACACCCGCGTTTTCCAGCCTCTGAAAATGAAACACATGCCAGCTATGCTCACACTTTGCACACCGCAGACATCTGTCCAGCAGGAACTACCAGCTAAATTGCTTCATGTTGGCCAGCAAACAGCTGTCAGTTGGCAGTGATTTCTCACTGCTGCCGACTTGGGATGAATTAGAAATGATGGCCTGGAGGCAAAATACTTTGTATACCACTGCAAACACCTTAAACTACCTCGTTCCTGCATCTCTGTTGTTTCAGTAGCAGTGCCACTTGATGAAATGAATTTTAAAAAGTCGAGAGCATCAATATACGAAAGATAAAAACCACTAAAAAATCCTCCCACATGTCTTGTTATCACACCACTGAGTGCTGGAACCACTTGGGAAACACTCACGTGTTGACGTGTGTTCACACTGTGCCGCTTGCAGACTATTTTTAATAGGCTTTTGGAGCACAGCTTTGAGGAGTTTTGTTCTTGCATATCTAATAATTTTCTGGCATAAAAGGAAAAGAAATGAAAAGATTGTCTGTAAAGAAAGCAAGAATGTCAAAACGGCAACCAATTCACCTGAAAATTAACCTTATGCACTACCCTTCATCTCCAGCTCCTTCACTGACTTCACTGGACTGCACTTCTCTTTCTTCCCCCAAGAGGAAGCAAGAGGATTGGAAGCCTCAAAGGTGGAGGAATTTGAACTTTGATTCATTGCAAGAAAGGCCCAGATAGCTGTTACAAAAGATACAAGAATACCCAGAGATAAAAAGAAAATTCACAACCTCTATGAAAATATTGCCATGGGAGAATTGGCTCAAAAGGAGACTAAGGACTTAAAGTGGTGACTTGACTACAAATAGAAGAATTGAGAAAAGCTGGCACCAGGTTGCTGCAGAAGTTCTGGAGCCCAGGAGGAAAAAGCCTGGGCCTAACAAAGGAAGCAGAAGCA
The DNA here is from genome assembly GCA_013396735.1 of Grallaria varia. Lineage (NCBI taxonomy): Eukaryota > Metazoa > Chordata > Aves > Passeriformes > Formicariidae > Grallaria > Grallaria varia. The sequence goes on along the minus strand of VWZG01011311.1, from coordinate 65,072 downwards.
ACAAAAGATCCATCTCTTCCAACTTTGCTCATTCATTTAACTCACTTCTCAATCTTTCTTGGCGCATTTTCCATAAACTCTTTCAACTTTTCACATTTTCCTTTATCTTTGCAATATTAGCCTTTTACTAATACACACATTTTCTTTACAGAGAATAATAATACTGAGAGGTCAAGACCGGCAACAGAATTTTCTTATTAAAGCATGCAGGACAATGCTGAAGTTGTTGTTCAGGACCTCAATTCTACAAATTCTTGTAAGAGGGTAGGTGTTCGTTACAAAAAGCTTTGGTTTTTACTTAATATTGTTTGAGTAAAACCCATAAAGCACACAGTGGTGTATATATCAGCTCAGCTGTAATGGAACTCAAATTGTGATTCATGTGTATAGATTGCTTGTCGCATTTGAAATATTAAAGCTCATCTTCTAGTGGTCTTTTGAGGTGACAAAAATACATGATTTATGTTTCTCCCTAGGCTGGTGAAGTAGTTTGTTTTTCTTCTAAAAAGGTATACTTATGGTCTTTAAAATGAGACTTGACACAGCATAATGATCATGTACATATCACCAGCTTCCATCTACATAAGCTCAGCTTTGCAACAACAGAGACGTTTGGGCTCTGGCTTTTCAGCAAGAACTGTTGGTTTGCAGAGTGGGTTGGCTTGGTAAGTGAGTGGGATCCTGCTGGTCCAAGTGTTCCCTTAACAGTGAAACGGGATTCATTGTCTACCCAGAGCTCCCTTTACTGCAGCACTCACATACCCTGTAGCTCATTAGTTATCACCATTACTCTTCACAGCTGTAAATAGTGTGTGTGAAGTTACAGGCAAATACACAAGTTTTATCTCTCATTAGTTGCGTCAGTGCATCCAGCAATCCTACGAGTACACTAGGATAAAGAACAAGGAAAGTATCCCAGTGGGACCACCCTCTTCGCTCCTGATGGATGCCAGCCAACAAAACTAGGGGAGGAGGAGAGACAATACCAGTGGCGTTCAACCCACAGCCAGGGAAAGAGGCTTTCTTACCTGAAAATGTACTGTACAAACCGCCCAAACCCTTTAACTCTTTTCATGCCTGCCTTAGAATCCTATTGCTGAATATGTGTAATACTGAAAGATGACAAAGAGACACCAAATCTCAACTGGAGCAAGTTTTTGCTATTTGTCCACTCCAGTAAGTCACATCAAAACAAAATAATCTCAGCAGTAAAAAGGCCACAGCTCCTAATAATGGCAGTGGGACTTTGTCCATTCGCCCAAAGGTGATATGGACCTCTTATTTTTTAAAGGCTTTAGTCCTGTAATAACCATGAGTGAACAGCCTTGAAACAAAGCACCCTCTGCCTCCGGAATCACAGACCAAAGTTTGCATGCATTTAACAATAATCCTTTTGGACTTTAGTAGTATCATCATCACCTGTTGTTTAGGGCTTCATAGGTTAACTACTAAAAGGCAGTAACATTTAGGCCAAAACAAAATGAAACAAACTGTGAAGATTATTTATTTGTATCAGAATCTATTTGCAACTACCTTCCAGTTACTTGCCTTCTGGTTGGTGGGTATATTTTAACAAACTAAATTAGAATTTTTGGGCACTCTGTAAGGAAGCAAAGACAGAAAATCAAAAATAAGAAGAAGAAAAAAAAAAAAAACAACACAGTCCTACAGAAAGCTGAAAGGTCTAATTTATTATTATTAAAGGGAGGGAACTCCCCTCTTTTTATACAAGTCAATACTATCCATTGACCTGAACTGTATTACACCTTGGTCTAAATAATGTGGATTTTTTAAATGTAAAATCAGTGTTACTATTTAAATAACATCAAATCTTAAAATATGTTCACAAGCTCACAGAATCATATCAACAAAGTTACCAAAACAGCAGAGCACAACAGCAGTGGAGCAAAAGACGGGCCCTGAAATTTCAGCCATCCTATGCTTATGCAAAAATTAACACACGCCATTTACATTCCACTGACTCAGCAGATCCTTGCTCACTCTATTTACTTGCTCTCTAAATTCTCTCTGATTCTGTCCTCTCCTGCTCCCATCTCCTTTCCACTCATGTGAGTCCCCTGCTTGCTTTTCTGGTGTTTTTTTTTACCCTCTATCTTCTTTCTGCTTTGTCTCACGTGTCTGACACACCCCATACCTGGTTTTTTACCCCCGGCAAAGGGCTGGTTGTGCAAGAGAACCCTCAGGGACCCACAAAGCATCCGACACAGCAGTCAGAAGTTTCCCATGAGCTGGCAGCAGCTCAGCTCCCCCCAGTTGCCTGAGTAAGAGAGGACTCATTACTGGCTGCAAATGTTTAGGCTTAGCCCTTAAAACTGTTTACCAACAAACGTTTACCAGTTTCCTCGATCCTGACGCATCTCCTCCAAGGCAAGGCAGGGCAGGGCAGCAGTGAAAACACAGGCGACCCTCTGACGCAAGGATGGAGCTGCTGCCCCTCCAGAGGCAGGGAAATAACCCAAAACAAGCACAGGTGAGCCAAAGTGAAAAACTGCCTTTCAACAAGGCTGAGAAACATTACCCTAATGTCGTTAAGTAACTAACTAGCGAAAAACGCCTTCATAAATTAGGGCTGGTGTAGCATCACCTGGGAATCCATATGCAATAAAATAACTATCAATATAATAACATCAGGAAGTATTATCATTTTGGCTTTTAGAGCGTCATTAAAATGGTGCAGCCTCTTCCTCTGGGCACAGAGCAAAAGTGCTTTACATTGATATACCTTACTTTATGATCAGGACAAGAGTATCAATATTCCAAACCTGCTTTCTTTCTATTTAACTGCCCCTTAGGGGTGGAAACTGTGTAATTCTTAGATTGAACAAATACACAAATAAATAAACATTTTAAAACACACATTCACATGCAAATCACACTTCAACAGTCATACTTACCAGCCGGGGACTAATGTAACATTCCCAAGAAGGACAAAAATAGAAATTCAAGTCAAAGTGCCTTCCTGGTCTTCAAGTGTTAAACACTTTTACCAATCACACCCAAGAAAGCAACTGGTTGTTCTTGAAAAGAGATCACAACATTTTGCTCCCTCTTTCTCAGCTACAGTAGTAAAAAATCCACCCAGGAAAGTGGTTGTTTCCTAAAATCCACCCTGGTGAAGTTCAGTTTAGACATTAAAATACTGCCTAACTACAATACAATCCCCTTCTCAATCCCTGTCAATGCTTACCATAACACACTAATCATTAGCCTCTTCGGGTTATGATTTTTTATTTTTTGCCTTAAAAAACCCAAAAATTAAGAGATTTTCATAATCTCCACTGATCTGACCAATTCCCTGATTCTTTGGAGTCAGGGAATTTCACCTAGAGTCATTTTTGGTCATCATTCCTCAAAATAGCACAATCCTGTCATGAAAGACAGCAACCAACTCCTTAAATCTTGCTGTCCAGACTATCTAGAGTCCCTCTCAGTGAGAAGTTTTTCCTTTTATTATTCTAGTAAATTCTGCTCCTCTCTAAGGAAAACTGGAAATTTACAGTTCCACTCTCCTCTGTGCTTTCCATCATTACACTGGCAATTTATGATGCATTATTAAATGTCTGTGCCATTGGATGGTGGGATGGTCCCAAAGAACCTTGAGATCTCTCAGGATAAAAACGGTTTATTTAAATTAAAATTTTCCTAAAGGATCACTTCAACCAGTTCAAAAGCTGCCCCTGACGTGTTCACATTAAGGAAAATATGAGTAACATGGTGTTGTTTCCAACAGAAAGGAGCTGCTTTCTTAACCCTAAGTGCATTCATTTGATAAATACATTAACGGAAAATGTTCACAGACTTATAAATATCACTTTTTTAAAATGTTTGCAGCTACAGCTCTTAGGGATGGTTGATAACTTATTCATAAGGTATCTCTGACAGTTGCAAATAACTTATTTTCAAAAAGATGCAGCTAGAATTCACATATGATAACGCAGCTTAGAGAACACAGATTAAAAATAATCACAGAAAGCAGAATTAAGCATTTGGAGAAAGAGGTTTTGGCTAACAGCAGCAGCTCAGTCATTTGCTCAAACACGCCAAAGCAACTAGGAAAAAAAACAAGACAAAATTCTTCTTCTACCATTATAGCATCTGCTATGATGTTTAGAACTAATTGAAGTTTAAAAAAAAAAAATGCTTTATCCGGGATTATCCAAGCCTTTTAATTTTTTTCTTTCTTACTATTCTTTGAAAATACTGATATTTTTCTATTTGGAATGCACAGAATCATAAGAGGCTCCTGTAAGGACTTTGAATTCTCTATAAAGATGCTGCTTAATTTGCTCTTCCATTAGTGCCTTACGAGAGGCGATGTAATGAGCAAGACACCTCTCAGTTTCAGTCTGCCCGGCCAGCAGGATTCAGGACTTTTCCCCAAGCCAGTGCCACCATCCCTGCTCTTCAGCTACTCTCTGGCCTCTTGGACATCATCAAGGCAGAGCAGCACCTTTGAGGACACCCCGCCGTGAGGGATTCCTGGGTTCTGATGAGCATTTGTCACACCCTCCCATGGACATGACGGCAAAGAGGTTCTCTGACACCTCCAAGTATTTTAACATAATCAGGAATACCAGCAGCTTCTTGAAGAGAGAATTTTATACTTCAGGGAAATGACCTGGCGTCCAGCAGAAAGGAGAAAAAAAAGAAAAAGAAAGGAAAACAAAACAAAACAAAAGGACAACAACTTATGCTTGAGCTGTGATAAGTGCTCTGAAAAAGAAAAAGTAAGATGTAATGACAGGCAACCTGGGAGAAATACTGAGAAACTGCTCCATCCTGAGGCTTCAAACTGACAGAGGGCAGGTTTGGATTAGACATTAGGAGGAAATTCTTTCCTGTGAGGGTAGTGAGAAACTGGAGCGGCATGCCCGGAGAAGATGTGGATGCCCCATCCCTGGAAGCATTCCAGTAGAAGGTGATCATTCCCACGGCGTTGGGGTTGAAACTGAGGGATCTTTAAGGTCCCTTCCAACCCAAGCCACTCTACGAATCCATGCAGCTTCTGCTGATTTGAATGGAGTGCTACAACTAGAAAGGAGTTAATCCCATACAACCTGGTGCCGGCCCCGCAGGAGTTGCTGTGTCTTGGAACTTTGCAGGAGCAACCCTACGACAGGAGAGGCTGTTTGCTCTTGGACTGAGAGAGCGCAGGAGATCTTGTGGGTCACAGAGCTATTGCTGCATCTCCCAAGAACAGGATGTAATGTGTAATGAGCCAGCAGAGATGTGTGCCATCCCCACCCACAGTCAGAGCAACAGCCCTGACAGTAGTGCCAATGACACTGCAGCAGGTAAGAGCTAAATTCAGAGAAAGGTAAGAGACGAACTCAGAAAGAGTATGCCACTCAAACATGATGCATTTTGAAATCTTGTATAAAAATATGAAATTAGAAATAAGCCTATGTTGCCGTGAGTCCCATGATGACATTGGCTTGTTCTTTCATATTCATTTTATCTTAAAAACACCTCAAAAATGGATGTTCTTTTTATTATTTTTAGAGATGGTGTGTTCGGTATTTCACATTATAAATTCCTTCATCCATCACCTGTACTTATCGAAAGTTAAGAAATAATCATATTTGGACACAGTATCTTTCTCAGAAGAGTAGTTTTCTTAAAGCTTCTCTTCAAGTGTTAATTCGGGAATAAATGAAAATTTCTACAGATGTGATAAGTAAAATGTTGGGGTACCCAAGGTTCATCCTTGTAAATATAATAAATGCTTGCATGGGTTTAGTGACATGTACCCAGTAAAGAAAATATTGCTTAACTTCACCACAATAATCACTGTCTGGCAGTTCACCAGAAACTAAACAGTATGGAAAACATCACAAGCCACTGGCTTTTCCCATCCTCCATCGTGCAGTCTGTATGTTTTCCCATAAATCAGGAGATGTTTTGGGAATCCCCTAGCTGTTGAGAAGATGGTGGGGAAAAAAAGGCTTATCACAAGGCATATGTGGGACAAATTCTTTCCACCAAAGATGGTTTGATAAGTCAAACAGTAAATTGTGAGCTATCCTGTCGCAGCCTGTCAGCACAGCACATTTCTGGCCAACTGCGAGCTTTGAAGTTTGGAATCAGCAATTTGACAATGTTCTCCATTACTCCCTTGCTGAAGCCCAGAGTACAATGACAAGGGTCTGATCTGTGCCATGGACAAATGGACAAATACATACAGATTAAAAAACATAGGAATACCCATTCCCTTACATAAATGGAGCTCATAAGTGCAGCACAATTTGCCTGTCGGGGACATACTTAATTGCTTTCCCCTGGCTAGAGCCCACGATGGAAACCTCAACAAATTACTACAGGGAAAGGAGTAGGAAGAGTTATATATAATAAATCTAACTAGACTACTCTCCCATAGTAGCACTCTCCCTTAGTACCACTCTTTCACCTATTTTTCTTCTTCAAAGTCTCTTAATGCACAAGAATTCATTCTAAATCTAACTACTCCATGCTTGGCTGTAAGAGTTGCCATTACACAAGTCATACAACAAATAAAAGGTTATGCTACTACTGCTCACAAATATATTACTGCTCATTGGAAACTGCAGCAATGGAACCACCTCATTGTTATGAAAATAGCTCTGCTCCCCAGAAGGATTGCTCCTAGTTTACATTTTAAGTGTACTCCCAAAGCCAGGCTTGCTTTGGCTTTGATTTCACTTACGAAAGAAAACTTCTCCATAAACATTGATGAAATAAATACTGCTGTTGGAAGAGGAATGTAAGATTTCTGTAATGGATTCACCTCTTTATATATTATTTTTCCAGACACTCTCAGAGATACCAGTGGATGCTTACACAGGGGAGAAGACGTGAGGGAAGTGGGGGGTTTTCCCTCCAATCTTCCATTCACCTGTATTAGCCAAGCAAAACGATACTCTGAAACAACCAGATCCACTTTCACTGAGCCAACACCAGACCTGTTTCATCCCTTCTATCTGATTTTACTAATGGCTAAGGGTGAATAATGGATTGCTGTATCAAAGTGAACAATTCTGTCCTCATGCCTTTATACTGAGAACAATCATATGAAATACCTTGTTCCATCAGCACTTGTTTTATACCGCCATCCAAAATTTTGGCTCCATGGCTCTACTGTTCACCCCAATACCCTAACACAGTTAGTCTCCTTCTATCTCTGTCCTGTGATATTGACTGGCTTACTCGTTCAGATCCACACAGATGCTATCTTCAAATGATAAACTGTGGAAGGCAACCAACATAATTTATCTGAAATTCCAGTGCCCACAGCAACATTCTACTGTGGTGTTTTGAAGGATGCTGTACCCTCTGAAAAAATCAAATGTTTATTAAAACTGTATGGTTTGCTGGAGTTTAATTTGGGGGTGGTGTCTTTATCATAACTAAAAAAACCTACAGTCCCAGGAAAACTACTAGGCTAGCATTTTACAATGACTTTTAGCACATGCTGCTATAGTAAATGAGACGTATAATATGTTAGTAGCAAAGATAATATAAAATTAATACTCCAAAATTTCACATTCAAGAAATTTTTTCACTTAATGACTATTTGTGCAGCACACAGGTAATGGAACAATGCCTATAAACACCAACAGGGCCTTAATTTCTCTATTTATGCCTTTCATGACACTATTTGCATTTTCCTAACTGTTCTCTCTTAACATCTTTTCAACAATTCATTATTCAACTGTTTCCATCACATCTTGTTCCCCTATCCTGCTCTGCTGAAAAAATCCATGAGGAAACATTGAACTTGAAGTTCAGACTCATCACAATTACTGAGCAATTGCAGCAATGCCTCTTCAAAGCCACATAATTCAAACCAGGTGGTTCCCCACAATAGAGAACTTACTGATTTTATTTTCATGGGTCCAGATTATTCCCTCTTAATCACGTTCCACAGAGGGTTAGAGACAAATATCATATTCAGATAAGAAAATTATGGATCATCGCAAAACAATTCCTTTCTGAGTATCCCTTAGAGCCATGCTAAACACATTTCTGTGTTTCACATCTTTGCTATACAACATAGTCTTACTGTTTGTGCCTTTTAAATGTAATCTGTAACATAAAAATAAATAAGCAAGGAAACATCGGCAGAAGAAAAATACCTGATTTTTAGATTATTATATATAATATAAATACAACCTTAATTGATATAACTGAGAAATGTGAGATGCATTTCTCATCCAAGAAAATATGATAATCAGGTGTGATTTACTGCCCTAGTTACTGAAAGAGGCATTTCTGGTTTAGAGATTGCAACACTACTGCATTCCCCAGGCACAACCTGAGGTGAGATAAATAAGAGGAACAGTAAGAGGAGGCGGCGGGGAACCCAACAGATGATCATAAAAATATTCTCTACCTGCAACCCCAAGTCCTGCCTCCACACTTGGCATGAATTTTACTTTAATTGCTTAGCTTTTGGCTATGAAACTGAACTGGTGATTTAATGCTTTCCCTTTTGATAACACAGTCACATACTCAGCTGTGTTTAAAAACAAAAGAAATGGAAACACTCTGGTCCTTGGTATTTCTTTTTTTAGTAACTGTGCACCTAAATTACTACAACCCCTACCATCACAGAGAGCCAATGGTGTTTTACGTACATTTCCTTTATCAGTATCAGCTACTGAGGAATACATTCACACGGATTCCCTCAAGTTCCACCGAGGCAACTGGTCAGAGCACAAAGTAAGGATGGAGCAGAGAGATGCAGAGCCAGCCCTCCCTGGCTGGGAAGGCTAATTGTGAGTCTGTTGCTTGGTTGATGTTTTAATGGAAGACCTTGAATGAGCACATTCCCTCCTGCAAAAGCAAGCTTTCTGAGACTCTTCCAGAAGCAGGATTTTAATTTGTAGCACACAGCACACCTTTGGGAGTGGAGGCTGGGAACAGAGGCGGCATTGCGTAGTTAATCATGAGAGTGAATTGCTGTTTTATTCCCAGCACCATTACATACATATTAGGGCACGTTATCAGCAACAAGGCCCAATTCCAGCATGACCAAGAAGGTTTTTACCAGCCCTCTCAAAAAAACAGCAAAATTCTCTGTCAAATACAGAACTGCACAGCAGGGCAGCGAGTGGCAGAGGCACACATCAGGTGAAAGTGCACTTGTGAAAGGCCACAGAAAGACCCTGTGAGTTTAATGGGCTTTGAACCAACCTACTGAATAGTTTGTATATGTGTGCATGCACTTATTTACACACTGCAGAGGGAGATAAATCAACAAAGAACTCATCCTCATCTCTGAGGAGAAAGAAAAGGAAGGCTGAATGAGCATCGCCAGTTTCAAACACTGTGTTCTGACTCCAATTGTCAAGCTAGATTAAACTTTATTTAATAGCAAAACAGTAACTCTTAGATTGCTGTTGATGAAACCTTCATGAATTTTGTCCCTGGAGAGAACCATTATAAAACTACAGGAGTTTCCACTGTCAACATAAGGATGGAGACTTCTATAGATACCTAATACATTTTCACCATCTAGATTAAGAAGCAAATTCTAGCCTGATTTCATTGGTTCATTCTACTTCAGTTGTAAATAAACGATGAAAAAAATAAAGACAGCAGAACTAGGCAAGCTTGGATAGAAAGTCAATAGCAAAAAATCAATGCAAAATACTCCTCATCTCCATTGGATTCCAATGCTTTCTCTTCCCTCCACATACATTTCAAGCCACTGTTCGGGGGTTTTTTAACAGCAGTGTAACCTAGTCACATTGCAGCACACAGCATGAAGTCACTCACACAGCGGAGCCAGGCAGGACACTATCTGCTTTCTGAAAACATACCCCCACTGTTAGAGACTTCAAAACCCATGAAAAGCAATGATTGTCAAAGTAAAGCTACTCCACATCGAATTCATGAGATTATACATAACAAAGGCGCTGCTTTGGAGCGTCTCTGGGACTTTTCTTAACAAAAAGTTCTCATTTTAGTAATTGAAAAAAATATCTGAGAATACAATTCTCATTTCAATACCAGCATATAATAGATGATATCCACTTGTAGCTGCCAAGAACAGAAGAGAGCCAGCAGGCACTGGTGGGACTTGGTCCCCCAACACGCTTGGCTGCTGCAGATTATTCCGTGACACTTAAATCCCACACAAACAGGCATTAAAAAGAGCAATTCACACTTCTTACTTTAGCAAGTTCAGGCACACTGTTCCACTAATCTGTGCTCTGTTCCCGTGTCCCTGCTCATCAAATCCTTTGCTTTCCCGCACAGCGGCAGTACCTCCCTGAAGGGAATGACCACAAAAGCCTCCTCTACTCACAAGAGGAGAAACAGCACTTCGGAGATTGCTGTGAACAGAACCGAAGGCAGAAGCCACCATCTTGTGTTTCCGTCCTTAATATGTGTCCTTTGATGGAAAATACAGGGAGCACCTCAAAATAGGTTCAAAGTAACAATGTTAGCAGGAAAAAAAAAATGTCTGGAAAAAGAAGAGATGAAACTGAGCTAAAAAGGGAAGGAAGAGCCTAGCTATTAGCATATGCATACATGGAAACAGTCAGGGAACAATGCGGACAGGGCTAAAACTCCTGCTGTTGGGTTGTAACACAAGACTGAGATGACTGCAAAACTGAAAGGAGACAAACACAAAACATTATATTTCCACAACAGTTAAAGCCCTTGTATAACAATCCAAAGGTGGTTTTCTTTCTCAAAACCATAATTAGAACAGCTCCCTCTGCTCTCCTTGGCAGTTTCTGAAAGAGAGTTCCAGAATTCATGCCATTATCAATTACACCATGTGACTTTCCACGGAAAAGAAACTCATTTTACTGTACTGGGTTTGTGTGGCAAGGTCTTGGTAGTAGGGGCTCTACAGGGGTGGCTTCTGTGACAAAGATGGCAGAAGCTGCCCCCATGTCCAATGGAGCCGATGCCATCTGGCTCCAAGACAGATCCATCACTGACCATCAGCAACACTGGTAGCACCTTCTGGAAACATATTTAAGAAAGGGTAAAAGCCCTGTGCAGCAGCAGCTGGGAGACAGGATTGAGAATACGTGATAGGAACAGCTCTGCAGACACCAAGGTCGGTGCAGGAGGAGGGGCAGAAGGTGCTCCAGGCACCAAAGCAGAGATTCCCCCACTGCCTGTGGTGCAGCCCATGGTGAGACAGCCATGCCCCTGCAGCCCCTGGAGGTCCATGGGGATGCAGAGATCCACCTGCAGACCAGGGAGGTCCATGGGGATGCAGAGATCCACCTGCAGCCCAGGGAGGTCCAAGAGGATGCAGAGATCCACCTGCAGACCAAGGAGGTCCAAGGGGATAGAGACATCCACCTGCAGCCCAGGGAAAGGAGCCCCCACTGGAGCAAGTTTGGTGGCAGGACTTGTGAGCCCACAGAAGGGACCCACACTGAAGCAGTTCACAAAGAACCGCAGCCTGTGGGAAGGGCCCACACTGGAACAGTTTGGGAAGGACTTTTTGCTGTGGAAGGGATCCCATGCTGGAGCAGGGGAAGGAAAGAACAGCAGAGACAGGGCACTATGAACGGACCATAACTCCCATTCCACATCCTCCTGTAGTGCTTGGGTGGAGGGGGTAGAAGAACCAGGAGTGAAGCTAAGCCTGCGAAGAAGAGAGGGGTGGAAGAAAGGTCTTCTTTAAATTTGTTCTTATTTCTCATTATCCTACTCTGATTTGATTGGCAATAAATGAAATTAATTTCCTTGAGTCTGTTTTGCCCGTGATGGTAATTGCTGAGTGATCTCTCTCTGTCCTTATCTTGACCCGTGAGTATTTTGTAATATTTTTCTCTCCCTGTCTTGTTGAGGAGGAGAGTGATAAAGCAGCTTAGTGGTCACCTGGCAGGTAGCCAAGGTCAACCCACTTAATTTACTTATTTTAAATGAAGAATTCCATTTCCTTTAGCCTGTGAAAAAGCAATCTAAGCAATTTTATCACCATATTTGTTATGTCTTAAGTACTAAAGAATGAAGAATCAGAGACTCATTTAGGATGGAAAGGCAAAATCAAGATTTTTCAACTTTTCTCTCCACTTAAGTCCTGTAAGAAGGATGGTAATAAATGTCATTTTAACAGCTCATAGGTGCAATTTTAATTAGTTAGGCATTGTTTTTCATTAAGGTGAGGGATGTACTGAAACCCCATTTGTGTCATAAACCCGTCATTTAACACAACTGCCAGCCTTTTTGAGGCAATTCACTTGACATTCTAGTAAATCAAAGGAAAGGAGTGACTACTTTATCTAGACTTCATTTCTACTTCTGGGTAGAATAAATGTCAAGGAAAAATTAGTAATGCACAATAACAAGACACAGAGCACATGCTGCTTTCTCACGAAACACTGATACTCAAGATTTAAAGAGGTTTTTTTTAAGTCATCCCCCTTCTTCAAATAAAGAATAGCTTTTCGACCTCCTGTAGTGTTTTCACAAGCCCAAATAATAAATAAATGAAATAATCTACTGACACAATAGATTGATAAATACTATGGTCTAACAAAGCTGAATGTATATACACATATATAAAAACACAATTTTCTCTTTCACAATCAGTTTCTATTTACCTTTCAGTTTTCCAAAAATCTTAACAACTTTTTTCCTTATTTCTACCTTCTTATTGTCTTGGCAGCCCTAAAACCTCCTTTGTCTAGTCCACAATCTTGAATTCACAAAAAGCTCCTCTCTGACTGTTCCTGCACATATTTGAACACATGTTCAATCCATCCCTTCAACCCAAGCTCCACTTATCTAACTTCTGGTCTTGCCTCATAAATCAGCTCCTACAAGCCCTTCATCATTTTTACAGCCCTTTCTGAACAGCTTTCTATTTATTAATTTTAAATTTCCTAATCCAACATGTCACATGCTCTGAACTCTGCTTCTGAATCATCACAAAGATTTTTGGAAGGGTAAAACAGTATGCTGCTTTGACCTTGGCGAACAATCCCAGAACCAGATTCTGTTAAAACAGTATTAGAGAAAGCATGAAGGAAGAAAACTATACAGGAATAGTGAAATCACTGTGGTTAAATTGTTTTGAGGTTTACACAGGGCCATAAAGACGTCCTAAACAAAGGAATGATATGAATTTCTTATAAATACAATTACATGGCATATAATTTGCACTGATTCCAGGTTATACAAACCTTCTTGCTGTTTTCAAATATTTACTAGGTTTTTGTATTCTGATAAATCCCCCCAAAAATCTGATATTTCTTAAAATACAAGGAAGACACATCCTCATGGATGATGGGTACAGGGTATTTTTGTTGGCTCAAGGACAAGACAGCACGAGAACATCTGCAGGACAAACTTTCAGGGATAAAAACCCAGTTAACCAACACCTGTGCTATCTGAAAAGCTGGTATTCACACAGGTATCCATATATATACAAATTAAAACAATTCCCAGTTCCCCCATGAAGGTCCAGGAGGGGCTACACTGTGTTCATCTTACTAAAGGGATTCTTTCACCCTTTCAAACCCTGAAGACTCTGTCTGGGCATCCTAAGTGCAAGAATATAATTAAAGAGGCATCCCACCCTGCAGCTTGTTCAGGAATCAGTAACAAAAAAAAAAGGCATTAACACAGGGCAGATAAAACTTCAAAAGCATCCATCTTCATCCAGTCACAGGCAGTTTTTAAGACTTGGCTACTAAATACTAAGAGCACATCCAGGGTATCATTATCCATATGCTAAAATCCGTATTTGGTCCTACGTCAGAAAATTAGCGTGTTATAGCATCATGTATTAAAAACATCTGATTAACCAGGTTGTTGATATAATAATAATAAAATATTTGAATAATTATTTAAATACCTACTGACATATGAACAGCTTGTTTCCGAGGTGACTGAAGAGAATCATATTCCTTACCAAATTTCCCTTAGGTATATACCCAGCTTATTACTACCTTGAGAAAATAATAATTTTTTCCTCTACTCACAGCATCTCTCAATAGCNTTCTCTGATGGCAAAACTTCAAGATTTTTTAGCACAAACCTCAGTGGTTTATACTTTTGCAGTGTTAGCAATTCACCAATGTTGCTTTCATCTGCTGCTTTATCTGGTGTCCGTGAAAATAAACACGGGTGGTTGGTGTCTAACAACCTGCCCAAAAGGCCCAGACATCTCCAAGGCATAAAGGAATTGGCTTGACAATAGAAATTGATGCAAACTGATGTTAAATATGAAGAAATATGTATTGTGCCTTGAAAGAATAGTGTGTCTGATTGCTGGACTTCTGAATTAACCATAAACCACAGAAGACACATTTCTTAACTCAAAAGCACTTTTGGACAGGTATAATTCTATTAGTTTCAGCAGAGGTAATTGCAAGCAGTTTGTGCCTGAAAGTAAAAGGAAGAAGAATACAGAGCAAAGTTGGAGTGGACCATCCGTCCAACTAGAGATCTCAGCACAGCACTGGACCTGGACAATTGTCTGACTACGGATTGTAAAAGCATTTTTTAACATGAGTCTGTCACCGTCCCTGCGTCTCAAACCTAGAGCTCCAAGAAATACCCTTCTTACAGTCTCTCAGAGGGAGTGACAACTTCTGAAAGCACATTAAGTAAATGGTTTTTTTTACACCGTGAAACTATTTCACGTGCCCTTCGGTGTTCAGATGCCATTTTCACCTTGGTCACTGAAAGAAAGAACTGCGCTTATTTGTAGAAAAAAGAGGGAGGTCAAGACTAAAAGATTCCACATTGCCCAGTCCTGCACACCAACTCACTGCCACTATTGCTTTTCCTCAGTGGCAAAGACAGATGGGGGGAATTTTTCTCTTCACAGCTGGCAAGCTCTCAGATCTTTAAGCTGATAGCCATTTGTGTTTAAAATGCAAATTTAATTTTGAATCTCGATAAAGCTGCAATTTTTTGCAGTAAATGCCACTGTTCACAAAGTACAGTGGTCAGGTAGCAGCAATATCTTGCTTTATTTCTCCACCTGTGTATTTCCATAGCTTTTTTTCTTTTTTTTTCTCCCAGAGGTTGTAAAGTTCACAGTATACTGCAGCCTGTGTTATTATGGCTGTGGCAAGAAAGTGTGAAATGATCATTATACTAGACCTGTTTCTCCTTACCGGTTATTTATGCTGAGGTACCCATAAGAAAAAAAAAAAAAAAGAAAAGAAGATAAAATATATGTGTATGGGCTAAACACAGAGACAATGAAAAAGTATTATATTTATTCCCTACCAAGCCGTTTCCCCCAGTTTGTATTGTTAGGAACAGAGAGACTGTTAGTCATTTTCAGGCTCCTAAATATTTTAGAGATTTTTCCAAAGCCTACAGACACAATGTGGAGTTCCTCCCTAAGGAATGAAAGCAGACAAATTCGGTACAAGAAAAGCAGGAGATGGGGAATGCAGAACAGGCAGCTTTTCAGGAACACAGAGTTTACAGAACTTGGGTTACTTGCCCAGAAATCAAAAAGAGCAAAGAAGTCTAGTACTAGAAATCATTTGTTGTATTTTTGGGAGGTATTTAGCAGAGAATGGATGACTTATTTTCATTTTAAGTAAATGGATTACATGACAAAAGTACGGTTTGGGCCTACCAGAAAGTATTCATTAATTTAGAACAAATTGAGAAAGCAGAGTTAATACAAATAAAACACATTTTGAAGAGTGTGGCATTTCTGAAACGACTTCTCAGCCTCGCAAGGGAACAAGGGCCACACACAGATGATGTGGAAAGGTTTGAATGTGGATCTCTCCCACCAGGAGACCATCCCAAACACAGTTTGGAGAAGCACAAATAGGGGCAATATCAACAGGTCTCCCTGTCTGAGGTGGTGCATTCACTCTCTTGGGATTTTTTTTCTTTGTTTGCTTTACAGCACTCCCCAAATATTTGCATTTCCTCATCCCACTTCTATACATTCAATGACACCTTAATACCTGTTAATTACCCTTTAAGCAGCTGAAACACTGGCTACTGCTTCTGTAGAACAACTTTAAAAGTAGTAACGTGAGATACACTTTCTGATACCTTTTTCAGATATATTAATTCCTACATGAATATAAGGAGTCACAACAGGTTTTACACATGTAAACAAAAGTAATTCAAATTCTAAAAAATAATTACTACAAGTGGGAGTTTGGCCTTCTCATGACACCAAATTGTGACCTTTTAGAAGCACACATTATTCAGGTGACCTTTTAGCTATTACTCCTCTCCCAAGAGCAGATGTTTATTGGAGCCCACAGGCTCAGAACTCTGATCCCTCTGATCCCTCCACCCTGTGCATTACATTGCCTGCAACATCAGTGGGCTTTTACTAAACTTGACAATAATTTCTCTAAGAGACAATATTTTACGAATATTGAATTGCCCCTTCCTTCCCTTGGACCTGAGCCTGTCTACACAGGTAATCTTGACCCTATATTCTTCTCTTTCTAGTCCAAACTATAGCTAAGAGTATTGCTTAAAAACATTCTCTAAAGTCTCTAAATCTAATGTCTAAATCTGACTGTTTAAATTCCCTCAAGCAGACCAAGTGTAGGGCACTTGGGCAATTTCTGTATCAGATATTTCTCTGTAACGTTTACTTTACTACACATTTCATTTCAAAATATGTTAAGATGAAGAGTTTGCCACTAACTGAGTCTTCAAAACATGACTTAGCCAGAACACAAAAAGCCTTTGTACATACAAAGCTGCCGAATTACACAGTCCCAGTCAGGAAAGTCTGGGTCAGAATTTATATGGAAAACTAACAAAAACAGAGGTAGAAAGCATCTTGAACGGAACAGTAGGTTGAACCACCAGAATGCAATGCCTGGCCCATAAGAAGAAGAGCTGTCCTGGTTCTGGGAATGAGCTTCTCTTAGCCAGGCAATTAATTAAGAGGTTAATAAGAACTAATGGCTTTCTTTCTTTTTGCCATTCTTTTATTACAGCAATTTACACCTCATTTGCAAACTTCAGTGACTTCAGTGGGGTTTGGCAAGTTTTGCAACAGGAAACAAAAGGATTACGAAGCACAGAGTTGTTAACCCCGGCTAGCCATGGCCTTCCACAGAAGGACAGAATTGCAACAAACGAAACAGTTTGGTTGTGGATAGAATAATTACACAGAAAGAGCCCACTACAATTTTTTTTTTCTGCTTACAGCAGTGCAGCAAATAGGTCTGTGTATCATTTCTCCTCACTTGTTATCTCATTTTGCATGATGCGTTTCAGTAGCAAAAAGTGTGCCCACTATACATACAATGCTTTCCTTTAAAACTACAGGTGGCTCAACAAGAGAGATTCCTCTGAATGTCCAAATGTTAAAGATTCATAATCTCATTACTAAAGATTATTTTAAAGTTAATTAAGGTGCAAGAGAATTTGATTAACTACAGTTACAAATCTGAAGCCAAAATGAAGACGGTCCAAAGTCAAATAAAACACCTTATTAAAAGAGAGAATATCAGATATTCATCAATCTCCAGAATGAGAGAGTACAAAACAGAATACTATACCATGTATATGAAGCCTGGAGTAATCCTGTCATTGCATCCTATTGACTGAGAGAAAAATCAAAAGACAAGAGAAGACTGAAAACCTCATCTTTTTTTTCGTGATTTTTTTTTCCTTGTGGCACTTCACAATTTCTTTAACCCACAATGTGAAGTTTTCAGGCTTGTTTTTCACCTCTAATGGCAGCTGAGCCTCACTGGGGACAACACCAGGAGTGAAGAATTTAAAAGCAGCTATAACTATACAGAAAAGCTGGTTAAATTAAGAAATGGATCAAATTATTGCGTACCGACTCATATTCTGACAAGTTGATTGACTTGTAAAAATAAGCCTACAAAGAAGGTCTGGGATTCAACAGAGCCAACTCTGAGTGCCTAAGAAAGTTCACACAACTGATAGGGCTGCATTGAGCTCAACAATACAGAGATGCAAGTTTGTTAAATGGTTGAAACTATTTGGAATAAAATAGGAGGAAAAAAAAAAACACAACAAGGATAAGAACTTCAAAGAAGATACCAGGAGTAAGCAAAAAACTTATAAGGATGGAAAAAGACACATTAATTAACAAGGTATGTGTCCTAAACTAGCTACACAGTAAAAATACTCTTTGAGCGCAGTCTTTCAAAGGAAAACAGACTGAAGAGTGAAAGGCTCCTTTCACCTAAGCAGAAGGACTAAAATAAAGAGAAGAACTGGTTAAGGAGTCTTACTGTCACATGGATTCAACAAAAAGTTAACTTGTGTACCCCAAACCTGGGCAAATGTCCCATTTTCTTGTAAGAATAATATCACGAGAGCAGGAACATTTCCAGCAGTCTGAAGAACTAGAGGATAAAACTACAAATTCAGTGACAAGTTTTTTAATGACATTTATAAACTAATGCAAACTGAAATTTTCTCAGTTAGTTCCATAAACTTTTACTGGAAAAGTGTGTTCTTCGTGCATCCCTGATCATCACTGCCAAAGCAAAAGTAACACTGGGGAATACTAAATACAGGAGCTGCATTCCAAGAAAGGAGAAGTGATAAACACATTTTCATGTGATTTGACACTGAACACAGCAGACTTTGGAAGAGACAGTAATCGAGGGCATAGAGGTAGACTTGAAATAGGATGAAAAGAAATATATTCTCATTACTAATAGATCACCTGAGAGAACTAATGGGTTTCTTAGTAAGACAGCCGACTACTTCGACAAGGGCAATACAGTGCAGCTAATACATCTGTGTTTAAATTAAGCATCTGACAGTGTCCTCTAAGAAATCATTATTTAAAAGACAGACAATGCGGAATAATATAAGAATATATCATAATATGGATAGAAAACTGTCTATGGGAGGCACTACAAGAGTCTGTTCTGAAAAAGAACAGTTCTCAAGATGGAGAAATGTTACAAATAGTATTTCTCAGGAACCAGTCTTGGGATTTATCCTGCTTAATATATTCATTAGCAACCTTGGTTCAAGGACTAGATTATGAAATGCAAACATGACACTGTTATCAGCAGAGAAGACAAGATCATCACACACAAAGAGTGAGATGACCTTGTGAGCCAGAAAACTGAATGGAATTAAGTTTAAAAGCAAAAAGTGCATCTTGACAAGACAAACTAATGACAAGGGATTTCTGCTTCAAACTGCAGGATTCATCAGACTTAAGAAATGGAGGAGAAGGCAGCTGGTGGATAGAATGATTAAGAGGTATCAATTTGTTGCAACTGCATAAAGATCTAATGATTTTTTGGGAATGTCCCACATTTTCAGTCAACTCAGAGGACTACTTGGATCTCATATGAAAGAATGTGGTGATTCCTGACCGCCTGTTGTCAAAACAAAACCCATAAGTACATCCAGAAAAAGGTTTCTAGGGAGATTACAAGCACGGGAAAGTAACCTTCATGACAAGCAACAAGGAAAACTTGGCCTTTCCAGCCTAGTTAATCAAAGATTGGGAATAAATATTAAATGGCCACCTGGAAGCTAGGTCTAACCCATCGGGGCAGAGACCCAGCAGTGCCTGACAACCCTGTCACTGACTGCAGAGAGTCAGAATCCAGCTTTTATTCTTGAGCCCAAGCGTCCACTCACCCGCTGCCATGAAACCATAAAATGCACACCTGCAGACTGAAGTTGGCTCCAAGCAGGAGCCAGGCAGGAGAGAGCACCAAACAAGCAAACAACACACGATCATTCACAGATATTTTAACAACAAGCCTCTTGCAGCAGCTGAAGAGTTGCTGGGCCCCAAATGGGAACCCCTTAGTGATACACATTCCTGCAAGCAATGGCTTGGATTGTGGGAGGCAACAAAAGCCTTTCACACAGAAACATATATCCCTTGGATGGGTGATGGAAGGTTTGTCTTAGTAACCTGTTCAGGCATCAAGTGTCACCTTTTTGGCTAATGGCTTAGATCAAAGGAAAGAACACACCTCATAATGTACATAACCAACTGTGTAATGCAGCTCAGCAGGGAAATATCCCTCCTGTAACGCCGCAGTGATTACCTTATGCCTTGAAGCATGAGAGCTGATGATCTTTATCTTACCTTTCATAACTACAAATGTTACTATTGGTCATAAAATTATCCAGGCACTTCAAAAATTCAGCCACAATATTTGATTTGATGACCTCCCTGCACTGGGGACTATCACAACCTCACTAGGCATTCAATGTCTGGCAAGTCATTTGTTTGAAATTACACTTTTATTTTCATACCACGGAACAGGATTAGAATAACCTTCTGAATAAGTTTCAGTACAGCCTTCATAAAAAAAAAAAATAAAAAATTGTGAGCAGCCAAAGCAAACCTTGCTTAAGGGCTTCACTGTGACTTCTACTTATGCTCTATGTCATAATAAATCCACTCATGCAACAGATGCCAACACCTTCCCACCCCAAACAGGTGGACTAGAATGTGCAGAACACCCAGAGACAACAAATGGCTCCCCCAGCTTTCCACACAGCCATCACAATTCACGGCAAGTGCCTCGCCACTTCCCTGCTGCTCACAAAACCCTGGAACACAAGAACAAGGGTCTCAGGGGGACAGGGAGGTTCCTGGGCCATGACACCTCCTGTGATAATCCTCAGCTATTCGGTTTAAGCAGCACTTCTTGTTCAGACAAGCGCCAAAAGGTACAGTTTAGCCTTAAGTCCTTTCATTTGTATTCCATCACCTCGGATGCTTAGGTGTGAAGAATACCAATATCTTCATTTTCAAGACAGCCTCACATCTTTTTCTTCGCTTATGAAGACACGTTGCAATCACGGCTCTTGTCTGAAGAAAACACTTTTAAAGCGAGACCAAATAAAACACAAACCAACCAACCAACCAAACAACAACAAGCCAAAAAGAACCCACCAAAAAAAAGAAAACCACAAACCTGAAAAACCACCAAAAAATAATTAAAAAACCCCAAACAAAAAAAAAAAAAGCAAAACCAAAAAACCAAACAAACAAACAAAAAACCCACAAAAAACCCACAACTCTCTTTGGGCTGCTCAGAAGATAAAAAGAAAAAAACCCCAACCTCTCAACAGACTCACTGAACAGCAAGTAACTCACTCATCCTCCTACCCACCCTCTCCACACACACACACA
>VWZG01011311.1:0-43868 GCA_013396735.1 Grallaria varia | reverse complement strand
AAACAGAATTTAAGCAGGTATCCTCAACAAGCAAAGAACATTTTTGAAAATTCATTTCTCAGTAAGATTATGTAACCAAAGGCAGCTTGACTCAATCACACTTGCATATCGGTTACCAAAAGAGCTTCTAAAAAGAGGCATACAGGGGCAAAGAAGATGGGAAGGGGTTTTTTAACTATTTCTTTAAAAATAATAAAATTAAATAAATAAAAGGTGACAATAGCTCTGAAAATTATTTATTCAAAAGTCGTGATATTTCAGGGTGGGGGGGAAAGGAAACATTATCACAAAAATTAAACCATTCTGTGTAGAATGTTCTATAAAACAAGCATCTGGCAAAGCGATCAAAAAGACACAATTTCTTTGCCGGTAGCAACATATTTAAGAGGTTGCTTGCTAGCAAACTGCCATGGCAACCACAGGAGCACCTGGGGTTCAGTGTTCTCCTGAGAAACAACACACCTTCCCTTGAGAAACCAAATCAGTTGGCAAGGGTGCGACAGAAAAGTTAATTTTTAAACCAGGTAAGTAGCTCCAGTGACTGCAGAATCACCAAACTCCACAATCAGCCCTCCATTAACTCTACTCCTCTCCCCAAAACCATCTGTATTATACCCAGCTGTGATTAAATAACACAGCAGAAAGCATGTTTTGAACTGACACCAATCGCCCTCCACTTCTGTATCTAACTTCATTTAGAATGGCACAACTGTGGGACAACTCAATGCTTTTTTAGGAAAGAAGTCAGCAATATGAAATGTCATTTAGGTCAAAAGCAGAGTGAAAATGGGCCACGACGAAATGGTCAAACCCCTCTTCTGGCCAAGACACTGAGCCCTACACTCTGTAAGAAACAGCCAGGAGGGGGCGTGGGTCCTCCCTTCCTTAAACTGAAAAATGCAAGCTCGTCCCAAGACTCCTTTCTGCAATTTTGAGATTTTATATCCAGAAATAGCCTGATCCAATCTAATTATCCGGGGACAGAGGAAGGAAAAAGAAAAGGAAAATATCAGCTATAGATCTCTGTGCATGTAAGAGCATTTCTACACTATGAAAAAAAAAAATTACTGGAATTAGAGCTTTTGATGTAAAATTGACCAATGGTGCACATGCCTTAGCTCAGCTCTTTTCTACAGCAGACTGCACATAGTGATTAAGTCAACTTTTGAGAAAAAGCAATTCAAAACTCATGTTATTCTGAAAAAATAACTTTATATAATGCATTATTTTTGAGTGCATTCTATCTCCACTATCATTTTTGGAAGACTTACATTATTGTATTATTCTATACCACGACTGGCAGGGGAGGAGGGAAGCGGGTTGAAAAACATCACTCTAAGAAAGCTTCCCTTCCCTTGCTTTTCTGGCTTTCCTTCTGTTCTCCACTCTCAAGGCTACAGGAGAAAGAAATTACACAGATCATCTCAACCAACAAAAGGGAAAATACTGAAGGTAAGTAATACTGCTGACAATGGCAGACACCAATTACCTTCTTTTTCTGATATCAGAAAAGCTTCCAGTGCTTTTAACTTGCAATTTATGAATGTCACTGACTGCTGTTCACCTTGTGTGTTTCTAGCGCACTCACTTATTGTTATGCTAACTCTTTATTAAGCTTTTTTTATTCCCCCCCCCCATCTTTTACCTTAACCTCAAAACCTTGCCTGGAATCACCGCACAGATTTATGCCCTTAATAACAAAGTCAAACTGGGACCCAAGAGATTAAACATGATTAGCAACCCCAACCTTCCACCTCATTTTAGATGAAATTCTTGGTTGTTTGTTTTGAAAAGGTGAAACAATAATTTGCCTACCAGGCATTCGGCAGTAACATTCACCTATAATGGGCAAATTATTTCTTAGTCTTTTTTCCTTCCCTTGCTCTTCAACTTCATTTAAAACCACAGTTTGACATTCTATTAGACACTTGCTATAAAAAGGTACCATACATGAAAGATGATTAATATATGCAAGTAATGTGTTGACTTATTCTCTTATTACTGTCAAAAACCTACAATAAAATGAAATGTTTTCTTTCAACCATATTTTAGTATGATATTCTCGAATCAAGCAGTCATCAACATTTTCCTTTAATTTATAATGGTGAACACTGAAAAAAACATACTTAAATCAACTGCTCTTTAGGCATTCAGAACAAATACTTTTCTCACATGCAGTCCAACTTCTGTTTAACTTGCAAGGGTGCTGTCTCACACATTATTTTAAATGTCTGGCATCTACAATAAAAAGCACTCGCTTGCAAAGAAGATGTAAGAGGTAGTTTTATTATTATTTTAACAATGCAGTGAAGGGCAGCTCCAAACACAAACCAACTGCCGTAAGAACTTTCTCCAAGGCTGACAGTCCAGACCAGTCAGGCTTCAATATACAGAAGGATCCTTAACCATCTTCACCAGTATTTGTTATCAATTTGCTTTAACTCCTTTTTGTCACAATACTTTAAATTCCAAACAACTCACAGGTGTGAACTTGTTCAATCTAAAACGTTACAAAGCTGGTGACAAATACAACACAGTTCAACAACGACCGAGAGAGCACAAATAAATTCAGTTTCGTTGCGGAAGGAAAAGGGTCCCAGTCTTCCCTGCACCACTGAGAAAATGAGGGTTTATAGCAAGAGCTACACCAGATAGTAGGAATTGCAAGCTATTTAGAGTTTCATGTAAAAAAGAGTTTGCTAATGCCAGAAGTTCAGAAAGTTGTGATCCCACAAAGCTCAAAATTTTGATGACAATATCTTCGATCAACAGAAATCTCTTCAAAAGTGTTCAACCGCTGCAGAAGTGCAAAGGTGCAGACTGGCAAAGCACTTCAGCACGTTTTCGACTCGAAGCATTCCCAGCTAACTCAACAGAACCACTCACAAGGCTGAAGCTGCACTGAAGCCCCTGAGCTGGGCCACAGGACTCCAGCAGGGGAGCGAAGACTTGGCTACGTGGGCAGAGCATCCACCCCCATGACTCCGAAAGGATGCGGTGATCAGCAGGAGCACTTACACAGCAACGGCCACAGCCAACACAGAATCTATTTTGGGGTGAGAACAAACAGCATTGGGAAGCCCTAGAGCAGTAGCTGCTTTATTCATTATGGGACGAGGGGCATTGTAGCCTCTTTTGTCACTGAAGACCCCAAAGTTCTTTCAAGGCACCAACAGCTCAACTAAAACTCTAAGGATATTTTGTTATATACATTGTGTTCTAAAATAATTTCTGAACTGTATGTCAAGCATGTACTTGTTTAACTGATAAAACTTAATATTACCAAGCACTGTTCCCACAGGCTTTGTCCTGACTGACATTATTCAGCGCTTTCACCTGGATGATGAAATAAAGAGGACACAGACAAAATCTGCTCACAATGCTAACGGGGCAGGAATTACAAAAATGTTGGTGGACACAAGAATTTGAAAGTGTCTTGACAAATTGAAGAAACAATTCTTTAAAAACAGAATGCAATTTGAAAAGGGCAAGGTTATATACCTACACAGAAATAATAAACTGCACTGCTACTGGGTGGGAGCAACAAATGAAATTCATAAATTGGTTGTTTTGCCAGCAAACAGCTAACAAAACAAAGAACCCCAACAAATCAAACACAAGGGTTAAAAAAAGCACTATTTCATACTTCTTTGCAGCAGCCTTTTATGCATTTTAAGACTGTTATGAGGTGTCCTCCTCCTCAACAGCCTAACACCTAGCTCTCTGAATGAAGGTTATGTTAGGTCAACATCTGCTTATTCCTTGGACTTTTTCCAGCAAACCCAAATCTGTCCAGATCTGGACGAAATGCTCTAAGTGATGGGTTGCAATGAAGGGCAGAGCAAAAAGATTTATTATAATTTGTTCTTTCACAATGGAGCTTGCCTAATTTTGCAATATGATACTGACTTACTGGACCCTCAGGTGAAACAGTGACTTTCCAGAAGCCCTTTTATTTTTTTCTCTTTTGAACTAGCCTATTAAATTAGGATTGAGACTGTGGCATAGATTAGGTATTAGAAAAGATCTTCTCATGATAAAGGCATCGAAGCACTGCAATAGCTCTCCAAGTGGAAGCCGTAGAGTTTCCAGCTCTTGGGGGTTTTAAAGCCAATGTTAAGACAAACATCTGTCAGGAATCATTTTGTTAAGCTAATCAATTGCTGAGCAAGCAAAATGTACTATATGATCTCTCAGACCAGCCTTCTGTCTTCCAGCACTGGCTTTTACTGTAAAAATGTTATATAAAGCTACAAAAATCTAGGAAGGAGATGGCAAGTGAGACTGAATAATGTTATTGCTCATCATCACAGCTACATGGCTGTGCCAGTGCCCCTGAGCATTCTAACCCTAAACAGGGAGAAATCCTACTCACAACTTGCTCTTGAAATCTTGTACAACTTGTGAAAGTTTAACCTGAATGCACTGAAGGAAAAGCAAAAGTGGAAGTAGTAGCATTGACCTGAAAAAACAGCGCATTTATGTAACATTAAATAATCAGCCTTCGCCCCCCCCCCTCCTTCCTTGCAAAATTCTTTCTTGAAATTCCCCTTGAAGAAGATCCACAAAAGGCCTTTTGAGGCAATAATTGCAAGGAATCATGAGGAACTGTATTCGGTTCCTCAGGACCCGACTTAAGAGATCTTTGATGTGCAGGTGGAACATC
Organism: Grallaria varia; assembly: GCA_013396735.1. Lineage (NCBI taxonomy): Eukaryota > Metazoa > Chordata > Aves > Passeriformes > Formicariidae > Grallaria > Grallaria varia. The sequence continues at coordinate 39,202 of VWZG01011311.1, read as the reverse complement.
TACTGGCATTTTCACAAAGCTCAGACGTCATTAGGAGATGAGGCCACACGAGTGGCAGAGTATGTGCTAATTTGTGAGAAAATGTACAAAATCTTAGATACTGGTGATGGCTCTGCTTACACATTGTTGTAACGGGTAAAACATGGTACAGACAAGAACTCTGCACTGTGAAATTGTCCCCAACTCTCCATTTTTCCTGATCCACAAAAAAATGGAAGGACTTCCAAAAGACCTTGGATCTCTGTAGGTGGTAACGAATAGAACTCCTAAATCCAGCTTCTGAAACTCGCCAATAAGAAATTAGCATCCTGTTCTCAGAGGGAATAAAAGAACTCAAACAACCAAGCCTATAAGCTTTCTGAGCCAAACAATTTTCAATTTTACTTTTGGAATCTTTTTCAGGTTATGATATCAAGTTGCTCAGTCTTTAATGAAGACAGTAAATGAAACATGAGCCATAAACCAGCTGAGTATGACAGAAGTCTGATGAAACCAAAAAAGTTTTCTTAATAACATAACACCACATTCCAGTGTCTTCTATTTCAACATGATGCTTCTAGTTTCTCTTGTTTGCTGGTTCTAATACCACCAACCATCATCGTATTATCAGTGCGGGTAATTCAAACATTGCCTTTTCAGACAAGAAACGCCAGGACACCCAGGGATACAAATGTCTACGGTTTTTTCCACTGCTTTTAACTTCTTTTTCTTTTTTCTCAGTGGGACTTTTTATGAGCAATTAAGTCCAAAGACTGAGGACAATAGCCAAGTATTGCACAGGGCATTTCCTTAACTTTTGCACAAAGGAAGGACCTGCAGTTATTTCCTATTGCCATCTTCTCTCATTAATATCACAAACGACCCCAAGTTACAAGGTTTTCAAGGATGTTGCTACAGGCATCAAAAGTTGAACTGGTAAACGCATGAGTAACCTTTCAACTGGTCACTACCCACATATCTAAGTTATTCATCACTCAAATATAAACTGGAAGTCTCCCACCTGTCCTTGAAATTGATCCAAATTGTTATACAAAATTCTATAAGAAATTACGCTGTAACTTTGAGAATGTCAGGATCTTACACTCTGCACCCAATTTTAGATGTCAAATTAGGACTGACCCCAAGTAGCACTTATCTCCCACATGGGGAAAATTGTCTATGCATTAGCTCATAATAAAAGCACAAATAAAAATCACATCCATTGACTTTATTGATATATACATTTAATGTTATTGCTGGAGCAACCTGTTCAGTAGATAACATACATCAGAAAAGGCTTAGCTCACTTCACCTTAGTTCCCTCATCTTTAAGGACAAAGACACTTACTCACTTTCCTAAACCAGTAGACATGTCCTGTTCTCTGTGCTCAGCCAGGGAAGAGGAGTGACACACCATGCTGTCTTCAAATAATTATTGAAAGCATGCACATGATCTTTCCAAATATTAAAACTTAGTCAAATTAACACAGAGATAGACATAAAAGCTTGGGTCCAAACAGCTATTTTAGAGGTCACGACACCTATGCAATTATTAGCTCCCTAAAATGTACAATGTCTGGTTCTTAGACAAAATCTGAGGTAGATGCCAAGGGTCCCTGTATAAGAGCAGGGCAATCCACAGCATGGGGTTCACATCAGTGAGCCTGCTGAGAAAAACCTGCTCATGTTAGCTGACAAAAAAAAATGCAATAGCTACAGTCTACTCAAATCCCACCTCTCCTCCAGGCTTAGAGGTCTCCCTCCATTTGCCAGGGAGACACTTACCTCCACCTCACATCTTCCGTGTACACAGGCACGAAGGGCCAAAGCATGGAGGCTCCTAATTCCTACTTAAGCCCTTAAAACACTCACTAAAGTCAGGAGAATCTAAGGATTTAAATTGAAGATTAAGAGCTGAAGTACCTTTAGGGATTGATCCTCTCTCTTGCTCTCTCTCAAAAGGCGACAACCTTTTTTTCTTATTATTTTTTTTTTGTTTGGTTGGTTTGGTTTGGTTTGTTCCTGTAGACAGCAGAGAAAGAAACAGCTTCTTCCCTTTGTGCAACAGCCCAACCATTAAATGTGTTCTGACACACTGAACATCCAGATTGCTCCTCCACTTTAAAGGATTCACGCTGTCATCTCCCTGGCCACCATCCCAACAATCAGAGCAAACTCGTCGGCAGGTGAAATATGAAGCATCTCATGTTTGCTCATAAAAAGATTCATCAGGAGATAGTGAAATTTCCCTTGAAAGGCCAATGGTCAAGGCAACAGAAAAGACCTGACAGGGGGTCTCTAACATAAGAACTGTGTGTTTTCTTTACGCTGTGCTCATTGTCATACCTTGACATAACTGGTTCACTTTTGTACACAAGAAAAACTCAACTATTTTCTTCTCCTTCTATAGGATATTCTTACTTAACTATACTTCATGTCAGGATACAAAAAGTTTGGTCCTATCCCTTTGAGGAACCAAAACAGAGAGGCTGCTTAGCGGAGGATCCTAAAAACACTTTTTGGTGTTTTTTTTTTTTTCTTAAATCTTGACCCACATGTTTTAAAAACACTAGAATAACACACTGATGATGAGAGGAAGGAACAAAAAGTATAACCGAAAATTATTTAGTTCCAACTGCCCCATCAGGAAACTGTTATTGGACAAGTCTTGTTATGATTTTTAGCAATAGTTTCTTTTTATATATTGCATTTCCACTAAAAAAACTCATTTGCTGACCTTAAAAGCAGTCTATTGTGACTTTTAAGTTCAAACCAACATTCAATGACTCAGGCTGTCACCTGAAACGTGCAGATTACTGTCATTGGAAGTGTCATAATAAATCTTAGGTAACTTGATTCAAGTCTGCCTTGGTGACTCAAAAGAGCCATGCTGGGGTCTTTTAATCAAGCCGAACAGCCCATGTGGTGTTTGCCTTATTTTTTTTTCAGGAAAAGAAGACGTCTGAAGTTGCCAATTATGCTCTTAAGTACAGTTTTCTTTTGTGAGAACGTATCATTTATTTCCAACAGCCAAGAGAGCTTTTTATCTGTTGGTTGTGAGCATCGTTCCTGTCCCTATGGCAATGGGTGAGCCTCTGGATCATTACTGCTTTGTCAGGTTGACTCCTGGTACCCTGGGAGACGCATTCCTGGGATCCAGCATGCGGGGAACTGCGGCAACACAACAATGCCGAGCCCCAGCAAGCAGCTGCTGCTTTTGTGGGACCACACTGAGCTCTGGTTCCACTGGAGGTGGAATTTGAGGAGCCCACAGGGAAAGCAGGAAGTCTTTTCAGTTACTTCGAAAAATAAGACATTCGGAAAAATAATGTCAGTGCGCACATAAGGTGGGGGGGGAGGGGGTGGATTATAAAGAGCTTGGGAAAGTACCTGTATTCTGTTTAAACCACTTGTAAATAGCTCTTCATCTCTCCCACCACACCACACCTACCTAGAGACAGCAAGGCAAGCACAGTTGGAACTGGAATACTTAACTCTTCACTTCTAGTTCTAGGGCCAGTAAAACCGCTGGTCTAAACCTCAGAGAAAACACGCGCTGATCACAGGATACTGCAAAGTTCTGAGAAAGCTCAGAGAAACTGAACCAGCATATTGAGAAAGAAAAAGTTCTGCAGAGTCTCCAGAACTAACCTGTTCAAACAATAACAAGAGTCAATCCCACGGTGAGAGCCTGGAGTTTACACCAAGTTTGACGAGACATTTAGAAAAAAACATGACTGGCACCTTTGGAAAGGAAAGATCCCATTTGCAGAATGTGAGAATTTAGTAAACAGTGCACGAGTAACCAGGCTTTGCTTAAATAAGACAGCCTTTTAGTGCAGCAAAACACTAGAAAGCAACAAACAAAAACCCTGAAATGTGTCCCCTATCAGTACATTCCATGCAGTTCAAGTGTACTTAGTGCCTCCTCAACACACAGTTTGGCTAGTGCAGTTTTGATAGCACTCTCATTGTATGCTTCCAATGCAAAAAAAAAAAAAAATTAATTACTTCTATCTGTCAGGCATCATCAGCTCTATTACACTAAAATGAGGTTTTGTTTGTTTGTTCCTCTGATGTTTTAATTATTGCAACATGATTACAACAGACGAAACAACATCCTAAAGGTACAGACGTAGCTAACATCTAAAATACACTGGGGCATAAATATGTATGAGTCTGCACGCAGCTATGGACGATGCTTCTTTTCACAAACAAGCAACTCACATAATCAAAGCTTAGAACAATTTTTTCTGGTACCTTCACATTATTAACATCCTTCCAAATTGCTCCTCATCACAGCAAAGTGACTTTGAGGTAATGAATAAACACCACTCAGACTTTTATGGGGGTAAAAACGGGATGGAGAGAAACGCATGAAACTTGGTGAGAGATACTTGTAGTTATTAAATGGAAATGCACAACACAAGCTGTGAAGAACATAATGATTGAGCATACTCTAACATTTCTCCTCACCCTTACATCTCACTATTCACATGTCACTGAAGCCAACCTCGATGGTTAAAGATTAATCACATAATTATTTAAGTAGGAAAAGACCTCTAAGATCATCAAGTCCAACTGCCATTTTAGACAACAACACGTGAAATAATCACCTTCAGGTCACAAGCTCTTGCCTGCTGTCTTGTGCACATGCGGATTTAGAAAGCTTGAAAAAAATAAGAGGTGCATGAGCTATTTAAAGGACTTTAAATCCTCCATCTTTTCCACTTGGTACCCAAAGAAAGCATCTCAGTACCTAAATTTGAACAGACAAACTATCAGATTATAAAACTGCAATTTAAAGATGGAGAGTGCAAAAAAAGAAGCGACACCTCAGCTTATTCTGTAGACTTGATTTCCAAGAGTTATGACTACTGAAAAATCCCATCCAGAAATGAAGAACTAGACTATGCAGCCCAGTAATGAAGAGATCCACCTACTGCAGAAGAGGTAGATTAGAGCCAAAGTTACTCTACTACTTGTATTATTCCTGTTATTAATGTTGGCGTGTCATGTGGTATTACGTAAGATTGTCAAGCTAAAATCTATGGCACAGGCTCTTTGGGATGTGAGCAGGAAGAGGGGCCCTTTATATAAGAGAGTGGTGGAAATAGTTAAATAGTTCAATAATAAAGTAAACTAATGAAGTAACATACAGTAAAAATAGAGAAAAATAATAGCTTTCAAAAGCAAAACAAAATTTTTAAAAGTAAACAAAAAATTTAGAAAGCAAAACAAAAGAAAAAATTAAAAAGTAAACCAAATTTTTTTTCTCTAGACTTCCCTTGACTGATTTGCCATTGTCTATCATGCTTGTCTTCTATTTTGTGGGCTACCAGGTACTCTTCCCATTTCACCTATAATCACTCCTTTAGTACCAAGAGGTTGAGTCCCAACTAGAATGGAATCACCACGATCACCTTTGACAGCTCATTACTTTAAAAAAAGAAAATAAAAACAAACAAGTACAGTCACTTATTCTCTCACATGGCAATCAAGATTAGCTCTGCTTTAACAGTTTCACCCCAAGAATGCCATTCCCTTCAAAACCTCCTTGGAATAATCCTTTCCCACAATGCCACAATGCCTGATAAATGGGCCGGCTAGAGGTGCACTCCAAGCAGCTCCACATTTTGGCATTTTTCCAGCCGTGAGTGGTTTCCTGGAGTTATCTCCTGAGTGGTGCCACCCTGCAGCTCCTGTTGTAGAGGCTGACAGCTCTCAATGAAGTAAGAACCTACTGCAAACATCCAGCTTTGCAGAGAGAGATGTCTCTGCCTTACTTGCATCTTCACAACCAGTGAATGTCAACAGAATTAACCTAGGTTTACAAAAACAAATTTTAAAATAGAAACTATTCACTAGATTTTAAAAAAAAGCAGGGTTTTACATAAGCAAAAAGGAAATGTTCTTGGGTTTTGGCTGCAAACCACATTCTTACATTTTCTACTCCCACTGAAACACGGTCTCGTCTTAGGCTTAGGTTACAAAGTCTCCTGAAAAATGAATCCTAATTTCATCGTGTATCTGAGTAACACCTGTGAAAGTCTGTGGCCAAAAAAATATATGTCCTAGGCACTGCAGAGATAAAAGCAGCTATAAGCACATATGCAGACACTTACTGATAGATCTGATCATGAGGAAGGAAAACCCCCAAGACTACAACAGCATCCTGTAGCCACCCTAAAACTGCAACGGCATCTTGAAAGGAGAGCTAACCATGAAACTAGCAAAAACCAAAACTTTAGGTGTGCACCACAAGCACATTGAATCAGGTTACTTTATATATATATATGTATATATTAAAACTATATACACATATATGTATGTGTGTGTGTGCATATATATATATATATAATTAACAGGCTATTTTCTGTCTATATGCCTACCAAACCATCATATTACTCCTGCAATTCAGCTAAGCATTACACAGCAGTTCAGTCCTGCTGAGGCTTAAACAACTGCAACAAAAATACATTCTCAGTTTTTTTTCAAGAAGCAAAGCTTTTTTTTCCCCTCATATAATCAAGTAACATTTTCACACGCTCCACTAAATAAAACCAACCTATGACAAGACACACAACTGACAGCTGCAAACAAAATTCATCCCACTGCCCCGACCAGGAATATCAACGAATAGCATCTGATGCTGCTGCACTTAACTCAGTTTATCCCCTCTAGCGCCAGTTTAAATGATAATACAGTTTTCAATCTACAGGCCAAAATACCTCCTACTGCTACACATGTATTTTTGAAGGAATAACAGTGCCAGCTTTTATGCTAGTCGTAGGATACTTATTTTTATGTCACAGCAACATAATTTCACTATCATCTCTTCAATTTCAGTAATATTCTTTCCCAAGACTGAAGTCAAAGAAATTGTACCAATCAACCAGGTTATACATTCAGAAATTACTTTTTTTTTCAACTAAGTCAGCTTAAAAGGGAACAGACGGCTCATGAACCCTCCCATCCTTAAATCAGAATGAAGGCATAATGCCCCTGTCCCAGCTCTCCAATCTCAGGACCATCGCAGTCACCTTCTCCTTTTGAAGGATAGGGCGTTATCAATGGTAACAGGAACTCATACAAGTTAAAAATAAATACAACCAGTTACTACAAAATCAGTTGGCTTCCCCTCAAGATTTCTGGTTCTCTTGCAGTTTCTAACCTCGACACTTTTTGGTTGTCTCAGGTTTTCTCAGCTTCACCAGCTCTCGAGAATTCTAAATGCCTACTGATTTCACAGGGGTCAGATTTCGGCTGTGATGAAAACAAAGGGAATTTCTCTTGTTTAGTAATAAGACCGAAGGAAGACTTCTCAAGTCAGTTCAGAATTAATAAAAATACAGGAGAAACTACTGGGAAATGATTTATATTCAAAGGGGATTATGGCTAACACTAAAATGTTTACAAAATCAATGGGAACCTAGCACAAAACAGATATAGCTCAGGGGATTTCACACTGATTAGATTCCCTGTCCAAGATCTGTCCTCTTTTCCATGTTCCTCATTAATTCAAGATTTATGTGAATTGCAAAATAGATGTAACTGAGCTCCAGGTATTTATATCGTATTAAATAAGAAAAAAAAAAAAAGAACTCTACCCATCTGAAACCAAAATTCATTTGTTTCCAGCTGTCTAATGAGAGAGGCTGGTTCGGTTCATCTCCACATTCATCATCTGTTGCACATTATTGAATATCCAATAATGCCAATACTAACCAAGAAACACCTGACACAGTTTTTAGCTCTCAGGCTGAGCTGACAAATTCCCGGTGTCCTCAAAACACAAAGCCAAGCACTCCTGACAACTGAAACAGTGCATGGGAAAAGCTGTACACCTATATAATATTCAACTTTTTGTAGCCTATTATATAGAATTAGCAAGGTGCTAATTACTCAAATGGATGCTGGGGCACTGCAGCTCCAGTGCTGTCAAGCATCAGCTGCCCTACCAGCCACGAAGACAGGTCATGTTTTAGACAAATTTGATATTACTGTTTGTACAGAAAAATCCCTGGATGAAAACCATGCACAGTGGCAGTGCCAGGCTCTGAACTGATTCTCACAGAAAAGAACGACTGGAAATTGTGCCTTACACAAAGTGAATGCACTTCAGGTTGCCACTGACCTTCTCACAATAGCACTGATTCAGCTAACTAGACTGAAAGCCAAAAAGCAAACACAGTCACCGAAGGGGTAATGGGTTAAAACAAGCTCCAGAACGGAGCAGAAGACCTGACCTTCAAAGGTTAATGCCACTTGCACCCAAGTAAATGGAGGAAATGTTTCAGGACCAACACAATGGTTCTTAAATAGATATTATATTATTCCACGGCAACAGAGTGCTTAACAGAAAGGTAACTCGCATGCACGAACCTGCCATCTCCAAGACTAATGTCGTGAACCAGCCTAATTGTGGATTACACGGATTCTAATACCTAGCAATGATCTTCACCTTCCCCTATGCCTGCCCAATTTTCCTTTTTGCTGGTTAAGTGACAACACAAGTCTGTGCAAGTACCACAAAATTCCTCTTGCCTAGGAAACAGTGGAAAACAATGTCCATGCTCCAGCAGTAAGGAAGAGGATCATTCCTACTCCTGGAAATGGGAATGCATCAGCAAACAAACTCAGGCTGCCACGACATCCCCAAATAAGCCAACGCACAACAGTCGTGACGTCGCGAAGCACCGGATCAACTCCACACAAAACTGTGCCTTAACGCCTGGGGCACAGGGGGACTCGAGAGTCAGGAAGACAAAAACCTGAGCGATCTGCTGCTGAGGAAACAGAAAAAGCAGGAATGGCAACAGCCGCTCCTTGAAGATCCACCACGATGGCAGTCTCACTTTGTAATCTCTCCCTCAAGGGCACCACCAAGGGCTGCGTCTTGGGCTCCGACACACGGAAAGCAGAGCAGACACATGGCCAACCTGCCGCAGAGGAGTCCTGGTGCCTCAGGAAACCACCTGCTCTGACCATGCCTTGAGACATCCCCGAGGCAACCAGGGATCCTCCAGTGCAAAGTCTCTGCAAATCAGATGTTCTTCTCTCTTTTTGCAGAACGCAGCGCGGTCTCTGAGCTAACTCTAACTCAAGTTCATGGCTGAGGATGCTGCTCGTGTAATTACCTCAGCACTAACAGCTCCCAATATGTACAGACACATCCTCTGGTGAAAGCCTGGAGGGAAAATATGAGTCATAGAATTCGGGAAACAAAATAATAAAATGAAGTTGAGAGGTAAACAATCCTACGGAAGACGAGAGACAAAACACTGCCAAATTCATCCTAATTATTTTCAAGCAAATTCCTAATTATTTCATAAGCCTGTAAGTGGAAAGAAAATAATTTTCTAGTATTAAACACAGCCATCCCTACAGGGACATGCTATATGAGTGATCCCTACAGGGACACGTTATATGAGGCACGTACACCTTCAGTGAGCAAGTTCAAGACAAGACATAAACACAACAAACATCTTCAACAGAACCAGTGAGAAAAATTAGGTTAATAACATGCAATTAATCAGAAGCTACCCATAGCGGGAAGGAAAACTAAGATGTCCAATTTAGAAATGAAAAGAAAAAAAGTAAAAAGAAAGCGATAAGGACAGACAGTGAAAATTTTTCTAGAACACCCAAAGGGTATTTTGAAATTCAGCCTTTAGACATAAAGAACAGATAAACTAAGTGGGAAAAATGGGAAGGTATCTTTTGGGAAAAAAACCCCTGAATACTAAAAATATTGTAAGAGTCAGCAAATCAATAGGAAACTATCATCAATATAAGAGTTATCTTTGTAGATGCTGTACATATCTTTGCACTAATTTCCATTGCTTGAATCAAAGTCTCACTCTAACTTTTTTTTAATAATTCTTTTCTCCAACCTCCAAAAAGATTCAGGTACAAAAAAGGCAGATTATTAAATTATTATTAGATGTATTAGAAAAATGCACTTTTTGAGAGATTTTTTTGAGAGGCAGCTACCTACCTAAGAGAAATGGATTTGTCTGTCAAAGATTTTCCAGAGTAAGAGGAATTATCTTTCTAAAAATTAAATATGTACATGAATATTTTATAGAATGTCTTTCCTTAGCTGTCAATAACATTTAGTAAATATAATTAGGAAAAAAACCCCAAACTTATTTCTTGCTATGTAAGCAGTTTGACTACTTTTCTACACTTCCTTCAGCTTATTTTGTGGTATTATTGTGCCATTCCTTATCAAGTACCTTCATCCAGTAAAGCTCACAATATCCTAGCAATACAACAAAGGATGTTGTTAACACTTTTATCCTGGTTTCCAGACAGCAAACCAAAACCTGCACAGATATACACCAGTAAATGGACATATCCCACATCCATGAAGGCCCAGGTGGGGCTTCCTCCTCATAACAGAACGATGAGACAGGAAAAAGCAGTCTTATTTTTAGTTTCACTCAAAATACAGCTCCTCATGCAACACAGTAAATAATTAGTGTTCTTCCTTTGTTTAAATAAATCCATAAATGTGCTCCCATTAATGAATTGCGTTGAAAAAAACACAAATAGCTGAATTTTTATTTTAAAACAAAGCTTGATACAAATATATAAAATAAATTTGCCTATATGGAATAAATTTGTTGTCTGAATACATTTAAATATACCAGTGTAACTCTACTACATCTGGATAATGTCAAAATCTCTATGCTTTTTAAATTCAGAATAACTGCATGTATCATAGCTGTACCATCAGCATATGACTCAATTCCAAATGAATCTGAACAGAAGCCATAAGGAGAAATGTTGGAAAAGGATGCAAAATATGCGTGCTGAAATCGTAAAAGAAAAGTAGAGAGCAAACCACATTGCAAAGCCTGGGGTTAGCAATAATGTCTTTTCCAATAACTTCTTAACTTCTCTGCTTTGTTTTTTACATGCACATTAACTTTGAACACCCAGAACCGTATCAGTGAGCCGTTTTACTAAATCTTGCAGGGAAAAATGTGTTGGTATAAACTGACATTTGTCACGGCTTTAGAGACTCTGGTACTTCTAGAACCAATTTTGTTTTTCTATCTGCTGGAAATAAAATATATTCACATAAGGAAAAAGACAATAGATAATATTTACTGAAGCAGCCTCCAGCGAAGCCATTACCAAGGACAAAACACATTTTCCATTAAAAATAGTTTCTTAAAATATTTTTATGACAAGCCAAATTATATTTTTCCATTTAATTTTGGTGCGTTGTTTGGGTTGGTTTTTCTTTTGGTACTGAAGGATAAAAACTTAACCTCCTTCAGGAGTTTAAAAAAAAAAAACCAACAACCCAAAACCAAAAAACTAAATGTTCGTGGGGAGAGAGGAAGGAGAGGTTGTTTGATATGTTGCCTTTTTTCGGTTTTCTTTTGCAACTAACTTGAGGCGGAGCAAATGCTTTAAGATTAATCATACAACTGGTCAACATAAAGTATCTGCTTGACACCCCTTTCTGGATGCAGCAAAGGATTTTACAGTCACATTTAGATGGCCTCAAAACTGGATCTACCCCTGCCAGCATAGACCTTGAAGCAGCTGGGTGACAACGTTTACAACATGCATTTTCACACAGTGAAAATCAAGCCCAATCCAACATGCTCTCTACAAACTGGTCCTGAGAACTTCCCTTTGGAGAAGGGGCTCCATGACCCCCAGTTGTTCTCTCAGAGCAACAGAGAGATTGAGCATCAAAACCGAACATCGAGTTTCTTCCAAGTAGCTGAAAAAAACGTTTTTAAGTGCCAGCATTTAAATAACATAATCTCATTTCAAGATTTTCAACGACACAAAATAATTCCCCTCTCTGCATACCCAAGCACTGCAAAAGACAACCACGGAGAGTCAAACAGCATCCAATGTCCCTCCAGTGTCCTTGACACAACACACAGTGCAGGATAAGAGGTGACAGAATCACAGAAAAAAAAATTGGGTTGGAAGTTTAATGGAGGTTTTCTTCACCAGACCCCTTTTGAATGCCACAGGTCCCTGAGAAAGTTGCTACTCCATCAGATCCTGGGAAAAAAAAGGGCTGTTGTGCTTCAGTAGGAAAATGGGGTTATGCACATATGCATAAACACACACACACACACATCACACATGTCCTTTTTTAACTATTCTAGTTATGCTCCAGGTTTTTAAAATGGTAAAACTTCAGCACCTCAACTTCTAAGATTTAAGAGACAAGCACCCCATTTTTAGTGGCTTCCATCCAAGTCCAAGCAAAAACTCCTCTTTATACACAGACATTTCTCAGTATCTTTCAGTCCAGCTCAAAGACAAGCAAACTTCAGATCAGCACTAAAGGAACAATTCTGATTTCTTTTCTTTCCTTTGCTGCCAAATGTTTGATGCAAACACTGATCTGGTTTAAGCTGTCACTGTTGCACTAAAAACTCTGCCAAATTTTTCCCTTTTTAATTGATGCCAGCAGAAATGTGACATGAGCTGTACTGTGTCATAATTGGAAGAAAGATTTTAGAAATATCAGGATCAATACAAAGGCTTAATGAGTAAAGAGCAGCAAGAGCTCTTTCTGCTGACAAGGTGTAGTACATGCACATCACCATTTATTGCATGAATTTCTCCCTCTTTCAGGGGCTGCACCTGAACTCCTCTCTGAAAAAAAGAGCTTAGAAAGCAAGGGGGTCCTTTCTGTACCTCGTGACCCAACAGGGGGGCTTCTCTAATCAACTCTGAGGCTCCCACTCTGCACACGACAAAGGGTTATTGCAGTGTACAGATCATTTTGCTGGCCCAGAAGGAACATGTGACAGCTTTTTCTTTTCTCCTACTAGTCAGCTTTTAAGTCAGATTCCACTACAATGAGCGGCCAACAACATGGCACTGGATTTTTCATTAACACCCATCTATCTAATTATATCCTGCACAATTCAGAAATGCAACCCTAACACAGAAGAGTATTTGTTGCATTTGGGGACGCAGCACCCTCCATCTCTCCATGGGAACAAAAATCTCTACAGCCTCAGAGCAGGATTTTTGTTGCCATTCTGAGGGGGTGAAGATCCTTTTTTTCCTTTAATAGCAATGATTGTAATTTGTTCAAATGCAAGTTACTAAGATAAGAACTGACAGTTGCAAGGCTGAATTCCTTGGGAGCCATAATTATTTATGACACCTTATTACAACAACTCCAAAACATATGGTTACCTTATTAGAAATTAGAATTTATTTTCATATAAATCTCAGCATGACATTACACCAAAAGAACTAAAGTTACTCCAGGGGATGGCAGATAATTCCACTTTCCAGGGTTCTGTAGTTGTAATAGGAAGTTAAACTAATTAACTTGTAAATATAAAAGCAGTTTTGATAACAGAAATAATATATCTAGAGCCATGTAAGGCATCAACACCATCTTCCAGCAAACTCTTGAATCTTCTTAGGATAAAAATTTTAGTATTTCCCTTGAAATCTTTCTGTCCACTAGCAAAAATATCATCTCTGCCTCTGAACTGACACATTCAGTTGGCTGGAGAAGGGTCTATGTTGGTTTTAATCCAGTTTCCTCCAGGAACAGCTCATGGCACAAAAGTTCATTAAAGTCCATATACCCACAAAGGCAGGACACTAGCTCACAAGTGCCTGCCTTTTGATCATGCTATAAAAAATTAATTTGAGTTCATGCAATGGTTAAGAATATAATTTTAAATTAAAAGTCTTTCTCTATGAAAACAGTAGGCAGGACAAATGTATTATTTGTATAATGCCACCAAGAGAAGGGACTTCCACTGATAAACAGGATTACACACATAGTGGAAGTTTAAATTTGACACTGCCAGGTAAGTGAAGACTTAAAAAGTGGGTTAACAAGGGACTTTCAAAACAGCAACCTGGCATCAAGTCACGTGTTCATAGAAGGTGAGGGTGGAGCATTTTTAGGGGTTTGGGCATGGAGGGGTGGTTTGGGGTTTTGTTTTGTAAATCCCCATGTGAGGACTTTGTTCCAGCTGAAATGTTGCCATCAAGATAGTCTTTGAGGCAGAGATGATGATCTTCGCTGTAACATTTTTATACTCCTCTCCTGCCCTCCTCTTTTCTATGGTTTCAGGGCAGAGTAAAACTCAGTGCATTTACCATCACTGTTCATCCCCTCTCCTTAACTTCATGAAATCACCTGAAGTATCTAGTATATACAGCTCTGTATATATGTACATTCTATACAGCACAGAACACAAGCCTATCAGAGCACACACAGAATAATACCTGCAGGAATCAGACATCCTCGGCTGTGGGTTTTTTGAGAGTACCACAAACAGAAGGATTATCATTAAAAGCAGACCCAGAAGTCAAGCCAATGGACACCGTCCAAAACCACAAGTCGTGCATCACTGCCACGCAGAAGGTTTATGTGGTACCACATAATGTTAATGTCACCTCCCAAGCCACAACGCGGTGAAATTAGAACAGCTGCAATGAAATCACTGCAGAGGAGGAGAGGAAAACTCAACAAAATTCCCCATATTTTATAGAGCAAGAAAAACACCAGCTGTGGGAAGTCAGTGGATTGCCAGCAGACTTCTACTCCAAGGGCCATACGCACAACTGGGTTTATTCTTTTCCAGTTCAAACATCTTGTGGAAAGTTCTGCCACTGAGCAGCTATTTACATATAGGATGGGATGAGTCAAAGGATTAAATATTAGAGGTAAGCTTTATGGAGCTCTCTCATCCTCAGAACCATACCAGAAGCCACACTGTATGATGAAAGACTGTTTTGTTCCTCTGTTTTGCAACAAAAGTAAACTTCGATTTGGGGGGGGGGGGTGTGTGTGTTGTTTTTTGGGGGCTTTTGTTGTTGTTGGGTTTTTTTAATTAAAGCATGCTGATAGTCATGTCTTTGCATTTGGAACTAAATCATTAATCTAAAATTTTTCCCAGTTTCTGCAACAATGGGGAAAAACCCCACTTTCTTCTTCTGTGCATTGCGATTATTTTTTCTATTTGACTTCCAGAAAACAAACATTTTCTGACCAAACCTACATGATACATGTTCAGAACAGATTTTTCAATATATTTATGAATCTATCTTTCTGTGAAGAATTTCCTGGCTACATCTGACATCAAGTTCAAAGGAAAAGAAGCTGGAAGTAATAAAGTGCGTGTCTGGAACACAGTCACAAATCACAGGGAAATTAAATCTCATTTTATTGTTAAAATAGCAGCAAAACTGAGATTCCAAGCTTACTCTGTCAGATTGAGAGCTCAATAGCCTTACGCATGTGAGTTAACCAACATTCCTGCACTGGGAAATCATATTGTTCTACAAACCCAGGATGGCATCTCTTGCTTTACAAGAATACTGAGACAACTGCCTCTCAGAGCTCTAAATCAAAATAAAAACAGACCAAAAAAAAAAAAAAAAAAGGAAGTAAAGTAGTAGCCTTGGAATTTTATCATCAAATGAGTGAGATAAACAGCTTTATCCAGCCTGTTTTCCAGGCTGCTGTAGAAGTGAGACTGGATGCCTACAGCAGATGACTGCACAGTGGTCTGGCACATCAGCTGAACGGTTTGTCTGTCTGTCTTTCCATGCCGCATCCTTGGATACATGTCTTGTGTCACGTGAGCACTCAGTCTCCTCCCAAAGCTTTCACTTGTCTTTATTTAATTTACAAATAAAATTATATATAAAATTATTTACAAAATTATTGTAATGCTTCCTCACAGCACAAAATAAGCAGATTTTCTGAATTTGGCTAGTATTTCATAGCTTATGTGCCTTTTTTTTTTTTTTTTGAAATGAGCAATAATTTGTTAACAACAGATTCCGGTAACATATTTGGAGCACAGAAGGGAAAGAGTGGCTTGGGCGTGTTCCTTCTGTATGACAATCTCAAGTGCTTCTAGAGCACCCTACCGAGTTCAAAAATGGATTGAGCTTTCATGAATATTAAGGTCTTTAATTTGTTAATCTTTAAGGTGAGGTAACAGCACTAAGGCAACCTTGAGGGTCAGGTCATAGAGGGAATCACCCTAGAAAGAATACTTAGGCATAC
This sequence comes from Grallaria varia, assembly GCA_013396735.1. NCBI lineage: Eukaryota > Metazoa > Chordata > Aves > Passeriformes > Formicariidae > Grallaria > Grallaria varia. Next base: position 23,178 of record VWZG01011311.1, on the reverse strand, counting down.
AGGGAAAGAACACCCTACAATGTAGTCACAAAATGAAAATATTAATCTTGTAGGTCCACTTTAGTCAATGGATCATTTTTCATATTACATCTGTTATCACAGGACCATTCTGGTGACACTGGTTAAGCACATGCTGCATAACATGACAAGACATCTTGCGAGGTGCTGCTGTACCACTTTTACTAGAACCTCTCTGGGGCATAAGTGCATGTGCAGGAAGGTCAGAAGGTTAATACTAATTTTCTTGTTCCACACACTCCTGTTGGTGAGAACGAGGCAGGCATGCACTTGTCCTAACCATGGTATTCATCCCTCCTCAGGTTTTAACCATTCTCTCAATGGATCAGAGCTCAGCAGCCAACTAGATAAAAATCACTTCTGTACCAACATAAGTTTGCAGGTGGAAAAGAGGCTGTTTGTTAATGTTTCAAGCTAAGAAGGTAATAAAGAATGAAGAGCTCAGATGTGGCAGAGAAATTTATTCTTCTGCTCTTTGCTGTGAAATAAATAGGAGAAAAATCACTGAATTCTTTTCAGAAGAGATGGTTCTTTGCTTGTTAGCATCTAAAAAGTGAGGATCAGCATGCTAGCTGGCAACAAGCCTAGCTCTCAGCTGATTAGATTTTCCTTTCTTCATCATCTCTGAGCTTCAGACTCTCCATTTGCTGACACTTTCCTGTCCCTTGGTTTGCAATATGCAGACTGTACTATAAGTACTTGCAAAGGAGTCACAAACTGCAGAGCATCTCAGCTTTGAAAAAGTCCTGTATATTAAGTATTTGCAGGTCTGCTGTACATATTGCATAACACTGCTGGAAGAATCCGCCTAAGATGGACTTGAACAAACTGCCCATTTTGGTCCTGGTTTTGTCCCAGTAAGTGACACTCCAATGTGCAACTTTCAGTGCCCAGCACAGGCGCCCACATGTCCTGTCCTAAGGAGGCAGAGCTGCAAGTGTGCACTGACAGCTACAACTGGAATGTCTGAGTCCTGCAGACCTTGGACTCTCACAGTCCCCAGAATTCACCCATGCCCGTGTGGCAGAGATAAATGGATGCTGGTTCAACACTTGTGCCTAAGTAGTCACAGCTATAGATAAACCTCAGACAATACGATTAATAAAAATATCTCCATGCATCTCACTACAAAAGATCTAATTATGTCTCACACATGCAAGACAACTTGGCAAATGCCAAAAAAACCCCCAGCTTTTCTGTTAAGTAAAATACGTTGCTTTTACAGAACACAGAGAATCTCCATTTATCTCCCTAACTCATTACAAGCTTCATTTACTTGCTTGCTTTCAGAAAGGTCTTTCCTGAACACATCTCTGTTATTCCAAAAGCGGAATGCACATAGTGAGTGGTTATCCAAAATGTACATCTCGATGTGAGAAGCTGCTAACTGCTTCAAAAGTAGTTACTGAGAATGAATAGCAAAAGCCTCTGAGGTTTTTGTTATTTATTTTACAAATACATTGATGTCAATTCTCTGATGAAAGTTAGAATATTTTTAATTATTTCTTCCATTGTACTGCTAATGTGAATATGGAATGTTAAAAAAATGAGACACATACTTGTCAAAAAGCAAAGCAGACTGAAACGCAACACTTCAGGGATCTTACAAAATGAAAGTGGTGCCATAAGATGCAGCAGGATAAAACTGTGTGAATAGGAGTGAGCAGAAATAACAGTAAAACCATAGGCTTTACATCAGGATTCACATACACAAGTACTTCAGATCCACTGCAAGAGATGAGAAATCTGGAAGGGTCCAAGGTAATGACCTGGTGCACTCTAAACGAAGGTGCCACTTACCAGCTCATATCATGAGTATGAAATAGTTTAACCTTGCCATCTCCAAGGAAACAGCAATCTTACATGTCTTAAGTTTAAAGGCTTAGGAATGACAAAGGAAAATCCAGAACTACAACCAAGCATGAGATCTTCCTTTCTTTCACAGGTGTTTTCTATGTTTAGTGCTTGCTGTTCAGGTATTCTGAGTATTTGATTCTAACACAGCGCACACAGAAATCCAAAACAGTGTAAGAAAAAATCCACCCCTAGACTATGCCAACATCATGCCAAATTGTACCTTCAGATACATCCTTTGTCCTCATTTATTTAAATTACAGCTTTGCCATGCATTTGAGACTATTGCACAACCAGCTATGAAATGATTCTATTTAGCAGATTAAACACGTAGATGGAAGGAATGAAGGTTAGAGAGGCATAGAGAGAAATTCTGCAGAAAGCACTCTGAGGAGTGAAAGGAAGGTCTTGACGGGGCTGAAAGGAGTCACCTCTTTGCTCACCGGTTCGCTCAAGGGCCTCTCTTCTCTGCATTACCTCCTAAGAACTGCCTTCCATCCAGCAAATTCATAATGTCATGAAATGCAGAAAGCAACACTCCTCTATCCCATGGTCTCAGGCAGCAAAAGCAGCTGTGTGTGTTCCATTTGCCTCACGTTTCACCCCCATGCACAGAAGGCAGGGATTTGATTTGCCCTTCCAAAATTTAACGCAGCACAGACCAGGTATATTGTAATTCCTAATAATTTCTTTTAGAAGTTCCTTCTTTCACCATCACTACCCACTAATGCAGTGCCAACACCTCCAAAATAGTTTGGATCGAGATGTTTAAATTTTTTCCACAGAAGAAAAAGGGACAGTCTGCTACTAAGTAAATAAAAATACTAAGCATTGATGTTACTTAAAACAGAAAAAAAAAAGAATACTGATTTATATATCATAGCTGATAAACAACCTTGTTACTGTCTTCTGATTCCCAGAAGTCCTTGTAGTACATATAAAGCAGATGTTCTCACAGTTTTTTGTACAAAAAAGTTTCTCTCTATACACAATACATCTCTGCCTACCTTTAAAAACACACGTGGGAACTGTTTCCCCCGTCACTGAAAGTGCATATATAGGACCATTCAAACTTTTGTTTCTAGACAACTGAATAAAAATCAGAAGATTTATAGCTGCAGTTTACTGAACACATTTATAAAGTGTTATTTAAAGCCATCCTGCACACTTGAGTACACCAAAGAGTCTTCTTATGAATTCAAGATCATTCAAGCACAGTCCATGCATGCCTTTTTTTATTCTTTCATCCTATCTTCCAATTCTTACAATGTATTTTAACAGCTTGTCAAAAATGCCATCTCCCTTCCATCAACCTCTATTATTGGAAAAACAATCTACAGAAATATTTTTTTTTTACAAAGTAGTTTGAAAATTTCCTATGATGGTCAAAAGATTAAATATTGCAGCCTGACATACAAGGGTATTTAAAAAAAAAAAACCAACCCACAACACAAAGGCAGGAAGGAATGTGGCATATATTGAATCATCAATTTATTTTTTAATGAGTGCATCACAGCTATGAATAACAAGCTCTAGAAAACACGGAGAAACAAAAAGGAGAATAATACCCCATTGCACCCATTCCTGTGATGGAATAACACATGAACAGAACTACATCAGCCACGCTCTGCTCAGAAATAGGTCTCTCATGTATCATAGGAAAACCTTTTCAGGCAAGCACCTGTCCCACAGAAGTACTTCAGGCAGGACTGCAGGTCATCATTTTTATATTCAAGCCTCAGCAGCCCTTCGCACTTACCTTTCTCACAATCGCCTGCAGAATTCCCACTTCCTACATTAATGTATCCTATAAAGATGCTGTTCTCTAAAAAGCATTTTAGAAGGTGGGCTCTACTCGCTGAAAAACAGTATTTTAAAAATTGCCGTGACAGCATGACCAGGGTGTGCCAAGGCACAACTGCAGCAATGAGTTATGCCCACAGGTAATCCAGATGGTCCAGCACCACTTGCAATTTTCAACCCCTATTTATGAACACAGAAAGGATCCTTGTGATATTCACCATCATGAAACTGAACTTTGCAATGAAATTCATTCATCTGCCATTTATCTCATATTATGTTCCTGAATAGGCTGTTCACAGGGCAGGTCTTTGAATATTCTGTTTACCTTCACAATATGCAGAGTCCCCTTGCACGGAGAGATAACCACTCTTGCATTCGCAAGTAGCTTTCGTGTTCCAGTTTTTGCACTCTGAATTTTCACCACACCTGTGTCCCTCTGCACAGAAGTTATGACCTGAAATACAAGGAACATGCAACATGGCATTAAAATGTTTTTTTCAGATATCCAGATATTTGTATTGACTGTATCACTCAAAAACTTCAGCATGCTACATTCCAGAAATTCTCTCTATAAACCCAGCTGGTGCACACAGGATTTTTTGATTTCTCCATCATTCACTCTCAGTAAAACAATTTTGTTCAAAAAGGTATTTATATGACTCGTTTAAGTGAGGAGAAAAGGCAGCTCCAAAGCAGGAAACAATGACAATTCATTAGTGTTCTACTGAACCCACGTAGCATAAGTCTGCAATTGTCAACAAGTGCAATACCAATTTACACCAAAATGACAATAAAGCATAATGTCAAACAAAAGAAACAATCCTTCACAATTCTCTTATTATACACAAGCACACGTTTTCAATAGAGTAAAATGAGACATTGCACAAACCTGTACCGATAGTCAAAGCAACCTTGTACACTGCCTTGTAGTTCTGTTACTGAAAACCAGCTCAATGGTTTCTACAGTTTATAATTATTCCACGCATCATGTTTTGTAGAAGAGATTTTTCACTAATCTCTCTTCTCTCCTTCACACAAATTCTCAGTTGTTGCTTCGCAAACAGTTTCTTTTATTCCATACAAAGTCATTTCTAAAAATAGGATGAACTTTCCCACTTCCTTCTCTAAAGGCACAACTGGATGAAGTTCTTTCTTTCCCATTTTTAATATTTCTCAAAGACGTGTCAACATCTTTCTCTGCTGAAGTCTAAAGTGAAAGTAATTGCAACTTTATCTCTTTAAAGGCACTCCACTGGAAGTACTGTTAAGAGATGACTTACAATATTTGACAGCAGAATTTTTTTTTTCCCCTGTTGGTGTATGCTTTATGGACTTCCTCTACTAACATCCAAGAGGCAATTTCTATTTGACTGAGATATATAAGCAGTCATTTTGGCAATTCCTATTTTGTCTGGATTTTCTCTCCTCAAAGGAGGGAAAGCAGAAACCCAGATGTACCATCATCTATGTGTATTCCAATTTGCGCTTACATGAATACAAGAACAGTTTCTTGCCAGTTCTGCCTGGTCATAAAGGAGCAAACTAGAAGTCCTAGCTCACTAATCATAAACTTTCCTAACATCTCCTAAAGACAGTGAAGAAAAACATGACCCAGACTTCTATGATCTAAACACCAGAGTCAGGTCTTTGTTTATATCCCTTCCTTTGATATTCTGTTTTTGTTTGTTTTAAAACATGCACTTTAGTCACCTTCTAACCCAACATGCAGGTTGTGTCACTTTAGTGCACTCCAGCTTTGTGAGTCTGATCATCTAATGTTGAGTTTTTGAGCAATTTTTAAAAAATCTTAACACTTTCTCAGTGTCAACATCCAACTCTACACTTAAACTTTAAATTAATTTTATTAACAACCTTGTGCTCACCCACCTTGTTCTTTCATTGTAATCCAACTTGCAAAAAAGGAAGCAATTCCCTTAATGAAAACTTCAGATTTCCCTTCTAGTCTTCACTCATTTCACAGTCTGGTAAAAACCACTCAAGTATTCCAGAGACAGCCTTGTCAAGTCTGGGTACTTTTTATTCTGGTAAAATAGGGTGCTGATACACTGCCTTTAGCCATTTATGCAATCACAGTATTTGACTTCTCATTTTTGCCTTTATAACTATAATTGAAACTGAACACTGGAACTCATCTCCTCCAACTTATCCTTTCAGCATCTAATTTATGCTCCCCAAACAGGATTACTATTCTGTTGGCATTCTAGAGAACATCCAAGAGACAACAAGTTTCATAACATTTTGTCACTGCTTCCCCCAAGACTATGACATCCCAGTCTATTTTTCTGCTTCTTTAGGATAATACTTCACCTTTGAACTCACACACAGTATCAGTTTTATATTTGATTATTATTGGGTCAGAACCTCTGTAATATATCAGTGTGTTAAGTTAAGCACCAAAAAAAAAAAAAAAAAATCACATTTTAATTCAGTGTAGATTGTTACTCTGTCTTGGGGTATTTTGTTTATATTTATTTCTATTTCCCTTTCATCCAAACCTGTAAAAAATATTTCATCTTTCTCAGCATGTTTAAGTTACAGAGGTGGTGATACCACTTTCTCCACCAAAAACCTTTGTTTCCAGGCTCTTTTGATGCCAGTGAGTCAACATTTTTACTTTCTGATCAGTTCATGGCAAATTTAAGACTTACAGTTAGCCAAAGCAATGGCTTCTCAGAGTTAACTTTCCTCACAAGTCCCAAGCCCCAGACCAATCACTCTTCTCTAACAGCACACTCTAATAAGTACAAGCCAGCGATTAATTTTCAATACCATATCACAGCCCTGTGAAGTCTTCAGTGTTTGTTTGCCACCTCTGAAATGTATCCATCCATGACTACCCCAGCTATCCATTTTGTACCACTAGAGCTGTCCTCTGTTTTCTTTAAAATTCTCTTGGAAAAGCCTGCACTGCCTTTGTTCCCTTGTTATCAACTCAAATATGAACTGTCTCCCTTCAGAATCAGACTCAGGTTTTCAAGCCTGAAGGCTTTTAAAAGAGCACAGAAGGATAAAAGTAACACTGCAGTTCTGTAACTTGAATAATTGAAGGCTCTAGAGGACATTTAACTTTTCTCCTGTCGTTAGGAAATACACAATGATAGAACATCTAATATATTCTAGGTTGCCTCGGCATTTATTATTATAAAAACACCTGTGAAAAACTTTTTCCTGTCTTTTAAAAATGCTGTCCAGAGGTGACTCCACTTGAATTTCCCACAAACTCGCTCAATATCTCTGTAAGTGGACAGTGGAAGCCATTCCTGGTAGGAACATTCATGATGCTGCACCACTGCACATTACCAAACTTCTACAAAACAACTGTAACTTCAGGTGAATCAGCAGAGAAAAAAAATGCATTTGATAGTACAGAAGAATAAGGGTTCACTGGCAGAGTAAGCATAGCATTGCTTGGATCAGAAAGTTTTCCAAGTACTTCTTTTCACAGCGAAAATGCCCATTTAGCACTTCCAAAGAGCCAAGAGGTGCACACCAAGGATGTGCTGTTCTTGGAGTTCTAAGACACTGGACTCCATTCTCTCCAGCTGGAGTTTTGGAGGCAAGAACCTGATTTAATTCTCTGGTGTGAGATGGATTACAGGATTCCTTAAAGATACCCCCCCATACAGATGCCAAACCCACCCATTGATATTGCAGTGGGATCTCTAAATTACAGCCCCGGGTGGCATCTGGCAGAGGGGATGCATTCCCACTGCCCAGGTGAAAATAACAATTAATTCAGAATATTCAGCAAAGTCTTGATCTGAGACAGCTCCTCTCTAACTACAAGAAATGGCTTAAAATGGAATCATCACATCTGAGCAAGCAGGCAACTGGAGAGGATTTGACAGAACCACTGAAAATGTTAAACAGTTCAAATATCTCAACTAATTTCAGGCCAACACAGATGACAAGGCAAGTATGAATTAAAATTACAGATAAACACACTCAGAACAGATGCCAGAAACCATTTTCCCCACGCATACACACACAGAGTCATAAATGTGCACAGCAGCCCTTAAAAGTTTTTCCAGATATTCGAGACACAATTAGACACTTTCAAGGGAATTAAACATTGAAGAGTGTGTTTAGATTTTTGACAGGCCTGATGACCTCGGTTCCTCCCCCAAACATTTCTGGTAGCATTGCTCTCTCCCTTTACTAAGGCTGCTGAGATGCCTTGCTCCATCTTTTTCTCAAGAACACACAGGAACCTTTCTACTTCTTCATTCTGGCTGTGGAGTGACCACTAACAAATGTTCTCAGACAATTAGAGAAAGATCCAGATACACTCCAGTCGTAACACCACCACTTCTGCAGCATCAGGAACCGCACAACTGGCTAGGGCTTAGAGGTCCCAGGTCAGATAACCTAAAATTAAACATTTATTCCAATTTGGGACACTCTCATTTTGCCAAGGAACATCTTCAAAGTTGCAGTTCCCAGAACCTGCTTTAGCAGAGCAGCATGCCAAGCCGTTCTGTGCTGTCATCCAGTTTTTAACAAACTCGGTAATTTGGCTTAATTATTGGTTGTAGAATGCAAGAACTCATTCAAGACTACAGCTGCAATCGATACATTTTAGGTCCAAATCTCTTCCTGATTTTTCTTCAGGCAACACTAATGTGCCCCTCATTAATTCTGAGGGTTTCCTTGTAACACCTGTAAATTTTTCTCTACTCCTTACAATATCGTTAGCACATCAAAAACTAAACCCCCTGCTCTCTTGCTGTTTAAGAAGTTATCCATCCCATTTCACATTTTGTTTAGAGGCTCCAAAAAAACCCCAAAACACCATGGATAATCCTTCCATTAAAGAGCACGAGCAATGTTCAAGAAGTCCGAGGCAATTTCAACCTAAAAATCTTTATTACAGTTATGATTTAACCCCACAGTTAGGACATAAATACATAAGGTAAATCTAGGGGAGAAGTCAGAGGACGAGTCATAAAATTTACATTACCAATTACGCCTTTCCATGATCTGAATCACTTTTTAATTAGAGTCATGAGCAATGAGGCACTTTGAGCAGCAGCTTTTACACCCTCAGAGACTGCAGTCCCAGAACCCAGTGGTCTGACAGAAAACAGTAACTTCATCAATTCTTTCAAGCTGCTATGAATGCAGAACTTACTCCACAGTGCTTACTTGTGTGCAACAGAATAATGGTAACTACACAGCCTAACAAGCTTATCAAGATTTCTTTTTTTTTTTTTTTTGAGATATAAAGCTCTTCTAAACCCTCAGCAGCGCTACAACTATGTCTAGAAATAAACTAATTTATATTTATCAACCTCCATTAAATCTTAATAAAGCTAAAACCTTGAAATAACTCCTACCTCACAGCAATGGATGAGAAAAATTCAATTCCTGAAGAATCAAAACCCAGTTTCACAGCTAGGCAGGGAGAGATGAAAAACATGCTAACTGAAGAGCCTTCTCACTCTCTCACTGAAAGAACAAAAACCTCCCCAACACAAAACAAAGCAGCACCAATAAGGGTGGCAGAAGCCCTATTTTTAGATTTAAATGCTGCTCCCTGCCATAAAATGCACACTTTGCCTCATCAACAAGATTCTCCATTTCCTGCTAACCAGCATCAGCCTTACCCATCTAAATCCAGCCTTATTACAGGACAGCAAATAAAAATTATTTTCCCTAGAAAAAAAACCACTCTCACTACTTCATTATACCATCACACCTTCTTTTAAGAAGAGCACGTCTGTAGCTGCGAGGGCTGTTAAGGCTATTCTTGTGTATTTAAAACTGTGAGCATAACAACATAAAAATTCCCTCATGAAATTTTATTTGAATCACTCATTCAAAAGAGAGGGGGAAAAAATCCACTCTTTCAATATTATACACTGTCTTTTGCAAAGAGAAAAACAGCTAAAGGGAACAATAAAACACTTTTATGACACTATTTTTTTGTATTAGATTTGTCCCTGGGCTATAAAAAATGTAGCAGGCATGCTGTAAGAAAAATGAGTGATTCTCAGAAAAGTCGTAAAAAATGTATTTGATGACACAATGATTCTTTGTAAAACTTGGAAATTAACTAAAATTTCCGTAAGCCTAGAAAACAGGTTATTAACACCACACTGTCCTGCTGAAAACCACAAAGTAGCCGCATAGCGTAAGCAGACATATTAAAGCACAAAGAGAGAGGGAAAAATAGGTATACTCTCCATAATATTCAAGGATAGATCCTACACACAGATCTGACGAGGCCCATTTTTGCATTCAGGCGCATCAAAACACAAAAATGGACTGTCATATTGAAGCAGAGTGAGTTCTTTCATACCACACTCACTTCGCTGTGTGCCTTACACAACCACTTCACTGAAATCCAAAGAGGCGATCCTCTTTGCAATATACTGTTGGCTTTTGCTGTGTTATAAACTCATGTAGCAAATGTGAAGAAGAATAGGCATTACCTGCCTACTTTTCTGACCACTTACAAACAATAATGGCTTAGAAAGCCCACCAGCTATGCACATGCCAGTATTCAACTCTGTTCTTTGCTCGCTCACAATCTCCATCTCCATCAACACCATGGGTCTATTCTTTACCTTGCATACCCTATTCTATTTTAGGCACTTCTCTATTTTTGTGGTCGATACTACAGGGACCCCTGAAGAGGGTACAGTCTCATCCCATAGCGCTATGAAGTTTTTGTGTTTCTCTGTCTTTATTCCCTTCTGTTGATCCCATCATACTCATCCCTTCATTAAACAGAAATTCCTTTGCTGCAGCTGGAACAGCACAAGCTGCAAACCTTTCACCCTTGCCCAATTCAGCGAATTTATTTCCATAAAGAACATGAAACTGAGCCAAGAACTTCTTTTTCCACAACTACAAGTACTAAAGCCAACACAAACTGACACAAAGCCTAGAACCCACCAGTCACCAACATGCACTGATAAACTTTACCCAGTAATACTGTTCTCATTCAACACTGCTAGTAACTGCTTACTAAATATCCTGTTGAGTAACTTAAGGCTTAGCTAAGGGTTAATGCAACAAATTATCTGCACCATCATACACAGAATGGGAAATTTGCACATGATGTGCCGATGATCCCTGTGGTCTTCCAACAAATGTTCTGATTACTCAGTACTACAAATATTCCAATACTTCTTCCTCACTGCTTTGGCTTAGACAAGAAAAGCTGAATACAGCCTCTGAAAGAGATTATTTTTGCAAACAAGAGAAGCACTCTATCCTTTCCCAGTAAAGGGCTTGTTGGCACCCGACAGAACTATAAACTATGACCTGCTTGCCGTACCAGAGGGCCTCTGTTTGCTTGATAAAACCCATACCAAATATGGAATTTTTAACAAATACCCATTTTTAACAACAGCACTCTACTTAGGATAAAATTACATACCACCACTTTGGGTTGCATGCAACTGAAGCAAAAGTGTCAAGCAGCATGTATTGTACTTCAAGATATAAAAAGCAACTTAGGAGGGCTTAACTCAATTTATGTCTTTGTAAAGTTGACAAAATTGTATCTTTAGGCATCATTTTCAAAAGAATTTTAAAGAGCAAAGATGAAATACAAAAGGAGGTGGTACTGTTTTAGCAATCAGCTAAAGCAGAGCTGAAGTGGAAGTTTAATGTACCAAAGTGAAAGCACCATGTGTCAGAATTCATAGGAGGGGAAAGCACAATTCCTGCCATTGCTTCTTGAGACCATCATCTACACATATATATTGATGCTATATTATAAATAAAAAAGGCCAGTTTGGGGATGAATATCTAAGGAGAGTAACTATCATTAACAATAATATGGAACTGAATAATTACAGAACTTATCTTTGATCAACCTCAGAGCTTTCAGATTTCTTTAAAGTAACGAGTATAATTTTTTCAGTACTGCACTACATCAAACTGGGCCATCTGTTAAGAAGTATCATTAAGACATCAAGCCCTCTGAGGGACAGAGAAGCAACATTTACTGCTTGCCTAAATAGTTACAGATGTTTCTAGAAACTGCTGAAAAGAAATTAATGTGTATATTAGACCACAATCAAGCAAGCAGTCTCAGACGTGCTGGTCCCTGAAACCACGTACCCATGATTCTAACTTCAAGGTCTCAGTAAATATTTAACTACGCGTATTTATTGATTAATATTTACTGGCAAAGGGACAGATTCAGAGCCCCTTCATCAGCATTTGCAACGGCACTGGAAGAATTTATATGCAGGCAAGTATTCCAGGAGTCCTCAATAACCATCTAAGCCTAGAAATGTCTAATTCTCATTTGGAACAACCCTTGCTGTAGATTTCTGAGGTGCATCATGAAAGCCTGACATGAGAGTCCTGCTCTGACAGACCAGGCTCCCCTTAAGCTCAGCTCAGACTCCGCCCCAAGGGGGAGACAAGGAGCAGAGACAGTACAGACACGTCCACAGGGAATGAGCGTTCACCCAACAGCTCACTGATGAGAACAAGTTTTAAGAGGAAAGCTTGTCCAAGTTCCCGAGCCTTGTGATACCTGCATTTTCCTCAACTAAGATTTTTTGCTATGGCTTGTTCAGGCTGGTCCAGCATACAACTCATAGGGCTGAGAGGGAACGTGCAAGAGGAACCTGTATTTCAACAACCCATTTTAACCAGGAAAAAGGGGGTTCTGGGCTCCTGGGTCACTTTTTAATTTTGTATTTTTTATTTGTATTATTTTATTGTCTGGCTTAATTCATAAATTAGTCTTGAGAGTGCGCAGATTAACCTCCTGATGTCCATCGAACTGGAATCTGAAGACTACTACTGTGATTTTAACATAGAGAGCTTAAAAATCCCACACTTCCAAAACCCCGTACATTCAGTGCAGTTGCAAGTTTAAGCAACAAAAATATGTTTCTTTTTCAAACATAACATCCTCCTACCGGGAATTCTTAAGAGATACTGAGCCCTTTCACCCCGAACTCTTCCTTTCCACCTTCCTCCTCTCTAACTCAGAGCAATTACAGCTCTGTATCTGGTAAACCTTTTAACCAAATGAATATCACAGACCGGTTTTAGACTCAGGTTTAGAGTTACTTAACATCTCCTTAAGAAGGAATTGTTCTCCCAGTTGAATCAGCAGCTCACATTCCTGCCAAGCACGCAGTTTCTGGCTTACCTCTACAAACACTGCAACACTGGTTCTCCGGAAGGACGTGATCAACTTCTGAGCAGTTCAAAGGTGGACAAGTCTCTGTTACTTTTACTAGAACTCCATTCTGGAAAGAAACAATATTTTTAATAGATTACATTGGTGAAAAACACATGCAATGATAAGAATCACATAATTTTCCATCTACAACACTGGCAATCTCTAGTAACAACACCGGTAAAGTAGCAAGAAGCAAGTTAAATTCATTTGTTCCACTATAATATCAAATCCAAAGTAATCTACTTGTACATTTCACTGCCCCTTGTCAAAGGAAAAGGGAAAAGGAAAAGGAAGGCACTTCAGCTCAAAATTCTATACTAATTTCACCGAATATGTAGTTTCAAAGTACAGTTGTCATCTTGCCGAGTACTTGAAGGAAATAACAATTTCACTCCAGGTTTTTGTTAGAGACAATCTTCCTTCTTCATGCAAGTCTGAGTTTTACTCCTCTTATTTCACAGTCTACCTACCTCACTGAGAAGTTATTCAACTCAAACATACTCGGCAAGACCAGTATTTTCAAGTGCCATGTGTTGCTCTCCCATGTGCAATTACAATGGTCTGTTCTTTAGAATTACTGATCACCTCGTTTCCAAAACCAGGTCCTTCAACAAAAAAGCTCATCTTGAGGCATCCTATAGAAATTGCCATGAAAAATCAAGCTCGAGAGGTTTCTATGATTTTGATTTCTGCCAGATTTAGAGTAAGACTGTGGTAGGAGACCTAGTTACTGGTAGAAATTTTCTGAAATCATAGCCATAAAGCCTTTCTGGGGAGATTTTACAGCAAATTTTACTCCATCTTCTTCCCATCCAGCATATCAGCCTCACTGTATCTCCAGACCAAACAGCTCTCCAGCTCTTTAGTTAGTTTCTTAAAATCTTGTCCTGAAATAGCCTCCTCTCTCGCTTTATCCCCCCTCCAGCCCTACTCATACCACAATTTATTTCTCCAGCACCCCTTCTGCAGCTATGCCATCACTGAGAACTGGCAAGTGGAGCAGAGATTAACAACCAGGATTTTTGCTCAGTGGGAACTACAGTAACCACCCTACAGGGCTGTCCACACCTGAGTAATCCCATTTTCCAAGCTGTGAAACTCCACTAAGAAAGCAGGCAGCCTGCAGTGCTGCCAATACGCCTTTTTAACATTAAACTAGTCCTCACCCCTCCCAAAATATTTTTTTCACGAGGTCTCAGGTGGCAGAATGAAAAGAACTTCTGCTTTCTTCAAGCAAAGATACTGCGTTTTTTAGCTATCATGGTTATAAAGAAAAGTTTAAAAACATGATCCAAACACATCTAGGGCTAAGAAAGCAGAGGAGAAGCGATACCAAAAAAAGAGAGAAAATTTAATTACAGCCACTATTCTCATCATCTGAGGACTTTGAACAGAGGATATTGAAAATACCTGAGTCTACCCAGCATGAAGAAATGCCCCCATACAGAAGCTTGCTTTCGTATCTCCAAGATAGTCTGTCACATCGATGCCAAGAGACTGGCTCAGGTGCCAGCACCAGCTCAGGTAAAAACCTTTGCTGGCAATGAGCCTCACCAGCCCTGCCACTCTGGTTCAGCCACAACCCTTCAGGCTCCAGAGGGGGCTCTTGCAGCATCAAACCACCCTACAGAGCTAGGAGATGCCTGTTGAGCCTCCAAGACACAAAGAATGCCCGAGGTGCCCAGCAGGTACTCAGAGCTGAGAAGTGCAGCAGACCCGGGGAACACAAAACTGCCCATTCTGCAATCACTGCCACTCGTTGCCCTTGGGGTTACAACCTCCAGGCTAAGCAGGGCCAAGTCATTCTTGCTTTCCAATTGTCTCTACTGGCAAGACGCGTCGGCTGCTGTTGTGAAAAATAACACTAAAAACCCCCGCAAGGCACAGGGTTTTGTGATTTTTTAATTTTTTTTTTTGTACGGAAAAAAGCAGGTCCCTGCAGTGTGACACACAGCAACGCCTCGCCGAAGCCCACACAAGAACGGGGAAGTTAATGGAGGCATTAGGTGTCCTTCTGATCTCAACTTCCAGAAGTGAAAGGGAGAATCCCCCATGGCTGCCTGTGCAATTGCAGCAGCAAAGATGATAAAAGAACCAGACACTCGGAGCCATCATTTACTATCACGTTATCAAGCTACCAGCAAGAGAAGCCCTGGCTTTATATATATATATACAACTCATTGCCTATTTAAGCTCAGACAGGACAATTACGGCAGAAAGAGTAAACCGTATGTCAACACACGGACAAAAAAGAGTTGACTGACAATAAATCTGGTCAAAAATATGGCAAGAAATGGCATGAAAGTCAAATTAATGATCAGGAGGAGTCAAAACGCTAAAGACAAATGTAATGCAAGCTCACAGCTTCTTTAGTGACTCATTAGGAGATAAAACAACACAAATTGAGAATTCCATTATTTAATGACAGTAAGATTTTATATCCTTAAGTTTCCTATTTTCTGCAGAATTTGCATCTTGGAAAAACAAATCAACCTTATTTGTAATTAATTTTTAAAACAATTAAAGCATCTCCATGTTGAATATTCTTTGGGTTAAAATCAATTTGTTATAAACTAGTACAGATCCAATTATAAGAATTATCATCATTAGATTTCAGACTTTATTCACTGAGATAAGTAAGAACAGTTCACACTTCAGAATCATTGCTTCAGGCAGCCTTAGAAAAATTACTCCTTTTTATACTCAATTCACATATGTAGTCATAGAATCAGGACAGAAATACATGTCAAAAAGACATTTTTTTCCTGGGATAAATACATCGAGCTTCAACTGTGACAGACAATTCTCAAAGAATGAGATCTGGAGTCAAACATTTACAATGAGATAATTAAACTTCTTGTAATTACAAAGGTAAGTACATAAAATAAGGATTGGCTGTAAGCCTAATCAGTGACATGCAGGGAAAATCTGAACCACAAACAGCTCATCTCAGATGACAGGCTTTGAAAAATAATAGCAAGATTCAGATAAGGCTATTTTGTTTGGGGTGTTTTCCTGTCTAGATTTAGCTGTTCTGGCCAGGACAAGGTGACCTTTTGCAGTAGTGAAGAGGGGACATGGCAAGGACCCTCTCTGAGGGTCATCCTCTCCAGGCTGAACAGTCCCAGCTCTCTCAGCCTTTCATCCTGTGAGAGACGCTCCAGTCCCTTATTCATCCTCATGGCCCATGTTTGGTCTCTCTCCAGCTGTTCCAACTCTCCCTCATGGTGGGGAGGCCAGAAAATACAAGTGTGGATGTGCCTTAGAAAACTGCACCTTTCTGCATTCAGGAAGTGTTTGATTTGACTTTTGTTGTTGTTGTTGCTGTTTGTGGGATTCCCCAGTAGAGTGATGCTGTTTATTTAACGTCAACGGAAAGATTCCTACAGCTTTTGTTGGACTGGGAATGCACAGCTGATCAGCTGCGTGTCCGTACACAATGCCAGTCCATAACCATTTGACAGCAAAAGGTATAAAGCCAAATTCCCCTCCACTAATGCTGGGAGTGGGCAGAGAGAGCGTGCCAACAGATGCTACAGAGATGGACAGAGGTCCACTGACCTTCAGAAAGACTGACTAAAGAAGGTTTTTGTAAAGATAAGGAACGATGTTGTTCTTAGAGTGACAACTAAGGCTGTTATTTGGAACTTTCCGCTGAAAGACTGATCAATAACAGCTTGTCATGGTTTAGGAATGGCATTCTCTAATTTAGTGCTCCCACTGAAATCACGTTCCGCTTGCTCACTTCCTCCTCCTCCCCCTCTCCCTCCCCTGCGGTGGGATGGAGAGGAGAATTGGAGGCAAAAAAGGTTAAAGATCGTGGGGTGAGATAACAACAATCTAATGAAAACAGCAGCAATAAATTATTACAGCAATAAGTTGGTAATTACAGATGCACAGAAATTCCCAAAGGGAGTGTGCACAGAGGATGGAGCCGGGCTCTTCTACATGGCCCCACTCAAGCAGGGGACTTGGACAAGATGACCTCCAGTGGTCTCTTCCAACTCAAACCATTCCGGGACTCTCAGAAATACCTGTGCACTCATTTTGTCACTCTAGATTCATCTAGAGAGTGTTTGTGGGCAGGATTCCAGCTGGGAATGGCTGTTCATCAGCAACATCTGTGCTTACGGTTAAGAGGATATGCATCATAAATATTTTTAGTCTGGATTAGTTTTTAGAAATTAAAAAACCATCTCACAGCCTGATAAAGAAAATCTTTGATCTATCTGGATCCATTAGTAGTATTATTATTTTTTATTAGATGGAAAAATATGAAAGTTAAAAGCCTCTTAAACTTGGATCAGTACCTATGCAAAGAACAAAATATCTATCTTCAAATAAAAATTTAAATGTGAAATTTCAACTTAATCTTTTTGACATTACCCCACCTACAAATATACCCTCCTTTGCAGGCACAAAGATTTTAAAGTCACCTTTATCAATACCATTAAATTCACAGTTGATGGGCACCCTCCACCATGTTCCTTCATGGATCATCAGCTTTTGAAACTTGATGTCTGTTTTTCAAGTTTGGAAAATTAAGCCATATTAAATTTGTTCTAGTCCTCCCCTATCACAAAGCCTTCCTTTAGTCATACAACTCATCCACATAGGAGAGAAAAAAACGACACAGCCACAGTTTGACTCTTCACCACTCATCCTTCGTCTAATGAGCACTCCTAATTGAGGCCGTAAATAAGCAGGTTTTTGCTTAGAGAATTAGGAGACACAGGAATACGTTCATATATATGCTGGAGACATATTGAATGAATTTCCTGTGCAGAGACACACTAACCCCCAAAAGAACATATAAACACCCACTTTAAAAACTCTCTTCAGGCCAGTGAGGTGTAATATCTTCTTGAAGCACAGTTGTAGAAACACCTTCTGTTTGTTGGGGGGTTTTTTTGAACGCAGGGATCCAATAGTGGTTTTTTTATGGTGCTGCATTCACAGATGTAATTTCAAATACTTATCAATACTCTCCATTAAGATGTAAATGCTAACTGCATCGTTACTGTAATTAGCATTGGCATATCATTTGCCTTTAACAATAAGTAAAATTCAAAAGCTCCTTTCATTATTTTACTCATTTCTAATGACAGGTATTTGATGGTCAGTATTTGCTTTTATTCTTCGTGAATGTATTATCATACTCATAATGATGAATATAACGCTCATAGCGCAGAGAAGTTCCACAGGCATCATTCAGATCACTCTCTCTGGTTTCACTTTAACGTGAAAATCCTCTTGTTCTCATTTTCCCCTCTCGAATAAACATTCTATGCCATATTATAAATAACAGGCATCTCAGTCTGTCTTCCAAGGCAATGACCTTGCCCATGTATTTATATATGCAGTGCTGAGCACCCCTATACAGATAAACAGTAACAGCAGCAAAGTAATTCTGCATAACAAGCTGTTTTCACAACACCTGCAACCAGTTATTGTCCATGTCCATTAGTGGACATAAAATTGCTACTCTGTACATTCAACTACAAGCACAACAATAACCAGATCACTGTAATCTTTTCCAATACTCTCACATTCACCAACACTCCCTGAATGGTTCTAACACGGCCTGTTTGCCTTTGTTCTTAAATACTCACTGTTGTTGTCTAAGTGGTATGAATTTCCCAAGAAAGACCCCAGTCCAGCCCCATCTCAGTAATGTGCCTTGATAATTAGGAGAGCTATATACAGTTTAATACTAGGAGAAATATAGACATACACCAAGTTGCTTGAATTGCTTTCAGCAATTTGGATGAAATTAGTAATTGGCTTAAGATGCTGGTACTTTTTACTAGAGCTCATGAAAACAGAGATAAAAGAGAAAACATCCTTCCAGTAATTTTGTCTCCTTTTTTTTTTTTTTTTTTATCCTGCAAGGGTAGTATTCCTGCCTTGTTTCCATATTTGTGGCTTTCACTGGCTTCAAGGTCACCTTTCCAAGACAACAGATGTCACATTTGCATGAAGGGAGCCTAAAGAAATGCACTAACTTTTCACTGTCACTTCTGAACACCACAGATACATTTAAAATCAGGAAAAGTTTATGCAACTGAAACTTACTCGACATTCCCTGCAGCTCTTGGTTAAAACTCGCTGACCTTCTGCTAGAACTTTGCCTCCATAGATACACTTTGCTGTAAATGGAGAGAGGAAGGTGGGAGATTAAAAATAAATTAAGTCCATATTTAAGCAGTAAACAAATGCAAGGTATAACACAAAAGTAAAGCCAATATTCACATACACTGGGAAAAACATGAGTATGTTAAAAATATGATGCTTTTTGCTTTCATCAGAAGTGTTATATATAATTACAAACAAAGTAGCAAACAATAAGTTTTAAGAGAAAGTAGCACCTTTACTCAAACTAAAGAGAGAAAATAAGAGCATGAACATGTCCTGGATTAAATTCCTTAGCATTCAATAGAAAATATTTTCACTGGTAACGTTCTGTAGACTAGCTACAGCACTTGTGTGACTAGAGGTCTTTGTGAGTCACTTCAAGAACTGGAGACATTTTTTAGTGTACAGTTCATCGAGAGAATAATACACAGATTTCAATTAAGCCTTTCCATTTTTTTGCGGGCACAAAGGTGAACTCTTCAACTTGCTGGAGCACTGCAAAAATGGATTAGATGCAGTGAATGACTGTACTGAATCAACAAACTGCGAAAATCTATTTCAGAAGAATATTCTTCAAGCACACATGAAAATAAGCAGATTTCCCAGGAAACCGAAGGCTCCTGCTGAAAAATCCTTGTCTGAAGTTTTGATCCTTCTGCCAAAGATAAGCAGCTCCACAAATGAATCAAAAGGCTGGAACATGTGAGTGTCCCTCATTCATTTTGAGGCAAAGTGGGAATACTGGTACCCTGGAGAAGGCAACCTTCTGTAGGACACAAGTGCACGCGTGTCCCCCTTACAGGTGATACCAAACAGAGGAATTCTACAACAGCGACTGTCACAGCCAGTCTGACTCCTGAATTTTGTGCAAAAGGGACTGCTAGATCATCTCCTTCTAATGACTGTTTGTGAAAACAACCATTCCTTTAAAAGCAAAAAAAAAAAGGAAAAAAGAACAATTTTTGGGAGAATTCAGCTTTCATCACCACCAGAGCATTTAAAAAACAGGCATATTCCTTTTAGTATCCTACTTTTCTTTGGTTTTTTTGAAAGCTGCCCTAGTTTTTATGCCCAACCTGTGATCTCACTTCATAAGAACACTTCAGATCAGGAAGCTTCATTTAAGTTAGGAATCCCAGTAACTATTTTTAGGAGGATATGAATAGAGAAATTTCCTTTTTCTTTCCGTCTGTTCTCCTGACATGAGTGCTTTTAGCAGAAGAATGGACACACCAGAAAGCAAGTTAATACACAACTCAGAAAAATGATGTTTTAAACAAAATTATAGTCTTTTGTCAAATATTATTTGAAAGGCTAACAGAAGATGGCAGAGATCAAAACTGAACCACCTAAGCCCCTTAACATATCAGACATTAGAGTTACTTTGTTTGTTAACCCTTAGCTAAGACAGGAAAGTGTTCAATAATCCAGCCATTCAATAATCCCTGGAGACAGCAAATTACAACTGATGATTCTATCAGAGCTAAATAGAAAAAGGATGGAGAAAAATAACACCTGCAGAGCAGCTCTTTGGAAAACCTCTACAATTACTGCTATCTGCCCCAAAGTGACTAACTGTGGCCCTGGCACATCATTTTGTCAAGGAGCTGGCATTTACAATCAATTTCAATCAACTTCCATACGTCTCTTCCCATTGACTGACATGCTGAGTTCTTGTCAGAATAACAAGTCGAGTTTGTGCCAATCACTCACAAAAGGCAGGTCTGATTGTTCTTCTTCCCATTGCAAATAACAGGAACACAGTTTACTCATGGGGATATACACTGAATTTACCATTTTGTGCCTTACAACTCCTTTGTGTCAAATTCTGACCCCTGTGCATACACTCATCAAGAGGAGTGCCCAGTTTCATGAAAAGAACTTTCTAGACTCTCAAGTGTTACAAACAAAAATATTCTGAGACCAAAAAACAACCATTTTACCACCCGAGCACTCCGTTCATGAACATCTTTCGGTATGCAGAATATTTGTGCTGACATACAGCTGAGAGAAATGAGATTACATAAGTAAACAAGAACAAGTGCAGGATCACAGCTAAGGGGTATTTGTGCATGGAACTAACGGATTCCCCAACTGAAGGAGGGCGACAGAACACCAAAAAAAGTGTTATTATTTTCGAAATAAATCTTAAAATAATTCAACATCTCTGCATTAATTATTGAAAAACTCATGCATGACATCTACCAGTCTTCCCAAACAGATCAGGGGAAAGCTAATTTGGGATGACTGGAATCAGTATGCAGATAAATTTTTCATACATAAATTGTCTTTGTTCCTTGCACTACTATTAAGGCAACAAATATGGAATATTCCTTCCATGAACATTACTTTACAGGTTTCATTACCAGAGGAAGGACCTGAAAGCTGACAATAAAACTGCTCACAAAATTTACTAAACTCTTTTTTCTTCTCATTAATTTATTTTGAAATTAGTCACAGCAAACTGTCACTCCGCACAGTGATACCAGTGCAGGGTCTGATAATCTGACATGTTTATTTTAAAGAACAACCTTTCAACCTGAAATAAAATACAAGCAAAAAGGCAACAGCTCAGTTGATTACTCATCACAAGAGAAAGTTCAGACCATAGGCTTGATGCTCCTCAACATCAACAGGACATACAAGCTGAAGCCAAAGCCCCAAAGAAGATGAACAATTTGACACTGACAAGAGGCAAAAAAGAGCCCCTTGGAAACTGTGCTCAAACAGAAGGTGAAACCAGGAAGTGTGTGTGATGTACTTACCCTTGCACACTTTGCAGCACTGACTCTCTACATGCACTGGGAGAGCGTCAGGAGGACATTCCAGGGGGGGACAGGACATCCTTCGGCATTCCACGACTCCACTCTAAAGCAAAGGTTTTTGAGACAAGATTCTACTACTACTGCTGCAGTTGGTGAGTATTTCATACACAACACAAATGAAAACTATTTAAGCAAATGAAAACAGCGTTCTGGATTGCAAACCCATCCTTCAATGGCAAATTTAATCCCACTCAACTATGAAATGAATCAAAGTGCATCTGAAGGGGAATTGCCCCATCTTGATACATGTTACTGGTTCCACCCTCCAGTCCCCAAGCAAAATGCACGCAGTGGAAAGCGTTAAGTCCATATTTACAAGAACATAAGCACTACTTTCTGTAGGCTGTTCCAGCCATCCTTGCAATTTTTAACCATCAGGTTTCTATTTTCCCGAGCAAACAAAGGCTCTCTCCTGATATTTATCGAAGAATTTCAAAGATACAAGTTTTACATACTAATTCTCTTTCTGTTCCTCATATTTTTCAGACTGATAAATGCTGAAAACAGAATCTGCAAGCTGTTACCGTGCAAGATGCGACTAAGCATCTATGAATACCATTAAGATAATGCTGCCTTTTTGAAAAAGCTACTGCAGTGAAAACAATTCCAAACCAAACACAGACAATGCCACCCGTTCACCCCAAAACGGTAAAGTCCTCACAGCTATAATTAGAACAAATAAGAAAGCACTGTCAAGGGAAAGCAGATTTTATTTATGAAGCTTGCAAATAAGCGATGTCAAAATTTAATTCATTTATTTCACCATTTCCTTCTCTACTGTCCATACTGCCACCAGATGCATACTAAAACCATAATAATTCTCTGAGTTAACATTGTGTATTCAAAGGCCATTCTCACACTTTCATTAGGTCCTATTCTTGAAACTCTTTAGAAATTCTTACTTTGCATGTGCAGTTCCTGCAGTGATCATCTTCAACCCAGGAGTCTTTGTCTCTATAGATCAATCCATTTACTTGACAAGTCTTCTCACAATGACAGTCTTCCAACTGACTCAGTCTTGTTTCTGCATAATTTAACTATAAATTAAAGTAACTTGATGAGATTACTGCAATTCAGACACATTATTTTTTAAAAAAGCAAAACCACTATAGGTATTCTTAGCCAAACCAAGTTTGACTACAACCTTCAAAACACTGAACCAGGACATCAGCAGGTACAAATGAACCCTAGTCCTCAGACTCTGATGGAGCTATCCATGCTACTTACAACAGTTTATGACTCATTCAACAGTCTCTTGTACTGTAACTGATGCCTTAAGACTTTCTGTGTTTGCATATATATATATATATATTTGTGTACATATATTTTTGTATTTTTATATATCTTATGTAGCTGTATAGC